>SJYT01042005.1:228819-254590 GCA_006410635.1 Cephalophus harveyi
CCCTGCGCCCCGCCCGGCCGCGCCCCGACTCACCGGCTCCCGGCGCGCCCCGTGTCGGAGCTCGGCCCCCGGGCAGAGCCCACCGCTCCCGCAGACCCGCGGCGCCGCGGACCCTGCCGGCCGCCGGCCGCCCGCCGCGCGCGGCCGGGGGCGCAGCCCGCCTCCCTCCGGCGGCCGCCCTGGAGCGGCGCGGCGCGGCGCCCCCTCGCGGCCGCGGGGGGAAGGCTGGGCGCGCAGAGTGCCGGGTGGGGCTGCGGAGGACTCTGCCGCGGGGCTCCCTTCCCGCTCCCTTCTGAGGGCACCCATCCCCGAGGGGTCCCCGCTCACTCGGCCTCTGCTCTGCTGCGGGCAGAGGATCAAGGCCGTAAGTCCAGCCCTGCATTCAGGACCCTCCGCTGTGGCTCGCCTCCCACCCCCTGGAGGGGGGACCCACTACAAGCATCAGATGGCACCCTCCACGTCACGGCTCCCGCTGGACGCTGCAGCTGAACTGGCCCCTCCCCACTACCGACTCTCTCACCTGGAAAACCCCTGACAGCCTAAAATCCGCTGCACCTCTTTTACAGGCCGCTCCTCCGGACTCTCCTCCTGTGATGGCCTCTGATCTGTGGTTTGTCTGTACTCCCTGTCTGGTGGGCACAGGGTGGGCATCAAAGGATGGGAAGACTACTTATCACCCTCTAAGCGTCTTCTATCGGGGAGGTGGTCCTAGGAACTGGCCCGTTGGAAGGGTGGCTCACCATTCGGAAGACACTGAGCTGCTAGGAGGAGAACCGGTTGCTATTTCACTTTTAGAATGAGGGGAGGGAGCCTGAACGAGATTGGGTGACCCTCAGCTGGCTCCAGCTGGACATTAAAAGTGCCCTGGTTTGTCCCAGCATAAAATTCAGGATATCTGTCTTTTGCTTCAGTCAGGGCCTACCTAACGAGATGTGGCAGATTACCCAATCCAATCAGCTTTAGCAAAAATAGTTTATTGGCTTCAGTTCAGTTAAGTCGCTCAGTTGTGTTTGATTCTTTGGGATCCCAAGAACCGCAGCACGCCAGGCCTCCTTGTCCATCACCAACTCCTGGAGTTCACCCAAACCGACGTCCATTGAGTCGGTGATGCCATCCAACCATCTCATCCTCTGTCATCCCCTTCTCCTCCCGCCCTCAATCTTTCCCAGCATCAGGGTCTTTTCAAATGAGTCAGCTCTTTGCATCAGGTGGCCAGAGTATTGGAGTTTCAGCTTCAACATCAGTCCTTCCAATGAACACCCAGGACTGATCTCCTTTATGATGGACTGGTTGGATCTCCTTGCAGTCCAAGGGACTCTCAAGAGTCTTCTCCAACACCACAGGTCAAAAGCATCAATTCTTCGGCACTCAGCTTTCTTCACAGTCCAACTCTCACATCCATACATGACTACTGGAAAAACCATAGCCTTGACTAGACGGACCTTTGTTGGCAAAGTAATGTCTCTGCTTTTTAATATACTGTCTAGGTTGGTCATAACTTTCCTCCAAGGAGTAAGCATCTTTTAATTTCATGGCTGCAATAACCATCTGCAGTGATTTTGGAGCCCAGAAGAATAAAGTCAGCCAGTGTTTCCATTGTTTCCCCATCTATTTGCTATGAAGTGATGGGACCAATGCCATGATCTTAGTTTCCTGAATGTTGAGCTTTAAGCCAACTTTATCACTCTCTTCTTTCAATTTCATCAAGAGGCTCTTTATTTCTTCTTCACTTTCTGCCATAAGGGTGGTGTCATCTGCATATCTGAGGTTATTGATATTTCTCCCAGCAATCTTGATTCCAACTTGTGCTTCTTGATTCCAACTTGTGCTTCCTCCAGCCCAGCATTTCTCATGATGTACTCTGCATGTAAGTTAAATAAGTAGGGTGACAATGTACAGCCTTGACATACTCCTTTTCCTATTTGGAACCAGTCTGTTGTTCCATGTCCAGTTCTAAGTGTTGCTTCCTGACTTGCATACAGATTTCTTAAGAGGGAGGTCAGGTGGTCTGGTATTCCCATCTCTTTCAGAATTTTTCTTAGTTTATTGTGATCCACACAGTCAAAGGCTTATGAAGCATTTATTGTCTTGAAGCATTAAAAGGCAAGATATTCTGCTTTCAAGAATTGTTAGGTCCAGACACTTAAACACTAGGAATAGGAATCCACCTTTCCCTTCTCCTAGACCTGCTATGTCTGGGTTGACACTGTCAGAAAGAGCACAGCTGCCTGATATTCCCAGGAAACCGCAGAACTTCCACACAGACTCTGAAGAGGTCAGCTCTGGCTAATTCCAAAGTCTTGAAGAATGAGGATTACAGGCCTAGGTGTTGCCTCCCTGGAACCAAAGGTGAAGTAGCCCTTGTGCTCAGCCTGAGGATGGAGTAGGGAACTACTCCAGCATGCGCCAAAGGCTATTTGTAGAAGACCAAACAAAAACAACAATGATCGTATCTTGTACAGTTGGCACAACTGAGGCCTGGAGACAGAAGGCATCTGACTGGGGCACATAGATGTCTTAGGGCAGGTGAGTTGGATGGGCTGGGCAGGGAGGCAGCAGAGATTTATGACAAGGCTAGGGCCAGAGGCTGGTTCCAGTGAGGGTCATGCCTGAAACCTGTGTCAACAACCTGGCCACGGTGAAGAGGAAGGGGAAACAGGAAGGTTGGGGGAGATTCCCAGCAAATAGATTTGTCTTGGGGCTTAGGTACTAAGAGCAGTCCTGAGGTCAGTGAACCTTCTCGGATTCTCACCGCTTGCCCGGAGCCGTCAGGTCAGGCCCTGCATGCCTGCTGGAGGCAAGCTGGGGCTCTAGGGAGAGAGGGCTGCATGAGAAAACTCGGAAGAGCGAGCCCACTCACCTGTGACTTGCTGGGGCCTGAGCAGCACTTCAGGGCCCCCTCACAGAGTGCAGCTCAAAGGAGAAGGGCAGGAATCTCCCCACCCCACCCCTCTCTGTGAGCAAAGGCTTGGGGACCACGGAGGAGCTGTTGTCACGCCGGGTGAAGTGGCGGGGCTGCTTGAAGTCAGGGCAGTGCTTGGTGGAGGAACTGGAACCCCAGGGTGGACTTGCCTGTGGCCACCCTGCATGTCTAAAGTGGCTGAGTGAGCAGGGCTATTCCTGTGACAGGGAGGAAGGCTGTACCTCCTGATGCCTCCTGCAGCCTCTCTCGCTGTCCCTGAGGTCAAGGCTGTGCTGAGGGTACAGCATGCAGTCCTTGAACTCAGCCTTGAGGCCAGCAGGGAGTTCTGCTCCGAATTGCCCCCAGCTTGCGGACACTGGCTGCAGAAACCATGCCTGGACCCTGGGAGAAGACTGGGCCCCTGCAGGCTCCACGTTTCCCCAGCGCCTCCCTAGCCCACCTCATCCATCAAGTCCCTTTGGCCTGCCTTACTCCAGCCCTATCTTCTTGCTCCAGTCCTTGCCCAGGGACTAGTCCCAGACAGTCCAGTGCTGGGACAGAGGGTGAGTGCCCCGGGGAGTCTCCTCTGCCTGAGCCCTGCCCGGAGACACACTTCCGGGGGATATTTCCTGAGGGCCCGTGTGCGCCGCGTGCCGTGCTGGATGCTGGGATCCTGCAGGGAGAAGGACATGTGGTTCTTGCCGCCTCAGAGCCCGCTGTTTAGAGAGAGGAGACTGAAGACAAATTCCACACACAAAAGGATAATAAAAATGAGCATTTCAGAGCATGCTAAGTGCCATGAGGTCACCAATACAAGGTGAGGTGGTGGAGTGTGTCTGGGCTTACTTTAGATGGGAGGGCCCAGGAAAGGCCTCTCTGCACAGAGGGGTCTGCGCTGAGACCTCTAGGAGCCAGCCCTACAGGGTCTGTGGGAAGATGGTCCTTGCGAGAGAGGGTAGCAGGAGCAGTAACCCTGTGGCCAGTATGCCTCCTGCTTCTGTGACAAAGGCACCTGGAGGAGCGGGTGGGGAGGGCGCAGAGGCCCCGGTGGAAGCAGTCGGGGCCAGGCTGGGCCTCCTGGTGGGCAAGGAGCTGGGACTCCATTCTCCGGGTGTGGCCCAGGGCAGGCTCCACCCCAAGCCCATCGGTAGCCCCTCCAGCAGGAGGCGTGCTGGCTGTGACACCCCGGAGGCCTTTCCCGGCACCCCTGGCACCTGCTTTGGCGCCTGCTTTGGCCGTCCATGGTCCAGACGGCATCTCCCACATACATCCGACTCTGGGACCACCTGAGTGTGTCCCACCTGCCCAGCACTGGGCTGGCAGGGCTGGAGTCCTCGTCCTCTGAGGAGGCCACCCCTGGAGCTGCTGCGCTGATCTACACGTGATGGAGGAGATGGCAGGCAGGAGGCATCTGAGACGCACACGCCCTGGTCCGGGGCAGGGGCTGGGGGTGTGGGTGATGGTAAGATGCGGAGAAGGTGGGAGAAGCGAGAGGCAGCTGGGTGTAGGCAGGGTGGATGGGGGACTTGCTGAGATTGTGGGGCCAGAGAGGTACTGGGGGGCCATCTGGAGGCAGTGGGACTTGTGGGTGCAGAGTCTGGTGTGGGCCTTCAGGAGGTGGAGGAAGGCGAGCCTGTGGTCCCCGCTGCCACAGACATGCAGCGGCTGCAGCCTGCGAGGGCCCTGCAGCGTGTCTGCCCCAGTGCTTGGTCCTCCTGCGGCAGGCGACTCAGGAACCGGATCACACCACGCGGGCTGCCAAGCACTGTCCCCCGTAAAAGCAGAGAACACTGAGGACAACTTCAGCCTCTGGCCAGTGCATCTTATTAGTGAAACTCCTAACTCACCCATTCTTGGATCTGGTGAAAACTCATCCTTTCTCGCTGCCCCGGAGGTCAGATTGCTGTATCCTGAATCAGTGCTGTAGCCTGTGTTGAAGGTGCTGTGGCCACCGCCTCCTGGCAGCTTCTTGAGCTGAGTGGGGTCTGGTGAGCACGCTCCACAGTTACGATGGGAGCCCCTGGTGAGGCTGACGCAGCAGAAGATGGGTCACACTTTGAGAAACGCTGATTACAAGGGGTACAGGGTGAACCCACCCATCTCTGATGGGCAAAATAATGGCCCCCAGAGATGCAAATTCCTCAGGAGACAGGTAAAATGGTCTGGTATTCCCATCTCTTTAAGAATTTTCCACAGTTTGTTGTAATCCACACAAAGGCTTTAGCAGTCAGTGAAGCATAAGTAGATTTTTTTTTCTGGAATTCTCTGGCTTTTTCTATGATCAAATGGATGTGGTCAAAAATGTTTCCTGACCTTCAATTGTTTAGAATCTACTAGCAGAATTAAAACACAGAAAGTGGTTTTAGGACAGCCAAATATCCTAAATGTGATGCTGGCAACCTTGATCGTGTAAAAGTGTGTGTGAGCAACATGGCAATGGGATCCCAGGTTTAACACCCATCTGGTCAACTGGGACCTCTGGAGGCTGCTGCAGAGGCAGTGACATGTGGCTGCAGCTGCACTGTAGCAGACTCAGTCCAGGGAGAGGTAAGGGCTGGGCAGTGGCGGGACGAGAGTGGAAGCCAGGAGTATCACGGCCACTGCTGAGCCATCTGCTGGAGGTGGAGCCAGCAGCACTGGAGACTCCTCTACCCCCGCAACCTCTTGTCCTCAGTCATCAGCTCAGCTGCAGTAACCATTAGTGTCTTATTAATGGGACAGAGAAGCCTCCCAGCAGGTGTTTGCTGAAAAATGAGGCATTGCAGGGGAATAGGGGACAGAGGCAGTCCTGGAAGTGGGGGCTCTGGGGAAGCATCTTGGCCCAGATGAGGAGTTGGGCAGAAGGATGCGTTTTGCTTTTGTGCAGAGGTGGCAGTGAGTCCTTGGGGAGTGGGACCTTTTGCCTCCAGCTAGCTGCTGGGCTGTTTCTAGACCAGGGGATTGGCCAGGTTGCCTGCTGTGCTCAGCCGCAAGCCCCACATCCTCCCGTTGCCACCATCCTGACCGCCCTAGGGTCTCGGGTCTGATGGTCCGAGGCGGTCCCTGTACTTCTGTTAGCTCAGCCATGCACGTTTGACCATTTGATGTCTCCTGCCACTCCTCAAAGGAAGTTCTTTTCTATTCAGTTTTCTGAGAGTTGAAAAACTAAACAAAAATACGTTATTTATTGAAACAATTGAGTCACCCTTGAATTTGGAAATAAACAACACAATCTTGGATTCAGCCAGAATCCATGAAAAAATAGCATAATCTTGATCTCTCTTTATCCAATTTTGGAATCAAGGTTAATCCAGCCTAAACTGAGTTGGGTGGCTTTGAAAAGCTAGATAAGATAGTGTGTTTCTTGAAAATTTAGTGAAAGCTGATCTGTAAGATTGATTTTTCCTGGAGAGTATCTGGGGGTGGCAGGGGAACTCTGACTACCATTTCACTTCCTCTGATGGCCACTGATCCGGTCAGGTTGTTGGGAGGCCGTGCAGCGCACAGTGGCTAAGAGCATGGCGCTTGCACCGGCTGTTCTGGCCTCAGACCCCATTTCTGCATACTCTGGCTGTGGGAATTTATGATTTCTTCCTGCCTCCATTTCCCAAACTTTAAGATGGAGATGATACCAACCTCATCAAACTGTTAAGAAGATTAAATAAGTTCATATGTATGATGTGCTTAGTATCATCATTCCTGAGACAATCTTAGTGCTTAATTTCTAAAGAAATTTTATCTACTTCTTGATGACCATCACATGTTAGAATACTGTAGATTTAAAAAAAATGTCTATCATAACTTGCCTTTTCGACTTTGTCTGTTACTTGCATATTCTTTATTTCTTGATCGTATTGCCAGAAGCTTGTCTAGCTTATTAATCTTTCAGTTTTGCTGATTTTTTTCTCTCATTTTTATTTTCTAGTTTCTTGTCCCTGCCTTCATTATTCCTCCTCTTCTCTGCCTTTGAGCTTGCTCTGTTGGTCTTCTGTCAATCTCTTGAAAACTGAACTCATTAAAAAAAAAAAACAACAACTGTCCTTTTTTTGCTAAGAGTATTTAAGCCTTAGCTGGATCAAATTTGGTATGTGGTGCAATTATGAGGTCATGCAGTTTTAGAAATTTCATAATTTTCCTTATGATTTCCTCTTTCATCTAGACTGCTCTGTATATTGTTGTTTCCAGATGTGGGAGATCTTTTCAAATTTATTGCATTATCATAGAAAAACAGTTGTGTATTTTTAACTTCAAAATTTAATGATCATCCTCTGTGACCTGGTATATAGTCAGTTTCCTTAAATTCTATGTGTGATCAACAGGAATTTTGTCTATTGCGTATAATATTCTTTATTATGAGTCCAAGTTAAGTAATGGGCAATTCAGTCTTTTACTGAAGAGTAAAGCATTTACTGAGAGGAAACCATTCAGATTTCCACTACCTTTTAAATTTATTTATACCCTTGGTACTGTCAATCATTACACACACACACACACAGATTCTTTAGTAGGTTCTCTTAAGTCATGTGGGACACACTTACCCACATGAATGATGCCTATTATAAACACTACTAACATATCCACACAATATTTATTTACATGTTTATGTATACTTGTAACAGTATACAAGTATACCATAATGTATACCTGTCTTTGTCTGTAAAGTACATGCATAAACCTCATTATTCATGAGTTTACAAACATTAAAAAATCAGGCCGAATGTAAAAACCATCAGTGGAAAGAAATTGGTGACTATGGATCAGCATAAATGTGTGTATATAGCAACATATGCATCTGTATAAGTGGATGTGCATGCATGCATGTATAATAACTAACTGTATGTATGGAGACAAAGAAGGCTCAGGCACATGTGGTAAAATGGTAACCTTTGGGGAGCCGGGGTAGGGAAAGATATACAAGCACCTTTTGGGCTATTTTTGCAAATTTTCTGTCAGTTCGAAATTATTTCAAAATAAAAAGTTAAAAACTTAATGCAGTCAGCCACAAAGACTGGACAGAATCAGCTTCCCTGGCCCCAGTTATAACAATTTAAGTCTCAAAAAGAATGACTGGAAATACTCAGAGATAGAAATATGAATCCTCTTGTGATCCCATCTGAGGTGGCAATTGAACCCACACCCTACTCCGAGCACAGGTTGCTGAAGGGAAGGAAACAGGTGTGGACCCTGCCTTCCTGCCAGAGCTGATGCCAGGAAGCCCTCCCCGACAACAGAGTGGTGGTGAAAGATATCAACGGGATGAAGGAATTGTGAAATTCCTGCTCACGGCAAGGATTATCACCTGAGGTTAATAACTGAACAAGGTATATGGTGGATGGGCCCCCTGCAGAAGTAAGCCCATGTGGACGACTTTCTAGTTATGAAACAAAACATAACTGCGTGACAGAGGACTGGACTGGCACTATCTGAACCCAGAGGTCAATTTAGCATCATTGACAGTGGGTCACAAAGACACTAACATCTTCTGCTGGGAGTTCATATAAAGTAGCGAGCGGGCCCCAGAATTTCTGGCACCTGGGACAGCTTTTGTGGGAGACAATTTTTCCACAGACCAGGGAGGGGGATGGTTTCAGAATGATTCAAGCACATTACATTTATTGTGCACTTTATCTCTATTATTATTACACTGTCATAATGCAGTAATGAGAGCGATGGGAGGAGGCTGTAAACAGATGAAGCTTCACTCATTTGCCTGCCACTCACCTCTGGTTCCCCAGTCAACGGTCTAGTTGGGGACTCCTGACCCTTTATACAGAAAAGGCAATGGCACCCCACTCCAGTACTCTTGCCTGGGAAATCCCATGGACGGAGGAGCCTGGAAGGCTGCAGTCCATGGGGTCGCTGAGGGTCGGGCACGACTGAGCAACTTCACTTTCACTTTTCTGCATTGGAGAAGGAAATGGCAAGCCACTCCAGTGTTCTTGCCTGGAGAATCCCAGGGATGGGAGGGATCCCACCAGGCTCCCCTCTATAGGGTTGCACAGAGTTGGACACGACTGAAGTGACTTAGCAGTAGCAGACCCTTTATATATACATACATATATATATATATGTAGATATATATATATGTGTATATATATATATATATATATATGTAGAACACAGTATCACTTACATTTCATTTAAATAACCAAAGATGTCAGTGAGTCTATCAAACCTTTGGATATGCTTTCTAGATCCAAGAAATATCAGAGACAGAGGGCATGGTCAATGCAACCCCGTGGAAGCAGCCACACAGAGCTAGGAGGCGCATACACTGCAGGCTGACCTCCTGACAAGGTAGGTTGGTGTCATGGAGGGTTAGGACGATCTTAAGAACATGACAACCAGAAACCAGACACCAGGAATGCAAGGTCTTCAACCGGACCCTGGCAGGACGCACTAGTAAAGGACTCTGGGGAAATCCCAGTTCAGTTCAGTCGCTCAGTCGTGTCCGACTCTTTGCGACCCCGTGGACTGTAACCTAAGAGGCTTCTCTGTCCGTGGGATTCTCCAGGCAAGAATACTGGAGTGGATTGCCATTTCCTTCTCCAGGGGATCTTCCCAACCCAGGGATCGAACCCAGGTCTCCCGCATTGGAGGCAGACGCTTTAACCTCTGAGCCACCAGGGAAGCCCCCAAGGCCCTGGCTATTAAACCTGATGAAAGTTTACTGATATGTACAGCTGGGGGCCATTAACTGAAAAATGAAGGTTATGAAAGGCAGGTACAGCATGACTGGGCTTCCAGGTGGCGCTGGCAGTAAAGAATCTGCCTGCCAGTGCTAATGCAGAAGACGTAAGAGACTCAGGCTCGATCCCTTGGTGGGGAAGATCCCCTAGAGAAGGAAATGGCAACCTACTCTAGTGTTCTTGCCTGGAAAATCCCACGGACAGAGAAGCCTGGCAGGCTACAATCCATGGGTTCACAAAGAGTCAGACATGACTGATGTGACTTAACATGCACACACAGTATGACCTCATCTGGGCAAAAAGCAAAACAAAAAACCATCTAGATATGTATGTGTCCATAGAAAACGTTCTGCAAGTACAGTTAAGTATAAAGAGTGGTCATCTCCAGATGGGGTAATATGGTATCTTTAGTTTCTCATTCTTGATTATGTTTTCATGTGTGTGTGTATCTTTTTTATTAAAAAAGGAAGTAGAAGAGAGAAGAGAAGGGAGAGAAAATGAAACTGTTTTTCAATTGCTCTGGTGAAGGGGAGCAACTCAAGGGTGATGCTGGGTTAAGCAGCTTTTTCTTTTTCACGCAGGTGACATAAAGATGACAAAACGATGGAGCAGAGGAGGGGGCGGTGACGACACGGGATAGAGGTGGTTGTAGCAGTGACGTTCCTGAAAGGGGCAGGGGTCAGCTTTCTTGGGCACAGGGACGGTCAAGGTGAGGAGGGTGGGTAAGGGGAGAGGAGGCAGGCCCCCACTTGCTGCACTTTCCCTGTCACGTGTGGTGAGGCAGCTCTCTTTGAGAAAACCTGAGAACAAACACACACAACCGAGGGTTCTGGTCAAATAGTTGTTTTTTAATAGCATCTTTAGAATGATAATTTGCTGCTTAAAACACCCGAGTCATCAACTTTACAGCAGAGAGCTGGACAAACTTAACTATTAGTGAAATTCTATATTGCAGCTCTAGCCTAGATTAAAATCAAATAAAAACAAAGTAGCGTGACTGCCATTAGATGAAAAATGGCAAGGTATGCTCAGGTGATAAACTTCTAAAGTCATGCCCAGCTTGAGCCAGGCTGTGCTGGATGGACACAGTTCTCTAACAGCCACTGGAGGGCAGCTTGGCCTCTTGTGGAATCACAATTGTGTACTCTTCAAAACACATCACTTTATTCTCACGGAACAAGGCCAACACACGTTTCTGCCCTGCTCCCTGCCCACGCACCGACCTGTGAATACTGAGACAGCACTTGGTCACACTTCTAGTGGCCACAAGATATCCAAGGTGTAGAAATGAAGGCGAAGCTGGCACTTACTACCTGATCCTCCCAAGAGAAAATAAAAGCATAAACTCTGAAAACCGGTGCAATTGCCAAATTAATTTCTTTTCTTGAAGCAAGCAGATCAGAGGCAGCTGCTGAAGTGTTTTCATTATTTCTGCACGGTGTCCATCAAGATGCTTCCTCCTGACCTTGTGGCAAGATAACATTCCACAAGGGCTGAATGACAAGTCACTGAGCTGAGAACTCTAGTGAGGAGGCTGGCAAAGTGCTGGCCACGCGGCTCTGGGCACTGACTGCTAGGTCTGCCTCAAGGCTCGGTCCTGCCACTCCAGGCAGTCAGTCACCTTGTGGATAAATTTTCAGAAGGCCTGTTCGTGCTCATTAAACTGATGGATGTCACAAGCTGGCAGACAGAATGCTTATGAGGAATGACAGCATCAGGATTAACCGCAGCATCACAAAACCCAGTCATTTTGCTAGACTACAGGCCCCTAGTGGAACATGGCTTTTAAAACTCAGGCCACCTGAGACTGTGTTCATGAGTGTGGCCTCACTTGGAAGGTGTGTGCTCAGGCTGTGCAGAAATATTACATTCACATCTGCGTCCGTAATTTTAGGGTGCCCTGAGGTGATGAGGCTCTGGGGGCTTTTTCATATGAAAGAGGGTTGTGAGAACTTTAAGCTAGAGAAGGGAAGACTTGGAGCGTATTTTTTCAACTAATGTATTAAAGTCTATCTCATAAAAATGGGTTGGACCCATTCTATTTCACCCAAAGGAAAGACCTTGGACCAATGGGTGGAAGTTGTGGGAACCAAGTTTTCTGTTCAGTTAGAGAAAGAACTTATTTTAAAATTTGCTTATTTATTTCCTTTTGGCCCCACAGGGTCTTCCTTGCTATACACCGGCTCATAGCAGGGAACCAGGGCTACTCCCCAGCTGCGGTGGACGGGCTTCCTCTCACTGCAGGGGCTTCGCGTCGTGGAGCGCGGGCTCCAGGGGCACAGGCTTCAGCAGCTGTGGCTCACGGGCTCCAGGGCGTGGGCTCGGCAGCTGTGGTGCACAGGCTCAGCTGCCTCGCAGCACGTGGGATCTTCCTGGATCAGGGGTCGAAACCATGTCCCCTTTACTGGCAGAATTCTTAACCACTGGACCACCAGGGAAGTCCCAGTAAAGAACTTTCTAACAGTCAAAACTATATAAAAAAAAATGCAGTGGGAGGAGCATTCTCTTCACTAAAACCATCTGAGCAGAGGCTGGATAACTTCTTCAGTGCCTTGAATGGCAATGTGAACTAGAGAACCTCTTTGTTCATTCCTATTCTCGATGAAATCCAAGTGCATAGACAAAATAGAGCCAAGACTGTATTTCAAAGCTCAGCACAGAACTACTTCTTTAAAATGAAGAGATGCATTTAATCATATCTATGTTTCTATGAATTCTGTGTTATAAACCTACAGTTCCTATGTTGCAGCTAAGTCCCATGTGGAAGGAATGCTGGAAACAACCCATTTCACTGAATTGAGTCTTTATATGCTCTTTCGGACACAGAACAAGAATGCCGACTTACACTGCGGCTGAGAGTAAAAATGTCCCTATCTATACCCAAGATCTGTCTGCAAAAGTGTTGGAACCATTTAGAACAGAGAAGATCAGGGGAACCCACCTGCAGGCTCTGCTTCCCTCTAAGACCATAAAGCATCTAGAAGCTGCTTCTACAAAGGAGCTCTTACCATGGTAACCACCAGGGTTCAGGATTCCTCAGAAAGTTTGGCAAAATCTTGTGCTCGTGGCCTTTTTCTAAGGAGGGGGGGCAGTCACGGTTTTCATTAGATTCTCAAGTGTGTTCATGACTGTAAGAACAGTAAGACCCGCCTGAGTGGGACAGCATTCTGAGGGGCGGCCCTGTGGTGCGCTTCCCGACGTGGCTGCAGCCTCTTCAACTGTTGTGCAGGGGGTCAGAAAATTGGTTCTGAATTTCTCTTCCAACGCTAAAGTCCCACAGCACAGAAATGGCAGAGCAAACAGCTTTGTTCACAAGGACTCCCTGGGCCCTGAGGAAACAGTGAGTGGCAGTGCCCAGTGGCTGCCGGGATAGGCATATCCCACTTAAGTCACAGTCACATTTGGCTTCCAAGAGATGTTACTGGCCACTCTGTTACTGTTGCCAACTTTCCTGATGAAAGACCAAAAATATCAAATAACTGCCTTACTGCCAAAGGTAAGCTTACACTTAAATACAAAATAGAATCTTCAGGAAAGTATACAGGAAGTTATTTTGAAATACTGATTCTGGGAAAGATTGAAGGCAGAAGGAGAAGGGGACAGCAGAGGATGAGATGGTTGGATGGCCTCACCAACTTGATAGATGTGAGTTTAAGCAAATTGCGGGAGATGGTGAAGGACAGGGAAGCCCGGAATGCTGCAGTCCATGGGGTCACAAAGAGTTGGACGCAACTTCGTGACTGAACTGACCACCACACCTCCTCCCATTAAAAAAAAAACCCCAAAATCTCTATGTACCATTTAAGTCAATAAATTTAAAGTATTTCAGTACTATCTACATTGAAAGTGGGAAGAGGGAGTAATAGAGAAATGGAGTCCAGATCATTATCAAGAGACATGTTTTCCTATTCCATGTGACTGTATAGTCACAAAGAGTCAGACATGACTGAAGGACTTTCACTTTCCTTTCCTACAGATATTTAAAAATAAGACTGACACTGACCCATTTGGAATGATTTTAGTTCTATCAAGAAGACAGTGAGCCATTGTGCGCCTTTCTATTCCAGTGGTTTTAAGTAGTAAACATCCTAAAGTACCTCAAAACCAGAAGCAAAATAAAAGAGGCTAATCCATGCAGAAACTACAAGCACACAGGCACCATTAAGGATTTTAAGTGACACAAGGAAAGACTGACTGGTGGAGTCTTCTGGCCACTCTTGTGAGAAAACAATTATTCCAAATATTCAGTCTTGCACTGCATGTTTGTGAAGATTTAGATTCAGGAAGTTGCAGAATATTTTCAGTAAGGGATCTCTTTTGCTTTTCAATTTAAAAACATCTATTAATATTGACTGAGATGACAACACTCCAATATCTGCTTGTGTTCATGTTAAATCTGTAATCAGAGATAGTGATGTAGAAATACACAGTCAAATGTCATTTAAAAACACACAAAAATTGGACATGTTATATACTTCTCTTTTAAAATGTATTTGTATTATTTTCACCAATCAAAACACACATAATATATTTTATTATAAAACATTAGGCAATGTTACTTTTGAGATATGCAATCTGAAAGGTCACACCTGTGTTTACTACCAGTATGAAACACCAGAGGAGTTACATTAGAAATCAACCATATGAACTCATCATTTATCATTACCATGACTTTACACAGCATCAAACCTGGATTCAAACAGTCTGCCATTCAGTGTTTGAACTTTGGACTCTGGGTGTCAGTAAGGGGCCCTACTAAGCATCTCCTCCTTTCAGGACTGCAGCTCTGAGTTTCATGGTGCACAGATAAGCGCAGAGCCTTGATTCTGTCTCCTGTTTCCACAGGGGATCAACACTGAGCAGGATGTTTCTAGAATCCTCTCCTACTCTGACAGACTCTGTCTGCTCTCTGGAACTTGCACTTGAAATCAAGACCTGACAGGGGAGGCAGTCATTTCCTTTTTAACAAAAAACTAAGTTAACAAACAAAATGAACCTAGTCCAAATTCCAGGCTAATAATAAATTACCTGGTTTATAAAAATATGTGTCCAAAATAGTTACTTCCAGGGTTGTGTACAATATAAATTACAAAAATAAAATAGAAAAGATGAAAAATTGAGCACGTTTTTCAGTTCTTTATCCAACACCAGAATTTATCCATGGAGAGCAGAGTGGAACCATCTGCATTGCACCAGGTCCCTGGCACATCCCAGCTCAGGAGGGAGGGCCCTGAACTGGGGTGAGGTACTTCTATGGAGCTCTGCGGTCCGCAGCACCGTGGCCTGCTGGGGTGCACTCATCACTTGCTGATGGAAGGTGGTCTTGGCAGGAAACCCATCTACACCATCACGGACTTCATCCGTGGACACAGGAGGAATCAGTGAGCAGAAAGCCACTCTGTATGGCACCTAGCTCCATTTATAAACGGCACCTGGCTGAGTGTACAATCACCTAGTGGGACTTCCATGTGCCCTCGTGTTCCTGTGCTGCATATACATAAGCTGAGGACAGATAATGTATTTTTAAAACTCTCCCCTTTCCTTTCCTTTTCAAAGACAGATTTAGTAAAGCCTTTTTAAAGAATGTGTATTAGGTCATTTTAAGATGTTTATATATGTACAGCGATAACTTTCTTCATGATACCATCAGGCCTCTGAAGCCAAAATAATCCTCAGCTATGTAACAGGTGTTTCTGCCCCAATCCAAGTTAGTATTCCATCTTACAGCTGAACATGTCTAAACATCACAATAGAAAACTATTTATTACTTCAATATTAATTTTGTTCATCAAGGGTTCCAGTTTCCAGTGATAAGACCAATAAGGTACAAATGGTGTAGAGAGAATCATATATTTTAGATAATATTTATAATAAACTTTCTTAATAAAGTTCCTCCTCAGAACACATTCCATAGAATGTGACAATGCTGACCCAATAGCTTCCAAAATAACTGAACAAAAGATATGAATCTGCAATAGAATAAGCTCCGGGGGAAAGCATTATGAGCACAGGTAGCCATATGTGACCATCATTTAACTCCATTTCTGCAATGACACTTCAATACTCAGGATTTTACTGAATCTTGAATAATTTCCATATTAGTCTGAAAGTATCAATTTCAGGTGAGCAGCTTAAAATCAGGAAATATTTACTAGTTAATATATTGCCCTTTAGGACAGTTCCTCCCTATCCCTCAGAAGGTCTTCCCTTAGGAATAGGAAACGCCTCCACAAAGTGGAAAACCACCACAAACAGCCGTTCTGAACCCGCTTGCTTCCTAAAACAGATCAAAGGGGGTTTAGGTGGTTTCTTTCATAAAAGAAAGAAAGTTGAGGAATCATGCTGTGTTGGAAGAGGGAAACTCTGCCTTGTGAAGTCATGTATCTTACCCTAGAGGAGGTCAGAAAGGACCCAGTCCAGGCGCAAGCAAAACAAGCACTCAGCAAGTGACTGCCATCATCTTTAGTGATCACTTCGTAAAATTCTACTCTAACAGCAGGTGATGGGGTCAAGAATCTGCCGTCATATGATTGACATGGGTGTTCAGTGGCTAATAAAGAAGATGAAGTTCTAGGTAGCACTTCAAATTAATAAGTCCAGAAGACCAAGAAAGAAGAAATGGGGTAGAGAGGATTTTAAACGTATATAGTTTTAAGCAGCATAAAACAAAACTTAAAATGCTATCGTGCAGTGAAACTGAATGTACAGTCATCCAGACTAACACAGTTTAGAGAAAACAAAGTATCCTGGTCTTAGTAGTGATAATTCTCAGCCTAAAACATGACAAATTAAAGAAAAGCTACATTTTTTTCATTATATAGATTTAATTATATTCCTTCTGAAATATGAAAGAAAGTTAATTCATACCCTAAAAGAAGGTAAGATACAATATGATGGTGGCCAATTAATACACATAAATCTTTTTTTTTTTTTTCTGGACAAACACAAAATTATTTAAGAGGATTAAGAGACAACTCTAGAAGCAGCACTACCTTGAAGATTATTTGGCTTTATAAATACTGATTTCCAAAGTGCTAGAGGGCAAATCCAAGCAAGCATTTGTGTCATGCATATAAATCCCAACAGTTACTGAGGATGAGAAATGATCACTATTACCGCACAACTTAAAAAAAAATTCATATATTCTAATTGCTCACCTGAAATGACCTTGAACAAAATTTCTAAATGTGTGGTTTGTATTTTTTTTTTTTCTTTAGACATAATCTGCTTCATTTTATAATCTAAGCAAGGCAAGCCTAGTACAACTGAGTAGGGGCAAGGCATCATGTTTCTTACATGCAGAACATGGAGTTTTTCTATTTGGTTCCATCAACTCCCAAGTATTTCACGCCCATGGAAGTGAGAGTTCCTTCACTGATGACAAGCTTGCTATTTCTAACTTATCATCGACAGCCTTCCAGGGGTCCTGTCGAGGCGTCCAGACTGCTGTCTGTGTCTGAGGCCAGCGTCTGCTCCGTGGACATGGATGAAATGTCATTGATGGACGACGACTGAGAAGGAGTGGCGTTGCTGCTTACTGCTGCATCTGTGCTAAGAAAACCAAATATAATAAAATCTGAGGCACGACACTGCTGCAGACCCAGGCAGTGAGGCTTCAGGCCATTTCTCAGCTCTGTCCTTTTGCAGTTTCCTTTACTATTAGTATAAACAGGCAGTTAGTTGACTGTACATTTTGAACTTTTTGTGGAGTCTTTCTTTAGGCTCAAAATCCCAAATATTCCTCTGTCACTGCAATATTCTCTTTCTTCCTGGTGGCTAAACATCACACACATGTATAGTCATGTTAACTACTTTAAAAATACCTTCTGGTTTTAAAAAGATATTAAAAGAAAACTGTTGAATTTATCCTAAAATTATCAGTATCACAAAAGGCTCAAGTCCAAGTAGGATTCAAGTATCATCGGACATTTCAGTTATAATCATAAACACTTAATCCAAGGGAAAAAACATCAACCTTTGAAGAATTCTTTTGCAATAAAAAATACCTTCTAAAAGAAGGAATGATACAAACAAGAAAAAAATAGCAACAAAATTTAGTGGACTCCTGTTCATTTTATTTTTGCCTTCTAAATCCCCAAAACTGACATTTTAAGGCAAATGAAACTGTTTCCCACTATCTGTATTTTGGCCTGGTTTGAACAAAAACAAAACATCCAGGGGCTCAGAGGTCAGTCTTAAATTTGTGATTAGTTGACTATAAGCATCTAAATTTTTCTTGAAGTTACACAATCTCCAGACACGTGACACGTGTCATGCTGAATATAAAATTCAAGAATAAGAAACAGCCCCACATGTATTTACATGTGTGTGGAGTGTGCATGTGCTTTCCAGTGGGAGTGGAGTGAATACAAATGTGAAATAAATGTAAGTAAAGATAGTTTTGCTTAAGGTAGAACCTTATAGATGGTATTATAAGTTAATACCATATATACTACTATTACTACTAAGTCACTTCAGTCGTGTCCTACTCTGTGCGACCCCATAGACAGCAGCCTACCAGGCTTCCCTGTCCCTGGGATTCTCCAGGCAAGAACACTGGAGTGGGTTGCCATTTCCTTCTCCAATGCATGAAAGTGAAAAGGGAAAGTGAAGTCGCTCAGCTGTGTCCGACCTTCAGCGACCCCATGGACTGCAAGCCTTCCAGGCTCCTCCGTCCATGGGATTTTCCAGGCAAGAGTACTGGAGTGGGGTGCCACTGCCTTCTCCAATACCATATATATTATGCCTCTAATAGTCATACAGCTTCCTAATTGTTAGTCAGACTTCTACCACTAAGAAGATCAACCAGAAAGATAGGAGAATTATATGAACAATTTTCTCAAAAGAAAATAAAATTCTACTTTATCTAGACTTATATTAATTTTCTTTTTTAATTGGTTGGGGGAAATATAAAGAAGGTCATGCATGTTGAAAAGCTTTAAATTCAATTCCCCAATC
Organism: Cephalophus harveyi; assembly: GCA_006410635.1. Taxonomy (NCBI): domain Eukaryota; kingdom Metazoa; phylum Chordata; class Mammalia; order Artiodactyla; family Bovidae; genus Cephalophus; species Cephalophus harveyi. The sequence goes on from SJYT01042005.1 coordinate 247,348, forward strand.
TATAAATGAAAATGACAGTAGCTGTTACAAGGATGAACCAAGAATGTTCACAATACAGTTAGTTCACTGCCTGTCATCAGTAAAATGTTAGCTGCCACAACCAGAGCAGACCAAAAAGAGAAAAGTATTTCACACAAGGAGTTTTCAAATCCAGTGCTGGTCAAGGTGGCACTTAAAACACGCTGTTGCCATTTGCAAAAAATGAATAGAGAAAGAAAAGTATTACGCAATCAAACTATTGAAGCAATCACTAACCTGAAGGTTGATCTTTCACAACACCATTCTTGCTTCTTTCTTCCCAATCCATTACTTCTTTGTAAATTAGCTCTTCAAAGAGAAATGCAAGTTAGAATGTGTCATCAGTTTCTCTGCATCTCTAAACCCTGCTTCCAAATAAATTGCAACCACTCCAAGGACACTGTGATGTGCTATTATTAACTGCGATAGACAGACAAGTAATAGTTCACCTAGACCAAAATATAATTTGATTCCTTGTATCTTTTCAAACCAATTATATCTTTTCAACTAACCAATTATGAAGGCCATAAAAGTAGGGTAGCCCTGGATCCACTAGTGGGTTTTACGAAGTTGAGGTAGGGAGAGAGTGAAAGAGAGACATGGGGAGTGGGGAAGAGAAGGAGGAAAAGTACTAGCAAAGTGACTCTAACCGAACAGTTTAACTACTGGATATTCTCACATCTTTTTGCACAGTTTTTCCTCCACCATTGTGGTTCTTCAAATGTAAACTCCTCCAGATTGGCCAGAAATTGGTCTAGTTACCTATGTTTTTTCTTGGTTTCAATCTCAGTTTTCCTCAATTTTCTTTTTTTTTCTTTTTTCAATTTTCATTTGTCAGAAGAACTACTTATTAAGTGAGATACTAGCAGCATCCTAAAAGTTTGGTATTCGTGAAATAAAATCAGAACAGTGCAGGCACAGAGCGAGGCTGTGGCTGTGTGCACTGCAGGTCACTGGTTCCCTGAAGCCCACGGAGCGACTCTTGGGCAGGACACGCTTCCATGTTTGACTTACTGCTGACCACAGTTCTCAACTATTATTGATTCTGCTTTTTAATGAAATATTTTTAGTTTAACCTCTTTATTACTGGTTTAGTTTCTTGTGGCTTGTCTGGTTAGAGTGGTAATAATAACTATTTGCATATTTTTGATCTGCAATTTCCCCCAAACTCTTATTTTAAAACGTGTATATAACTACAAGGCTTACAAATACAGCAGAAGTTCCCATGACCCCAGTGGGGTCTCTCATATCTGCTTTACAGGGGCCTGTGACTTGGGGTTACTCAATAGTTCGCAACATGTTATCAAGTTAAGTGTAATACACTTACTGAATTTAGTTTACAAATCAAGATTCGATAATGTGAGATGTGTGAAAAGGCTTTGTTTTTGTCTTCTGAAGCAAATATGGAATTCATACATGTTCCTCTCTAATTTTGTTATCTTCAAGTTCTTTATCTACTGGGAAGTGAGAAGAGAGAGGATAAGGGCTGAAGGGTCTCCACCTCTCCCTTAGAAAGGCTACTGTCAAAAAGTGTTAAGTTGCCCCATTTCAAGAAATGTGTAACAGTCAAAATAAATTCCATCTTTACCTTTCCATTCTTCAATTGCATGTTCTCTCTCTTCCAACTGGGCATCATAAATTTGAGGTGGTGGCTAAAAATTAAATTTTACAGGTAAAGTTAATAGTTGAAAAAAATAATGAGGCATGAAGAAAATGAATCACTTGTAAGACTTCTAAAATACTTATAAAAAATAAAATAAAATATTTATAATATTGATGTAATTTCATTCAATATGTGGCTTAAAGATTTCTAAGTATGATATTTACATTGGTTTCTAAATCAAAATAATTATGGAATAATTAACCAAAAAATAGACCTATTATAGTCCTGCTAATAATTACACTCTAAGGACATCTGCCCAAATGTAATTATAAAATTAGCAATCACAGGCTGCTTCCTAGAGATCCATTCTGGACAAGGTACTGTGCTAGGAAATACAGAAGCTGCAAAATATATCTCAAGTTTTTATTTCTTTCTGTTAGAACTCCCAAATTCAGTCCCCAAATCGTAAGTGGACTGCTTCAAAAATTTATTTAAAATCACGTTTATAAATCAAATTCTTTTCCTATAAAACAATGAATAAAATGGTGGTTACATGCACAGGACAAAACCTAAGAATAAGCATGTGAACGTGAACGTGAAAGTCACCCAGTCGTGTCCGACTCTTTGTGACCCCATGGGCTGTAATAGTCCCTGGAATTCTCCAGGCCAGAATACTGGAGTGGGTAGCCTTTCCCTTCTCCAGGGGATCTTCCCAACCCAGGGGTCGAACCCAGGTCTCCTGTATTGCAGGCGGATTCTTTACCAGCTGAGCTATGAGGGAAGCCCCTCATAGCTGAGCATGCTACCATGTAATTATTTCACTTTCAGCTGAAGACCATCCATACCAGGGATGCTACAGAAAAATGCACATGAGCACCACACTCTGAAGTGGAACTCCTCTAACAGGCACCCCTGGGGAAGGACGTCCAGACCTGTGATTTTCAGCAAGTTTCTTAGTCTGACAGGATACCTGAACAAGATAATAAAAGCAAAACCCAGGCACACAAATGGATGCCTAAAAAAGGTGATATTATGATCACACATCAGCATCTACATAAATGAAGACAATTATATCACCACAGCATAAGCATGTTCACTCCTGAGGTACTCGGAGCTCAGCCCCAGTAAGGAGTCCTAAAAGGGGTTTGACCACGGCTATATGGCCTCAAAGTAATCAGGAGTCCTCTTAACCTTAAATCTTTGTGTAGCCATTTTAGACTGACAGACAGAAGATCCAGGGAAATGTACGCCTTGCCTTTACACACAAGTCTTTTCAAAATAGATGCTTACCGCTTCTGCTTCAGCAGGGTCATACCAGACAGTGATATAAGGGTGACGCAAAGCTTCATCTACAGAGATTCGCTTGTCGGGATCTATCACTAACATTTTTGATAATAAGTCTCTGGCTTGACTTGCTAGGGTAAAAACAAATACTGGATTAATAAAGTAACAATTTTAACCTGAGAATCACACAATAAAGAACTAAATGTGACAGCACAGACAGAACAAAAATATACTAACTCTGAGAAACTGGTGATAAATTCAGGATAGCCTCTTTCTTTAAGAGTAAATCAAGCAGCCATTTCCTACAAACCAGGCTTTCCAAGGTCCTTTTGGCCTGAGTTTGGGAGGGGAGAAGGACAGGGCATAAGGCTGCCAAGCCATGGACAGGGAGGGCACAGGAGCTGAGCCGAGGGTGGCATTGCCGAGAGTGCAGGCACGAAGCACGTGCAAGCCTTTCTCTTGACGCCACATCAGAGTGAAACCGAGCAGACGAAGCCACACAAGGACTTCATATCTGCGTTGTATAGAACAGTTCACAGATTATCTCTGCTTCGCCTGTGCTGTGCGTAGTCTCTCAGTCGTATTCAACTCTTTGCCACCCCGTGGACTCTAGCCCGCCAGGCTCCTCTGTCCTTGGGATTTTTCAGGCAAGAACTCTGGAGTGGGTAGCCATTCCCTTCTCCAGATGATCTTTCCAATCCAGTGATCGAGCCCAGGTATCTTGCACTGCAGGCGGCTTCTTTACTGACTGAGCCACCAGGGAAGCCCTCTGCTTTGCCTACATGTATACAATGTACACTTAAAAAAAAATCTAGAGATTAGTAGCTAGGAAAAAATTCAACAAGTTCAATAACTTGGTTAAATACAAGGCTCACCTAGGTTTCAGCAATTAAAATTCACAGGTGGGACCTCCCTGGTGCTTTAGTTGCTGAGATACTGTGCTCCCGGCGCAGGGGGCCAGGTTCAACCCCTGGTCAGGGAACTAGACCCCACCTGCTCCACCTGAGAGCTTGCACCCGCAACCCAACACCCCACATGCCACAGCGAAGGCCCAGGACAACCAAATGAATACCAAGACCAAACAAAGTTCACACGTGTAGGCAAAGGAGAGATGGAGCTCTGCTGAAGGGGGCACAGTTTGTCTTGATGTAGAGAAAATCAAATCTATTCTTTCCCCTTAAACACATTAAAATGTGATGGGCACAGGATCAGGGGAAAAGGCCTTTCAAAATTTCTGACTCTTCAAATGGGTGACAATCTTTATTCAAGTTTTCTTTATACCTGATAACAGTTTGAATTCCATTTGCTGTAACTAATGTAAGAATCTTTCAGACTATGTAAATATTTTGACCAGAGGTTTCAGTTTTGTCCCCTTTATTAAGGACAAAACTTCTAGGTCTTTAAGCTTTCTTTCTAAAATGCCTTCATTCTAGCCTATAAATGACTTAGAGGGTTTTCAACTATTTCATCTTTCAGTTTTCACAGATTTTAGAATGCAAACATAAAAAGGGCTTCACCAGATTATGAAAACAAGTATAAGAAAAAAAGGATATCTTACTTTTAATTTTGTCTCGTTCAGATTCTGATGGGAATATCCAATCTGGAAAGAGTTCTTCAAATTTGATTCCAGGATACTTTGGTCTGTTTTCTACATAATTCCTCACAGTTGGCTGAAGTTTCTTCATGAAATCTGCAGATGGTGTTCCTAGCTGCTCAATAACTTTATTCCACTGATCAATATCTAAGGAGTCTCTTGAGGAAAATACAACTGAAATGCCTTATATTCATATTACATAAAGTTGCATCATTCAAAGAGAAACTTAAATTATACTTATCAATGAATAATTAATCAGGCCAGCTCACTGGGTCAGCAGAAGCATTCTGAAATAATATTCAAATAAGGTTTGGGTTCCTAGTTAAGAGTATTTAAAAAAACAAACAAACTCTGCACCATATAAACTCTGGTCACAGTTTATTAAATCAACACAATGAAGTCTTCATGGCTTCCTATTCTAGATCAAAATAAAGTTATCTTGAAGCTGAAGAATACCTATGACTGAAAGGCTTAAACATGAAAGTAGGTAATAATTATGTAGGCAAATTGAAACCAGTTCTCATAATAACAGGCTTCCCTGTTAGCTCAGTTGGTAAATAATCCGCCTGCAATGCAGGAGACCCTGGTTCAATTCCTGGGTCGGGATGATCCTCTGGAGAAGGGATAGGCTACCCACTTCAGTATTCTTGGGCTTCCTGTGTGGCTCAGCTGGTAAAGAATCTGCCCACAATGCGGGAGACCTGGGTTCGATCCCTGGGTTGGGTAGATTCTCTGGAGAAGGGAAAGGCTACCCACTCCAGTATTCTGGCCTGGAGAATTCCAGGGACTATACAGTCCATGGGTTCGCAAAGAGTTGGACACGACTGAGTGACTTTCACGTTCACGTTCACATGCTCATTATTAGCGACTTTCACACCTCCACTTCTCGTAATAAAGCTATGTTAAATATAAAGCTCCCTGAAATAAAGAGACCTAACTGACTGCTCAGTTTACAGCTGGGAACCACCTTGTAGACTTGGCAGGATGGGGTGCACGAGAGAGGGGGCGGGAGCTGGGGCTCTGGACTTTCTGAGCCCTCATCATGTCATCTCCCACTGTAGCTGGGCTTACATTGAGCAGTGACAGCTTTGAGAGGTCATTAAGTTTTACTTGGCACTGGCTATGGCTATCATTGCAATATAAATGAGTGTGTTTTATTTCCTTTCAAAGTACATGACCTAGGTTTCAGACTCCATTGCGTGTCAGTCACTCACTAGGTGTCAGGAAGTCAATCTCCCTTGGGTCTCATCTTCCTATTTGTAAAATGGAGACAAGGCCAGCTTTGTCTCTTTTTCTGGGAGCTTGGGTTAACTGGCAAGATGAATGTGGAAAGTGATTCTAAAACCATAAACATTATATAAGAGGACAAAAACCAGAGGAATCAAATAAATAAACAGAATCTTTAAAAAGTTATTAATTGAGGTATGTCTTAGAAAAATAAAATGACATTACTGTGAAAGAACCTAGGGAACAAACATATGTTCTTCAAAGAACAAAGGAGGAGGCCCTCTCATCTCCTGTAATGTCTTTCTTCTTATGGTATACCATCACCATTTTGCTCTCCACTGGAGCTTTCCATCACCAATCAAACATAATTTTTTCCCTTTCATCTTAAAACAACAGTCACTTTCCTGTGAACAGTCACTTTCCTTTGAACTTCCATAGCTTAGCTACCGTTCCCATTTGCAGCAATACAGAGCTGTTTATATCTTTAATTCCCAACCTGTCATACTCTCTTAACCATTCTTTTCACCCATCATTTCATGAAAACTGTGCCCATCACAGTTGCGGATGGCTGCCCCTCAGCTCTCAGTCCTCACCTTTGTGACAGTGTCCACGTGCCCCCCTCAGTAATCTGCTTCTGGACCTCCAGGGCCCCATGCTTTCTGAGGGGTACCTGGCACAAACTTTCTCTTTCTTATAAGCCATGAGGACTTCTTTTCTACCTTTGCTTATGAACCTAAAACAAAACTCTGACAACTGCAGTCTGGTTTCCAGAATCTTTTTCTATCTAATGTTTGAAAAAAGAACAAAATTGTCTTTGGAAAATGAAGCTAATCTCTGTGTGTGTTCTAAGGATGACATTAGGTGACCTTATACATAAAATTATTATTACTGATACTGTAAGATGTTAATATGTAAAGTAAGAATCTTAAAATTATTTAATAACACACCAAAAAGTACCCATACTTTTCATATCTGTACTATCTGAAGAACACAGTTAATTAAAGAAAAGAAAGACGCAAAATAAATTTAAAAATTGAGACAACCTGAATGTTAAGTAGACACTTCTAATTATGTATTGTTAGGGAATTCCCTGATAGTCCAGTGATCAGGACTCGGTACTTTCACTGCTGAGGGCGTGGTTTCAATCCCTGATTGGGGAACCAAGATCCTATAAGCCTAGTAGCTTGGCATAATAAATAAATGTATCTTTGGAATACATCAACTTATCCTTTTTATATTGAATTTATCTGCAAATTAAATATCTCCTATTTACAGTTTGAAACAACTGAATCTAAGGTCAGGCTATGAAAAATTGCTAGAAAATGTATTAGAACAAAATAAAATGCTATGTTTGACTTCACATAAAATCTATGATGTGAAAACTATTAAGGAAGGTAAATAAAATGATAGGGATAAAATTTTTTCATTTCAAGTTTGTGTTGTGAAGATTTATATTACAAGAAAATCACCCTCATAAAATCATAAAAATGAAAATTAATAAAATATATATAAAACAT
>SJYT01042005.1:254761-266353 GCA_006410635.1 Cephalophus harveyi
CCCTCATAAAATCATAAAAATGAAAATTAATAAAATATATATAAAACATTGACTATACAACTTAATTTCTCTTAAAGATAGCCATCAATCTGCCAGCAGAGACTACTTTAAGCTTTCATAACAAAAAAATAAAATCAAAAGACTAATGAAAATTTTAGGTGGTGAGAACACAAATGAAAAAGGGTATATGTGAAGAACTAAGTTAGAGTAAAAAATATTGAAGATGGAAGAACATGAGGAATATGAGAAAAGAAAGCTATTGAAACTATTATACATTCTTCCTATGCTACATATCATTAATATGATTTGCTGACCACAGTATAAGTTAACCTTTTGCATTTTATATTTGTTTAGACTTCTCCACTGGGGAAGTCACAAAATAACCATCTAAGTGGACCTTCTAAAATTTTCTACAAAATGTCAGAAGAGTAACAAACAAAAAAAATTTAGCAAATATTCTTCCTCACAAACTTTTCACTTTAATCTTTTCCCTTTAGGTCTTATGTAGCATGCTTCAGTTCTCACTTTGGAGGAAAATATTCTATTACATCCTGGTAACTGATGAAATAGTATATTAAACAAATTACATAAGAATATTGGTCTATTAAATTTAGACAACTCCCTAAATAGTTAAATTAATTAACTAAATAGTATTTTCATTTAAACACCAGAATACATTTGTCAAAGAGTAAATGCATTTCTTATAAGGTATTTTTAACAAAATTAAGAATATAAATTGGTTTAATTCTATGTGTCAATAAAATCGTTAGTCAAGTAAAAAAGAAAACATAAAATTGAACCGTTTGATCTGTGACACTAATTTAACAAATATAATCAAGACCTCCTTAGAATACAGTCTAGAATTACGACATTTTCCTTTTGAGCTCCTGCTGCCTTTGGTATTTATGGAAAACATGGCCGGGAAGGTTCCCGGGAAGGATACGATCAGTGCCTTGGAATATCACACAACCTTTCACCAGCTCTCCCATGATGCAACCCACTGACCAGATATCAACTGAAAATAAAGTGAAATGACAAAATTATGAAGTGCCATGAACAAAACAAAGGTGAAGAAAAGATTTCTAACAGTGCACTAAACACATAAATATGGAAAATAAACGGCCAGTTAAGGGTGAACTGTTTTAGACAGTATGAAAGATTGCTGACCTCTACTTTGGCTTTCAGTTTGCAGCAATCTTGGCTTTCAGTGCCAAAGAGTCCAGTACTTTACAGCTTCAAAGACAAAGTCCCAGAAATAAGGAGTGCCTGTCTCCAGAAAGCTGTTTCCAGGCACGAGCCCACCCCGGCTCCCGGCCTTGTGGTCAGCACCAGGCATCTCCCTGTGAAGGATACAGTCTCTTCCTGGGAACAGGACTTTATGGAGGACCATTTCTGCCATGATGCACCCGACAGACCAGATGTCCACTACCAAATACCAGGTGATTAAAACCAGCCAGAGACCGCCCCCCATGCATGTCTTTTCTCAAATCCCCTCCCAAACAAAGACAGACCCAGCTTGCTAGTAGGACTTGTGTGAAATATGAACACCAGGCCTCCAGAACGATCCATTTCTGAGCTGTCTAGTCAGCGGGGCCCCACAGGGCCAGGCTTGTTTGGGTCCCAGGTGAGGGCCAGAGGCTCCTCAGCTTCTGGTGCTCCCCCTCCTCTGCGGGGCCCAGCTGAACAAGGCCTCAGGAGCCCAGCCAGAGAGCTCGTCAGTGCCCCTGCCGGTGCAGGCGGGCTGAGACCTCACAGGGGACCGAGTTTCCTCTCATGGCCATAGAGGACTGGAAGGCCACAGGCTTGGGTCCCTCTGAATGGGAGTTCTAAAATATCTGGATAAACTTGAAGCTCAACTCATTTCACATGACTTAGGCAAACTTTTAGACTCTCTTTTTTTTTTAAAAAAAAAATAAGTAAGTGTGATTTAGTTCTTTTTGACAAATTTTTCAAAAGCTAAGTTTCAAAGAGCTCTGATATTGCTAGAATAAGTTTTGCTGTTAAAAACAAACAAACAGCAATTTTACAGACAAAAAGCGCATGCTGTATTATTCCATTTATATCTAGCTCAAAAGTAAGAAATATCAATCTATGGTGCTGGAAATCAGGATAACGGCTTGCCTTGGGGGTTGAGACCCAGAGGGCTCCTAGGGAGGCCTCAGTTACGCTGCTGGTTACATGGGTGTGCTTCCACTGAGCTGCACACTTGGGATTCACATATTTTTTTTTTGTAAGCATATTATACTTTGATAAATGTTCAAAATATTCATTTCAAAAGTGAATAATTTTAACCAATGGAAATATAAAATTATTTCTCATCTGTGAACTATGATAATCTATGCATAACACAGTCTCCATATTATATTTCATACAGTTCACAGGAAAGAGAAAAAAGCTCATGATGACTAATAGCACTAATTTTAGACATCGCGGCCTCCTCCAGTTCTGTCTGTACTCACCGTTCTCTTTGTAGCCCATGCCCAGGATGACTTCTGGTGCCCGGTAATACCGCGTCACCACATAGGGAGTCATCATAAAGTTGGTGCATGCTGTGCGAGCCAGGCCAAAGTCAAGGATCTTAAGGGTGCAGTCTGACTTTACTACAATGTTACTAGGCTTCAGATCCTAGGACAGAAGAGGTTTAAATTAATACAGCGAACCAAAGCATGCTAAGCAAACAATCTCACGTTGGTTAAGGATTTGTGAGGTCAGTGACCACTGAAGTATGTGAGAGTGCTGGGAGAAGGAAAAGGTTAGAACTGAACCCTGGGATTTTAGAATCATGTTGGAAAACCTAACTCTCAAATTGAAACCAATACCGAGCAGTCTAGAGAGGCCAGATGGGTGCCCTCATCCGCCGTGCGGAAGCCTTTGTGACACTGCTCTGCTTAAATCCTTTTGAGAGTCTCTACAACATCCTCTCCTCCTTCCTGCCACGCCTGGTCATCCTTCAGTTCCCAACATTCTGGTTCTTCCCTGCTATCCAACAGAAACACAATTCAAGCCCCATGTGTAATTTACATTTTCTAACAGCCACCTTAAAAAAACAGTGACTAGAAAAGGTAAGATTTAATTTTAATAATATTTTCTTTAGTCCAATACAGTGTATTTCCATAGTATTCCTTTCTAAAGTGTAACCAACATATAAACATTATGGAGATATTTTACATTTTTTGGTACTGTCTTTGAAATCCAGTATTTATTTATAATTACAGCCACATTCTGAGTACTTAATCGCTTCATGTGGCTAGTGGTTATGATACTGGACAGCATAGGGCTAGAATTCTTGGACCCTGGAATCTCCCAAAGACTTCTTCTTTCTTTGGAAGAAGAATCCCATGATTACCAACAAGAACTTCCCATCCCCTGGGACCTGCCATGCCCGGGCACACACACTCCCCTTAAAGTCCCTTCTTCACCCCTCCCAGTGAGGGCTCTGTGAGAGGAGGCCTCAAGGTCTCCCTGTGCGCCCGGTATATGGAGTCTGGCACAGCAGATTCTCAGAAAATGTTTGCAGGTGAATGTACACATCACACTCCACCACACTCTCAACACAACTCATCACAACTTCTGCAGCTTTTTCCTTCGTTACTCTAGGGCCTTTCTTTATGGTGATCCCCTACATCCTAGACCCTTCCTCAAGCTACAGGAATTTGATTCTTGCCTGGAACTTCGGCCTGAAAACTCATCCTAGAAACTATGACTTCTAAACAATCTATTATGTTCACAAGTGCCTTCCAATGTGTAGCTACAATGTCAAACTGCCAAGTCACATCACATAGTAAATGATGTTTTAGGACCAGCACCTGGATGAAACTTTCCAACTGATGTGCCACCAATGGACATAGGTGTGCCTTGAGTGACAGCTGCCAAATGTTACTGGGATAAGTAGAAAAGCATTTAAATTTACATCAGTCAAAACTATGTTTTATTACGGCTAAGGGCTTTCTTTCTGAAAATTCGGAATTCAGTAAAATATAACATAACTATGCCTTGCTTAAAAACATAATGAAAACTCCTACCAAACCCATGCAGATGCACTGGTCCCTGGCTGGCCCCAGAGCACTTCCTCCAGGCACGTCCCAACATGAAGTGCCGAGGGGAGCATGGCCAACCCCACCCCCAGCTGCGAGCGAGGCTGCACAAAAGAAAGCATGGGAAGAACAGGCACCGAACTCAAACCAGCGACCTTCTCCTGTGAGGAGCCAGTGATGCAGCTAAGGTAAAACAAACCAATTTGTTCCTAGGTTTCATTTTTAGAACCAAAGTATATGGGAAGAACGGGTATTTCAGGATACAAATTGTGCTTAGTCGCTCAGTTGTGTTCAACTCTTTGCAACCCGATGGACTGTACCCTGCCAGCCTCCTCTTTCCAGGGAGATTCTCCTTTTTATACCCCAAGGACCGTATAAAAAGGCAAAGAGATATGACACCAGAAGATGAGTGCCCAGATCCGAAGGTGTCCAGTATGCTCCCCGGGGAAGAGCAAAGGGCAATTACTAATGGCTTTAGAAAGAATGAAGTGGCTAGGCCAACGCGGAAAGGACACTCAGTTGTGAATATGCCTGGTGGTGAAAGTAATGTCTGATGTTGTAAAGAACAATACTGTATAGGAAGCTGGAATGTTAGGTCCATGAATCAAGATAAACTGGAGATGGTCAAGCAGGAGATGGCAAGATTGAATACTGACATCTTAGAAATCAGTGAACTAAATCAGACAGGAATCAGTTCAGTTCAGTTGCACAGTTGTGTCTGATTCTTTGCGACCTCATGGACTGTAGCATGCCAGGCTTCCCTGTCCATCACCAACTCTTGGAGCTTACTCAAACTCATGTCCATAGAATCGGTGACACCATCCAACCATCTCAACCTCTGTTGTCCCCTTTGCCTCCTGCCTTCAATCTTTCCCAGCATCAGGGTCTTTTCCAATGAGTTAGTTCTTCGCATTAGGTGGCCAAAGTACTGGAGCTTCAGCTTCAGCATCAGCCCTTCCAAAGAATATTCAGGACTGATTTCCTTTAGGATTGACTGGATGGATCTCCTTGCTGTCCAAGGGACTCTCAAGAGTCTTCTCCAACAACACAGTTCAAAAGCATCAATTCTTCGGCACTCAGCTTTCTTTATAGTCCAAATCTCACATTCATACATGACTACTGGAAAAACCATAGCTTTGATTATATAGACCTTTGTTGGCAAAGTAATGCCTCTGCTTTTTAATATGCTGTCTAGGTTGGTCATAACTTTTCTTCCAAGGAGCAAGCGTCTTTTAATTTCATGGCTGCAGTAGCCATCTGCAATGATTTTAGAGCCCAAGAAAATAGTCTGTCACTGTTTCCATTGTTTCCCCATCTATTTGCCATGAAGTGATGGGACTGGATGCCATGATCTTAGTTTTCTGAACGTTAAGCTTTAAACCAACTTTTTCACTATCCTCTTCTACTTTCATCAAGAGGCTCTTTAGTTCCTCTTCACTTTCTGCCATAAGCCTGTGTCATCTGGATATCTGGGGTTATTGATATTTCTCCCAGCAATCTTGATTCCAGCTTGTGCTTCATCTAGCCCTGCATTTTGCATGATGTACTCTGAATATAAGTTAAATAAGCAGGGTGACAATATACAGCCTTGACATATTCCTTTCCCTATTTGGAACCAGTCTGTTGTTCTATGTCCAATTCTGTTGCTTCTTGACGTGCATACAGATTTCTTAGGAGGCAGGTCAGGGGGTCTGGTATTCCCATCTCTTGAAGAATTTTCTACAGTTTGTTGTGATCCACACAGTCAAAGGCTTTGGCGTAGTCAATAAAGCAGATGTTTTTCTGGAACTCTCTTGCTTTTTCGATGATCCAATGGATGTTGGCAATTTCTGGTTCCTCTGCCTTTTGTAAATCTGGTTTGAACATCTGGAAGTTCATGATTCACATACTATTGCTGGCTTGGAGAATGTGCAGCATTACTTTGCTAGTGTGTGAGAAGAGTGCAATTGTGCAGTAGTTTGAGCATTCTTTCACACTGGCTTTCTTTGGGACTGAAATGAAAAACAGACCTTTTCTAGTCCAGTGGCCACTGCTGAGTTTTCAAAACAGGCTGCCATACTGAGTGCAGCACTTTCACAGCATCATCTTTTAGGATTTGAAATAGCTCAACTGGAATTCCATCACCTCCACTAGCTTTGTTCGTAGTGATGCTTCCTAAGGCCCACTTGACTTCACATTCCAGGATGTCTGGCTCTAGGTGAGTGATCACACCATCGTGGTTATCTGGGTCATGAAGATGTTTTTTGTATAGTTCTTCTGTGTATTCTTGCCACCTCTTCTTAATAACTTCTGCTTCTGTTAGGTTCATACCATTTCTGTCCTTTAGTGTGCTCATCTTTGCATGAAATGTTCCCTTGGTATCTTTAATTTTCATGAAGAAATCTCTAGTCTTTCCCATGCTATTGGTTTCCTCTATTTCTTTACATTCATCACTGAGGAAGGCTTTCTTATTTCTCCTTGCTATTTGTTGGAACTCTGCTTTAAAATGGGTATATCTTTCCTTTTCTCATTTGCCTTTTGCTTCTCTTCTTTGTCCATGTGTAGAGTCTTCTCTTAAGTTGTTGGAAGAGGCTGTTTGCTATGACCAGTGTGTTCTCTTGGCAAAACTCTGTTTGCCTTTGACCTGCTTGTTTTGTACTCCAAGGCCCAATTTGCCTGTTACTCCAGGTATCTTTTAACTTCCTACTTTTGCATGTAAAAGTAGGAAGTCAGACATGAATGGTTGAATTTAATTCAGATGACCATTCTATCTACTACTGTGGGCGAGAATACCTTAGAGGAAATGGAATAGCCCTCATATTCAACAAAAAAGTCGAAAATGTAGTACTTGGGTGCAGTCTCAAAAATGACTGAATGGGCTCCCAGGCAACCCATTCAGCATCATAGTAATCCAACTCTATGGCCCAACCAGTAATGCTGAAGAAGGTGAAGCTGAACGGTTCTATGAAGACCTACAAGAGCTTCTAGAACTAACACCTAAAAGAGATGTTCTTTTCAGCACAGAGGATTGGAATGCAAAAGTAGGAAGTCAAGAGATACCCAGAATAACAGGCAAGTTTGGCCTTGGAGTACAAAATGAAGCAGGACAAAGGCTAACAGAGTTTTGTCATGAGAATGTGCTGGTCATAGCAAACACCCTTTCTCAAAAACCCACAAAAGACTACTCTACATATGGATATTGCCAGATGGTCAATATCAAAATTTGATTATGTTCTTAGAAGTCAAAGATGGAGAAGCTCTATACAGTCAGTAAAAACAAGACTTGGAGCTGACTGTGGCTCAGATCATGAGCTCCTAATTGCAAAATTCAGGCTTAAATTGAAGTAGGGAAAACTACTAGGCCATTCAGGCATGACCTAAATCAAACCCCTTATGATTATACAGGGGACGTGATGAATAGATTCAAGGGATTAGATGTGGTAGACAGAATGCCTGAAGAACTACGGATGGAGGTTCATAACACTGTACAGAAGACAGTGACCAAAACCATCCTAAAGAAAAAGAAATGCGAGAAGGCAAAGTTGTTGTTTGAGGATGCTTTACAAATAACCGAGGAAAGAAGAAAAGCAAAGAAAGGCAAGGGAGAAAGGGAAAGATAGACCCAACTGAATGCAGAGTTCCAAAGAATAGCAAGGAGAGATAAGAAGACCTTCTTAAATGCAAGAAATGGAGGAAAACAATAGAATGGGAAAGGCTAGAAATCTCTTCAGGAAAACTGGAGATATCAAGGGAACATCTTCTGCAAGGATGGGTATGATAAAGGACAGAAGGTCCTTACCATTAAGGACCTAACAGAAGTAGAAGAGATTAGGAAGATGTGGCAAGAATACACAGAAGAACTATACAGAAAACATCTTAATGACCAGGATAACCATGATAGTGTGGTTACTCACCTAGAGTCAGACACCCTGGAGTGTGGAGTCAAGTGGGCCTTAGGAAGCATGACACCCTGATGCTGTTACAGAGCTGCACTCAATATGGCAGCAAATTTGGAAAACTCAGCAGTGGCCACAATACTGGAAAAATTCAGTTTTCATTCCAGTCCCCAGGAAAGGCAATGCCAAAGAATGTTTCAACTACCATACAATTGCACACATTTTACATCCTAGCAAGGTTATGCTCAAAATTCTTCAAGCTAGGCTTCAGCAGTATGTGAAATAAGAACTTCCAGATGTACAAGCTAGGTTTCAAAGAGGCACAGGAACCAGAGATCAAATTGCCAGCATTCAATGGATCATGGAGAAAGCAAGGGAGTTCCAACAACACAATCTACTTCTGCTTCTTGGGTTATGCTAAAACCTTTGTGTAATCACAACAAACTGTGGAAAATTCTCAGAGATGGGAATAACAGACCACCTTACCTGTCTCCTGAGAAATCTGTATGTAGGCCAAGAAGTAACAATCAGAATCTTACATGTAATAACTGACTGGTTCCAAATTTGTTAAGGAGTACAACAAGGCTGTATACTGTCACCCTGCTTAATATATGCAGAGTACATCATGGATATGTCAGGCTGGAAGAATCAAAAGCTGGAATCAAGATTGCCAGGAGAAATATCAAGAACTTCAGATATGCACATAATATCATATCTGATGGGGAAAGTGAAGAGGAACTAAACAGCCTCTTGATGAGGGTGAAAAAGCTTGTTCGAAACTGAACATAAAAAAACTGATTATGGTGTCCGGTTCCATCATTTCACGGCAAACAGAAGGGGAAAAAGTGGAAGCCGTGACAGAATTTCTTTTCTTGGGCTCCAAAATCACTGCAGACAGTGACTGCAGCCATGAAATTAGAAGATGCTTACTCCTTGAAAGGAAAGCTATGACAAACCTACACAGCATATTAAAAAGGAGAGACATCACTTTGCCACCAAAGGTCCATATAATCAAAGCTATGGTTTTCCCAGTAGTCATGTGTAGATGTGACAGTTGGACTAGAAGGACAGCTGAGCGCCAAAGAATTCATGCTTTCTAATTGTAGGGCTGAAGAAGACTCTAGAGTCCGTCAGACTGCAAGGAGATGAGACAGTCAATCCTAATGGAAATCAACTCTGAATACTCATTGGAAGGACTGATTTTGAAGGTGAAGCTCCAATACTTTGGATACCTGATGCAAAGAGCTGACTCACTGGAAAAGATTCTGACCCAGGGAAAGCCTGAAAGCAACAGAAGAAGCGGGTAGGAGAGGAAGAGATGGTTAGCGAGCACCACTGATTCAATGCACGTGAATCTGAGCAAACTCGAGGAGAGAGTGGAGGACAGAGGAACCTGCCGTGCCACAAAGAGCTGGACGTGACGTAGCGATATGAGTTAACAACACACTCGACCACCCAGCAGTCCCTGAAATCCAGCCTGGCCTTGAACTAACACAGCCGCACGAACAAGGATGATCAGGGTAGCGTCATTCAGCCTGATGAACTGCTGCGTGGTTAGAAAACATGTCCATGCCAGCCACGTCTGTCATAAAGAGTGTCACAAGAGTGTCCTCTTGCACTGATTTTGTTGGACCAACTGCCATCCAAGTAAAGATGGACTTTACTGCCATCTACTGGACACCAATGATAGTCAAATGCAAACCTGTGGAATCAAGCTGTGGAAAGGTGTGGATCTTGTCCTGCCCGGGATGGTAGACGTGGCCGTGTTGGGAGGCAATGGAAGGTGCCTAAAGAGGTCCTGGGGCTTCTGAGGGTTCCCCCCACACACGGCCCCATCATTCTCCACACACGACCAGAAGCAGCTTTCCACAAAGGAAGTGGATTTGTAGTTTGAAGATGGCAGAGTAAAGACAATTCTGCCCCTTCAAATCCTGAAAACCATCCCAAACAAGGAAAACAAGAAATACACAGTAAAACATAAATGCCACCTAAATTTGGAGGCTTGATGCACAGAGTATGGGGATGGCACCCCTGGGGCAGCCAACAAGGGTATACGAAACACCTGTAACCAGACCAGGGCAGGAGCAGAGGAGTCGAGGCCTAGGGTGTTGTCATTCCTCATCTGTTCTCCATGTAGGACCCGCTGACTGAAGAAGTGTAACAGCTGTCCACTGACCTGATTCCCTCACATGTACCTGTGACCGCTTACTCGGATGACTGTATCTGGGGACAGGAGCCTAAGCAGACATTTGGAGAAGCATTAGACATTGAAGTTCTAAGTGGACACTGAAAGTCAAAGACTCAAAACAACATTGTGCCTCCCCCAGCTGGTGGTAGGGGGTGGTCATGGAGGCCAGCTAATAAACGGAGACTGGTCCAGATCTCTTCCAACTATATTATGACACAGGCCTGGGGCAAAACTGTGACAAAAGATTGCTGTCCATCTCACATGGTTTCTGATCCTCTTATCTAATCAGTATGGGAGAATGCATTCGCCCAATCAATGACTATATGACACACCTAACGCCTTATTAATCTGCTCTGGCAACACCACCATGTCCAGCACAGTAGCTACAATCAGGACTCCTGGTCAGCTAAGTCTCGGTGGTCGACATTCTCTAGCATCCATCTAGTTTCTTCAAGGGCTGGACTAGTGAATTAAACTGAGCTAGGAGGGACCACCACCCTGACCCGGGGAGCCACCACCAGCCCGAGGCTAGGGGTGAAAGCTGGGAGGAGCCACCTCGAACCCGAGGCCCGAGTCGGTGACCCTGAGGAGACACCCTGAGCCTGAGCCCAAGGCCAGGGGCAGAAGCTGGGAGGAGCCACCCACGCCCGAGGCCAGGGCTGGCGGCCGGGAGGAGCAACCCAAGGATCGGTGGAGGAGGAGGGCCTAGAGGAGCTATCCAACGTTGAAGGTCAGGAACAGCGGCGGTAAGGAGATACCCCTTGTCCAAGGTAAGGAGAAGCGGCTGTGCTTTGCTGAAGCAGTCGTGAAGAGATACCCCACATCCAAGGTAAGAGAAACCCAAGTAAGATGGTAGGTGTTGCAAGAGGGCATCAGAGGGCAGACATACTGAAATCATACTCACAGAAAACTAGTCAATCTAATCACACTAGGACCACAGCCTTGTCTAACTCAATGAAACCAAGCCATGCCTGCAGGGCAATCCAAGACGGGCGGGTCATGGTGGAGAGGGCTGACAGAACGTGGTCCACTGGAGAAGGGAATGGCAAGCCACTTCAGTATTCTTGCCTTGAGAACCCCATGAACAGTATGAACAGGCAAAATGATAGGATACCAAAAGAGGAACTCCCCAGGTCAGTAGGTGCCCAATATGCTACCGGATATCAGTGGAGAAATAACTCCAGAAAGAATGAAGGGATGGAGCCAAAGCAAAAACAATTCCCAGTTGTGAATGTGACTGGTGATAGAAGCAAGGTCTTGTAAAGATGCTGCAAAAAGCAATATTGCATAGGAACCTGGAATGTCAGGTCCATGAGTCAAGGCAAATTGGAAGTGGTCAAACAGGAGATGGCAAGAGTGAACATTGACATTCTAGGAATCAGTGAACTAAAATGGACTGGAAGAGGTGAATTTAACTCAGATGACCATTATATCTACTACTGCGGGCAGGAATCCCTCAGAAGAAATGGAGTAGCCATCATGGTCAACAAAAGAG
>SJYT01042005.1:267385-288607 GCA_006410635.1 Cephalophus harveyi
GCAAAGAGTCGGACACGACTGAGCGACTGAACTGAACTGATGGTGGCAGTAATGGTGGCAGTGATCTCCTCTATTCTCCCCCATCTCCCAGAGTTCAATACCGTTTTTGGTGTACTATCTTGGGGGTGGCAGTTTCACATTTCCACTTGGCCTTGCCAATCAAGATAACTCTTAACTCCAGACCAAAGAACAAATGCAGGGGTCAATCTGCCAGGAGTATCAACTGCCAAGTGTATCAGTTCCAATCACATACTTGAGGACTGGGAAGATGACTGCTGCATGGACCGCAGGGTCCGTTTTGGATCACCAGACTCGTAACCTTCAGGAATGAACAATGCAGAGAATGAGGACCTGCTGTGGCTTTGAGATCAACCACCTGGTGAACGGGACTACGGTTTGTCTCTTCCCCTCAGGAAGGGAGGCTCATGAGGAGCCTGCTCTTGACCTGTGTGCAGAAGCAGAGCTGGGAAGGACAGGGGTGGGCAGCGCATCCATGAAAATGCCTGTCTATCTCTCTACTGTGGGAGTGCAACTGACAGACACCCCTGAGGTGCCCTAAGCCTTCCCTCTGCTCCCAAGGCCACAAGTCCCACAGTGGCTCTTGGCCAGCAACTACATGGAGAAGGAGGTCCTTTCCTATGAGATAGTGGATTCCTCTAACAGGCAGCTTCCAACCCTTCTTCACGCCCTCTCTATGCCAAGGGGCCAGACTGTGCTGTCCCCTGCCAGCCTTCCCACCTCCCCTGACTCCCTCCTTCTTTTCTTCCTCAGAGGCCTTCTCCCTGCATCTCCTGCATGTCTAATGCCATATGGCACACTAATGCCTTCAATGGAAAACCTCATGTGCTCTGTGGGGATGGAAGTCAGCACACAGGAATAAACAGCTTGGCCAAGTGGAGTAATCCCAACCTCAGTGAGTGGCCCACAGTGAGATAATGTGGACCACAACTCTGGAAAGGGCTGCAGAATCAAATGACAAGTACTGCAGAAGGCAGGATGGGGTAGGAAGCAGGATGCTGAGGGGTTTGCAGGGGACGCGGGTGGGGGGAAAGGTTCACAGAAAGGTGAAGGCAGGCCTCCCAGATCCCCACAGAAGATCTTGGTTCTTTCTTCACTTCTCATCACTCAGTTCAGTGGCTCAGTTGTGTCCAACTGCAGCACGCCAGGCTTCCCTGTCCATCACTAACTCCCAGGGCTTGATCAAACTCACGTCTGTTGAGTCAGTGATGCTATCCAACTATCTCATCCTCTGTCATCCCCTTCTCCTCCTCTCCCAGAATCAGGGTCTTTTCCAATGATTCAGCTCTTCACATCAGGTGCCAAAGTACTGAAGCTTCAGCTTCAGTATCAGTCCTTCCAATCAATATTCAGGACTGAGTTCCTTTAGGATGGGTTGATTTCTTTTAGGATTGACTGGTTTGACCTCCTTGCAGTCCAAGGGACTCTCAAGAGTCTTCTCCAACACCAACACCACAGTTAAAAGCATCAATTCTTTGGCGCTCAGCTTTCTTTATGATCCAACTCTCACATTTATATGACTACTGGAAAAACCAGTTTTGACTATATAGACATACATATTGAAAATTACCTTAAATGTGAATGGATTAAATGAACCAATCAAAAGACACAGACCAGCTGGGTAGATGAAAACATGTGCATGTATGCACTTTCACTTACCACATTACTTTACTTAACCCCTCCAAACTGTATGTAATTATCTTATATTGTTTAGGTTAATCATGTCTCTATTATGGCTTGCAATTATCTTTTTTTTGGTCTGGATATTGATTGTGAAAACTGATCAACATCTTTTATTATTGTGACTATGTAACTATTATTCGCTTAATACCATTGTATCATGATTGATCAACAGAAGATGACACAATTCTGTAACAGTAAAACTATCATTTAATAGAAAAACAACTTCGAAGAAATTCTAGCCTTGTAGAGATGACAGTGCCTTCATGCAAGAAGAAAACGCTATTTCCCACAGCCAAGACTGGAAGCAACCCAAGTAAGTGCCTAATAATACGACTGAATAAAAAGATGTGTTGTATGATTGTATGTATATATGTATGTGTGTGTGTGTGTGTGTGTGTGTGTGTGTATACGGGCCTCTGTGATGGCTCAGCAGGTAAATAATCCATGTGCAATGCAGGAGATGTGGGTTCAATCCCTGGGTTGGGAAGATCCCCTAGATGAGAAAAATGGCAAATTACTCCAGGATTTGTGCCTGAAAAATTCCATGGACAGAGGAGCCTGGAGGCTACAGTCCAAAGGGTCACAAAGAGGTGGACGTGACTGAGTGACTAAGCATATATATATATATATATAATGGAATATTACTCAGTCATAAAAATGAATGAAGTATTGCCGTTTGCAGCAATGTAAATGGACCTAGAGCATATTATGTTTAGTGAAATAAGTCAGAGAAAGACAAATACTATATGATATCAATCACTTGGAATCTAAAAAATGACACACATAAATGTATATACAAAATAGAAACAGACTCACAGATAGAACAAATTTGTGGTTAACAAAAGGGAGAGGGAAGTGGGGAGGGACAGTTTAGGGGTTTGGGATTAACAGATAAAACTAGCATATATAAGGAAGATATATAAAGGAAGCAACAAGGATATACTGTACAGCACAAGGAATTACACCTTTAACTTATAACAACCTATAATAGAATATAATCTCCAAAGATACTAAATCCTAGGCTGTACACCTGAAACTAATACAATATTGTAAATCAATCATATTCCAATTAAAAAAAAAGAACAAAATGCTATAAAAAGGAACTTTTAAAGATAAAAAAGAGCTCCAACTAACTGGTACTTCAGAGAAAGACAGAATAAAGAACACATTTCTATTCTGAAAGAAATAATACAAAGTTCCCAGAACGCTATGGTATGTCCTTCCAGACTGAAGTGCCCACCACAATTAATGAAAAAAATTTCCATATGATGGCATATCACCGTAACATTTCAGAATACAAAGAAATAAAGAAACTTTAAAAGATGTTTTCAGAGATAAAAACAAAACCCAAACCAGGGCATCTGCAAAGGATCTGTAATAAGAATAACACAGAAAGTTCAAAAGCCATACAACACTATACTATAATGGTACAGTACTTATACCTCAGGGGGCAACTGATTTATAACCAAGAATTTTATATCCAACCAAACCATTAATCATGTGACGGGCAGAAGAAGAGTTTCAGATATCTGAGACCTTAAAACTTTACTTTCTAGGCACCACTTTTGGGGAAGCTATTGGAGGATATGCCCCACCAAAACAAAGGAGAGATGGGGGTCAGGAAGCAGAGAGAGATGAAGGAAATCCTCAGGAAATGCTGGGGCAAGGCCAGAATAAGGCCTCGGCATCAGGTATGGGGGTGGCCAGTCCAGATGTGAGCAGGGCTGAGTTTCCACAAGACAATCAAACCAATGAAACAGTTAAGCCATCTGCAGCAAGAGAACACTTAGACATCTGGCAGAAAATGTAAGGTTTAATTAGCAGTAAAGACATGGAAAACTGTTTCCTCCTTCAAACAAACACCAGAGACCACAACTCTAACAAGTGAAAGACAAGTGTTGTTAACTCTAGGGACAAAAAATTGAAAGGAAAAGAAATATAATCATGGTATAAATGTAAGCTTAACTGTGAAAACTGTTTATAGGTCCTGATGATGTAAAACTGACATCTGATCTAAACCAATTATACTGTAACTAACTGGGGGGACAGGGGAGAGAAAGAGAGCTAAATCAGTACCTTATGTCCCAAACTGAAGCGAGATCAACAAACAGAGATCTAATCATATTGTTTCAAGATATAAACACCAAAATAACAGCTAAAAGAACTGAATGAGTGCTTCTGGGGGGAGTGAAATAGGAGGGAGGAGGTGAGGGTTCCTTTTTAATAAGTTATCCTTGATAAAAATAAAAAAAAAACAGATTGACCAACTCATTCAGCAAGTTGCAGAACAATCATGTACAAGATGATCCTATTTTTTAAAAATATAAGTTATAAAGGACATAAGTATAAACAGATATGTTGGTATTACATAACTAAGAAGATGTATCAGTGTAAAGGCAGGAAGAAAAAACCCAAATGCCATCAATGGCCTGCTTCAGGTGGCAATAGAGGGCTGGGGGACTTTCCTTTCCATTTGTTTTTAATTATACAACACCAAAAGTGGTAGGATTACGACTGTTTTATTTTTCAAGTAATTAAATTGTATGTTTATTATGAAACCATCTTAGTAAGCAAAACTGAACGTGTGTATCTATGCCTGTGGTATCAGTTCAGTTCAGTTCAGTCGCTCAGTTGTGTCCAACTCTTTGCAACCCTGTGGACTGCAGCACGCCAGGCCTCCCTGTCCATCACCAACTCCGAGAGCTTACTCAAACTCATGTCCATCTCATCCTCTGTCATCTCCTTCTTTTCCTGCCTTCAATCTTTCCCAGCATCAGGGTCTTTTCAAGTGAGTCAGCTCTTCGCATCAGGTGGCCAAAGTATTGGAGTTTCAGCTTCAGTATCAGTCCTGCCAATCAATATTCAGGTTGATTTCCTTTAGGATTGACTGGTTTGATCTCCTTGCAGTCCAAGCGACTCTCAAGAGTCTTCTCCAACACCACGGTTCAAAAACATCAATTTTTTGGCACTCAACTTTCTTTATAGTCCAACTCTCACATGCATGCACATGCATGACTACTGGAAAAACCATAATCTTGACTAGACCACCATTAGGGTGGTGTCATCTGCATATCTGAAGTTATTGATATTTCTCCCAGCAATCTTGATTCCAGCTTGTGCTTCATCCAGCCCAGCATTTCTCATGATGTACTCTGCATATAAATTAAATAAGCAGGGTGACAACATACAGCCTTGACGTATTCCTTTTCCTATTTGGAACCAGTCTGTTGTTCCATGTCCAGTTCTAACTGTTGCTTCCTGACCTGCATACAGATTTCTCAAGAGGCAGGTCAGGTGGTCTGGTATTCCCATCTCTTTCAGAATTTTCCACAGTTTATTGTGATCCACACAATCAAAGGCTTTGGCACAGTCAATAAAGCAGAAATAGATGTTTTTCTGGAACTCTCTTGCTTTTCTGATGACCCAGTGGATGTTGGCAATTTGATCTCTGGTTCCTCTGCCTTTTCTAAAACCACCTTGAACATCTGGAAGTTCACAGTTCATATACTGTTGAAGCCTGGCTTGGAGAATTTTGAGCATTACTTTACTATCATGTGAGATGAGCGCAATTGTGCAGTAGTTTGAGCAATCTTTGGCACTGGCTTTCTTTGAGACTAATGAAACTGACCTTTTCCAGTCCTGTGTAAAAGGCACTCAGCAGTCCTGCTGTTGGGTTTTCCAAATTTGCTGGCATATTAAGTGCAGCACTTTTGCAGCATCATCTTTTAGGATTTGAAATAGCTCAACTGGAATTCCATCACCTCCACTAGCTTTGTTCGTAGTGATTCTTCCTAAGGCCCACTTGACTTCACATTCCAGGATGTCTGGCTCTAGGTGAGTGATCAAACCATCATGATTATCTGGGTCGTGAAGATCTTTTTTCTACAGTTCTTATGTGTATTCTTGCCACCTTTTCTTGATATCTTCTTCTGTTAGGTCCATATCATTTTTGTCCTTTATTGAGCCCATCCTTGCATGAAATGTTCCCTTGGTATCTGTAATTTTCTTGAAGCGATCTCTAGTCTTTCCCATTATATTGGTTTCCTCTATTTCTTTGAATTGATCACTGAGGAAGGCTTTCTTATTTCTTTTTGCTATTCTTTGGAACTCTGTATTCAAATGGGTATATCTTTCCTTTTCTCCTTTGCTTTTTGCTTCTTTTCTTTTCACAGCTATTTGTAAGGCCTCCTCAGACAGCCATTTTGCTTTTTTGCATTTCTTTTTCTTGGGGATGGTCTTGCTCCCTGTCTCCTGTTAAATGTCATAAACCTCCATCCATAGTTCATCAGGCACTGTATCAGATCGAGTCCCTTAAATCTATTTCTCACTTCCACTGTTTTAGGTCATACCTGAATGGTTTAATGATTTTCCTTACTTTCCTCAATTTCAGTCTGAATTTGGCAATGAGGAGTTCATGATCTGAACAGTCAGCTCCCAGTCTTGTTTTTGCTGGCTGTATAGAGCTTCTCCATCTTTGGCTGCAGAAAATATAATCAATTTGAGTTTGGTGTTGACCATCTGGTGATGTCCATGTGTAGAGTCTTCTCTTGTGTTGTTGGAAGAGGGTGTTTGCTATGACCAGTGGGTTCTCTTGACAAAACTCTGTTAGCCTTTGATCTGCTTTGTTTTGCACTCCAGGGCCAAATTTGCCTGTTACTCCAGGTGTTTCTTGACTTCCTACTTTTGCATTCCAGTTCCCTATAATGAAAAGGACATCTTTTTTGGGTGTTATTTCTAGAAGGTCTTGTAGGTCTTCATAGAACCGTTCTACTTCAGCTTCTTCAGCATTACTGGTCAGGGTTATAGCCTTGGATTACCGTGACATTGAATGGTTTGCCTTGGAAACGAACAGAGATCATTCTGTCGTTTTTGAGATTGCATCCAAGTATTGCATTTCAGACTCTTTTGTTGGCTATGATGGCTACTCCATTTCTTCTAAGAGGTTCTTGCCCACAGTAGTAGATATAATGGTCATCTGAGTTAAATTCACCCATTCCAGTCCATTTTAGTTTGCTGATTCCTAAAATGTCGATGTTCACTCTTGCCTTCTCCTGTGTGACCACTTCCAGTTTGCCTTGATTCATGGACCTAACATTCGAGGTTCCTATGCAATATTGCTCTTACAGTATTGGACCTTGCTTCTATCACCAGTCACATCCACAACAGGGTGTTGGTTTTGCTTTGGCTCCGTCTCTTCATTCTTTGTGGAGTTATTTCTCCACTGATCTCCGGTAGCATATTGGGCACCTACTGACCTGAGGCAGAGAAGGAAATGGCAACCCACTCCAGTACTTTTGCCTGGAAAATTCCACGGATGCAGGAGCCTGGTGGGCTGCAGTCCATGGGGTCACAAAAAGTCGGACATGACTGAGTGACTTCACTTTCTTTCTACAGTTCCTTTTGGAGAAGGAAATGGCAACCCACTCCAGTGTTCTTGCCTGGAGAATCCCATGGATGGAGAGGCCTGGTGGGCTGCAGTCTAGGGGTTGCAAAGAGTCGGACACAACTAAGCAACTAACATACACACACACACACACACAGTGACCTGGGGACTTTCAGTGTCCTATCTTTCAGTGTCCTATCTTTTTGCCTTTTTATACTGTTCATGGGGTTCTCAAGGCAAGAATACTAAAGTGGTTTGCCATTCCCTTCTCCAGTGGACCACACTATGTCTATATGGTGCTGCTGCTGCTAAGTCACTTCAGTCATGCCTGACTCTGTGTGACCGCATAGATGGCAGCCCACCAGGCTCTTCTGTCCCTAGGATTCTCCAGGGAAGAATACTAGAGTGAGTTGCCATTTCCTTCTCCAATGCATGCATGCATGCTAAGTCGCTTCAGTCATGTCCAACTCTGTGCGACCCAATGGACAGCAGCCTACCAGGCCACTCCATCCACGGGATTCTCCAGGCAAGAATACTGGAGTGGGTTGCCACTTCCTTCTCCATCTATGGTATTGTATACAGAAAAAAAGGACAGGAAAAGTTCACAGGAAACCATTAACACGCTGAAGGGTAACTGTGGTTGCTCACCTCTCGGGACCTGGAGGAGGGGCAGGTGTGCAAACAGGGGCCTTATCCACCTTGCCCACAATGTGCACGTGGTGCTTTCAAGCAAACACCAAGTCTGCAGTCCTACTGATGTGTGAACAAGAAGGTATAAGACAAGGGGAGGGAGAGCCAGTGGGGAGATAAACAGGATGGAGAGGTGGTTGGCGAAATCATGCTGGGCAAACCAAAAACTTTCTTGACCCTATGTGAGTGACTTTCCAGTCTGCAGGTGTGGGCCTACACTGCAAGGACCAAACATCACCTAACACAGGCACATGTATGCTACAGCTCTTACAAGGCACCCCTGAAACGAGAGGATATTGCTTCCCCGTGTATGTCTGGGCCCAAGGCGGGAGACACAGCAAGACAAACCGTTTGCTTGTGCAAAATTAATAAAGCTTAACAATAATGAAGCCTAATTATCTGAGAACTTATTCTCAGGCCAGACTTTAATATAGTATGTACTTAAGAGAAATTAAGAGTGCCTTAATTTATATAAAGGTCTGTGAATGTTTTAGGAAAACAAATAGAATGGTATGCTAGGAAATCTTTATTTTTAATTAAAATGACTAGTGTCATTATTTTTAAAGCAAATTCGTCAACTGAATTTATATTATTTTAACTGACCACATGGCAGCAGCAAAGGCTATTATTTAAATGACTGAAGACTGTCCAGGAATCTTTGCGGCAGGCCGCCAGTAGTCAGTGGGAGGGCCGGGGCTGGCCTCAGGTGGCAGACCTCACTCAGGCCTCAGGCCTCAGGTTCACCAGGGGCAAGGGTTTGGCCCTCTCTGAACTGTGGGCTCTGCTACTGTGTTAGGCCTCTGTTCAGCGGCTGTGATGGAACCACCCAACAGAGTCAAAAGATTTACTACTACTATACTATCAAAAATCTCTCTGTTCTTTTTTGTATGAAAAGGTTTCATTGTTCTTGTCTCACTTCTTCCCCCCACAGACTTTAGTTCACAGAAAATACAACTTTTTGCTATTGAAACATAGTATCAAAAGACACTCAACAAAATCAATATAGTAATTATTTTAGGAATGCTAAGAATGCTTTCAATAAAACTATTATTATCTCTGCCTCTAGTCTCACTCAACACTTCAGCTGCTAAAAACAAAACAGAACAAAACAAGAAACAACAAAGAAACAAACAAGAACTTTATCATGATCTGTTTACACAGTGGTACAGATCAAAAAATAACAAAAGCTCATAAAACCAGCTTAGAGAACATCTCTCTGGTTTTTAAATATGTACTTCCTGACAGGCAACACCACCATTCAAATTCCAGCCTTGGCCTAGTCAAGAGGTCTGCCTGGAGCCTTTCCAAGAGTTCCTACCGGTATGGTTGGGATGCTGGAGTGGTAGAATTTTACAATGTAAGAAATGAATACTTGGGCGATAACTCATATAAAACTTCTAGAGAAACTGTATCATATACCACTTGGCCTTCAACTTTCCCCTACTCCAAATTCAAATTCTTTGAACTAAAAATAAGATTTCAAGTATGACAAAACTATTAATACCAGGGATATCTGGGTAAATAGTATTTGGAAGTTCTTTGTCCTCTTCTTGCAATTTTTCTCTAAGTTTTAAATTATTTCCAAATAAAAACTTAAAAAAAAAAAAAGAAGCATTTTTCTGTATATGAGTCTGGGAGGCTGGCTCATATCTGCACCCAGGGTGGCTCAGATGGGCCCAGGCAAACCAGGCATTCCACAAATGTCTTCTAATCTCAACAATCTTTGAGAAAGTAACATGATCCCAAAGTTTATTAGGATTTTCAACATTGACAAATTTTTAAAAAATATGTTCTTTTGTATCTGAAGATTACAATAACAAAATGATTTTGATTAAAAGGAAAAAAACCAATACAGTATCACTACTTACTCTATGAATTATACCAGCTGAATGTAGATGTTTAATACCACAGAGCATCTGGTAAAGAAGGTAGGACATTCTTTCATGGTCCAGCTCCATGTGAATAACCTGACATAAGTTAGCATCCATTAATTCCATAACCAAATACCTGAGGAAATAAATGATCAGCCATGTACACATGAAAATTATCCAAATTCCTTCATGGTATTAAATCAGAATTTTTATAAAAAAAAGTAATAACTTCATACCTAGTCACTGTGCTGGCTAAAGTAAAAAGATAACTCACTTTTATTAGGTATCTTGATTTATAAGCTATCTTGAAAAGAAGCCATTTTTATATCATAGTAAATAGAATCTCAAACATGCAAAGTCTCCCATATTTAAAATTTTTTGCTATTGGGTCATTCTTACCAATACAGAAACCATGCTGTTACTGCTTGCATCTTAAGAAAACTTTTGACCTTACCTCCCCTACCAGCTATGATCCTGTATTTTTGCTCTTCCTGCAAGCAAAACTCCCCAAAGAGGTATCTACACTCATCATCTTCAATTTTTTTTCTCCCATTTTTCCTTAATCTCACTTTAATTAGGCTTTTAATTCAGGACCACTTTGCTGAAACTGTTCTCAAGGCTCCTGACACCTTCCGTGTTGCTAAACCCAGTGGCTAGGCCTACAATCCTGGCTGACCGTGACTTTCTCTTACCACTGGCTTCTTGCTGTTGGAGTGCCAGCACCTGTTCTTGGCCTTCTCTTCTCTACTGTACTCATAGTCATGATGATCATCTCTGGTTTCTGATCTCAAGGCTTTAAGCACCATCTATAGACTGTCAACTCTCAATACATTCAACCCAGACATCCCACCTGAACTCCAGGCTCACTTATCTAACTGACTGCTTCCCAGATCAGTTTGGGTGCCCAATAGACTCCCTGTAAGGCTTTCTTATTTCTTTTTGCTATTCTTTGGAACTCTGTATTCAAATGGGTATATCTTTCCTTTTCTCCTTTGCTTTTTGCTTCTTTTCTTTTCACAGCTATTTGTAAGGCCTCCTCAGACAGCCATTTTGCTTTTTTGCATTTCTTTTTCTTGGGGATGGTCTTGCTCCCTGTCTCCTGTTAAATGTCATAAACCTCCATCCATAGTTCATCAGGCACTGTATCAGATCGAGTCCCTTAAATCTATTTCTCACTTCCACTGTTTTAGGTCATACCTGAATGGTTTAATGATTTTCCTTACTTTCCTCAATTTCAGTCTGAATTTGGCAATGAGGAGTTCATGATCTGAACCACAGTCAGCTCCCAGTCTTGTTTTTGCTGGCTGTATAGAGCTTCTCCATCTTTGGCTGCAGAAAATATAATCAATTTGAGTTTGGTGTTGACCATCTGGTGATGTCCATGTGTAGAGTCTTCTCTTGTGTTGTTGGAAGAGGGTGTTTGCTATGACCAGTGGGTTCTCTTGACAAAACTCTGTTAGCCTTTGATCTGCTTTGTTTTGCACTCCAGGGCCAAATTTGCCTGTTACTCCAGGTGTTTCTTGACTTCCTACTTTTGCATTCCAGTCCCCTATAATGAAAAGGACATCTTTTTTGGGTGTTATTTCTAGAAGGTCTTGTAGGTCTTCATAGAACCGTTCTACTTCAGCTTCTTCAGCATTACTGGTCAGGGTTATAGCCTTGGATTACCGTGACATTGAATGGTTTGCCTTGGAAACGAACAGAGATCATTCTGTCGTTTTTGAGATTGCATCCAAGTATTGCATTTCAGACTCTTTTGTTGGCTATGATGGCTACTCCATTTCTTCTAAGAGGTTCTTGCCCACAGTAGTAGATATAATGGTCATCTGAGTTAAATTCACCCATTCCAGTCCATTTTAGTTTGCTGATTCCTAAAATGTCGATGTTCACTCTTGCCTTCTCCTGTGTGACCACTTCCAGTTTGCCTTGATTCATGGACCTAACATTCGAGGTTCCTATGCAATATTGCTCTTACAGTATTGGACCTTGCTTCTATCACCAGTCACATCCACAACAGGGTGTTGGTTTTGCTTTGGCTCCGTCTCTTCATTCTTTGTGGAGTTATTTCTCCACTGATCTCTGGTAGCATATTGGGCACCTACTGACCTGAGGCGGAGAAGGAAATGGCAACCCACTCCAGTACTTTTGCCTGGAAAATTCCACGGATGCAGGAGCCTGGTGGGTTGCAGTCCATGGGGTCACAAAGAGTCGGACATGACTGAGTGACTTCACTTTCTTTCTACAGTTCCTTTTGGAGAAGGAAATGGCAACCCACTCCAGTGTTCTTGCCTGGAGAATCCCATGGATGGAGAGGCCTGGTGGGCTGCAGTCTATGGGGTTGCAAAGAGTCGGACACAACTAAGCAACTAACATACACACACACACACACACAGTGACCTGGGGACTTTCAGTGTCCTATCTTTCAGTGTCCTATCTTTTTGCCTTTTTATACTGTTCATGGGGTTCTCAAGGCAAGAATACTAAAGTGGTTTGCCATTCCCTTCTCCAGTGGACCACACTATGTCTATATGGTGCTGCTGCTGCTAAGTCACTTCAGTCATGCCTGACTCTGTGTGACCGCATAGATGGCAGCCCACCAGGCTCTTCTGTCCCTAGGATTCTCCAGGGAAGAATACTAGAGTGAGTTGCCATTTCCTTCTCCAATGCATGCATGCATGCTAAGTCGCTTCAGTCATGTCCAACTCTGTGCGACCCAATGGACAGCAGCCTACCAGGCCACTCCATCCACGGGATTCTCCAGGCAAGAATACTGGAGTGGGTTGCCACTTCCTTCTCCATCTATGGTATTGTATACAGAAAAAAAGGACAGGAAAAGTTCACAGGAAACCATTAACACGCTGAAGGGTAACTGTGGTTGCTCACCTCTCGGGACCTGGAGGAGGGGCAGGTGTGCAAACAGGGGCCTTATCCACCTTGCCCACAATGTGCACGTGGTGCTTTCAAGCAAACACCAAGTCTGCAGTCCTACTGATGTGTGAACAAGAAGGTATAAGACAAGGGGAGGGAGAGCCAGTGGGGAGATAAACAGGATGGAGAGGTGGTTGGCGAAATCATGCTGGGCAAACCAAAAACTTTCTTGACCCTATGTGAGTGACTTTCCAGTCTGCAGGTGTGGGCCTACACTGCAAGGACCAAACATCACCTAACACAGGCACATGTATGCTACAGCTCTTACAAGGCACCCCTGAAACGAGAGGATATTGCTTCCCCGTGTATGTCTGGGCCCAAGGCGGGAGACACAGCAAGACAAACCGTTTGCTTGTGCAAAATTAATAAAGCTTAACAATAATGAAGCCTAATTATCTGAGAACTTATTCTCAGGCCAGACTTTAATATAGTATGTACTTAAGAGAAATTAAGAGTGCCTTAATTTATATAAAGGTCTGTGAATGTTTTAGGAAACCAAATAGAATGGTATGCTAGGAAATCTTTATTTTTAATTAAAATGACTAGTGTCATTATTTTTAAAGCAAATTCGTCAACTGAATTTATATTATTTTAACTGACCACATGGCAGCAGCAAAGGCTATTATTTAAATGACTGAAGACTGTCCAGGAATCTTTGCGGCAGGCCGCCAGTAGTCAGTGGGAGGGCCGGGGCTGGCCTCAGGTGGCAGACCTCACTCAGGCCTCAGGCCTCAGGTTCACCAGGGGCAAGGGTTTGGCCCTCTCTGAACTGTGGGCTCTGCTACTGTGTTAGGCCTCTGTTCAGCGGCTGTGATGGAACCACCCAACAGAGTCAAAAGATTTACTACTACTATACTATCAAAAATCTCTCTGTTCTTTTTTGTATGAAAAGGTTTCATTGTTCTTGTCTCACTTCTTCCCCCCACAGACTTTAGTTCACAGAAAATACAACTTTTTGCTATTGAAACATAGTATCAAAAGACACTCAACAAAATCAATATAGTAATTATTTTAGGAATGCTAAGAATGCTTTCAATAAAACTATTATTATCTCTGCCTCTAGTCTCACTCAACACTTCAGCTGCTAAAAACAAAACAGAACAAAACAAGAAACAACAAAGAAACAAACAAGAACTTTATCATGATCTGTTTACACAGTGGTACAGATCAAAAAATAACAAAAGCTCATAAAACCAGCTTAGAGAACATCTCTCTGGTTTTTAAATATGTACTTCCTGACAGGCAACACCACCATTCAAATTCCAGCCTTGGCCTAGTCAAGAGGTCTGCCTGGAGCCTTTCCAAGAGTTCCTACCGGTATGGTTGGGATGCTGGAGTGGTAGAATTTTACAATGTAAGAAATGAATACTTGGGCGATAACTCATATAAAACTTCTAGAGAAACTGTATCATATACCACTTGGCCTTCAACTTTCCCCCACTCCAAATTCAAATTCTTTGAACTAAAAATAAGATTTCAAGTATGACAAAACTATTAATACCAGGGATATCTGGGTAAATAGTATTTGGAAGTTCTTTGTCCTCTTCTTGCAATTTTTCTCTAAGTTTTAAATTATTTCCAAATAAAAACTTAAAAAAAAAAAAAGAAGCATTTTTCTGTATATGAGTCTGGGAGGCTGGCTCATATCTGCACCCAGGGTGGCTCAGATGGGCCCAGGCAAACCAGGCATTCCACAAATGTCTTCTAATCTCAACAATCTTTGAGAAAGTAACATGATCCCAAAGTTTATTAGGATTTTCAACATTGACAAATTTTTAAAAAATATGTTCTTTTGTATCTGAAGATTACAATAACAAAATGATTTTGATTAAAAGGAAAAAAACCAATACAGTATCACTACTTACTCTATGAATTATACCAGCTGAATGTAGATGTTTAATACCACAGAGCATCTGGTAAAGAAGGTAGGACATTCTTTCATGGTCCAGCTCCATGTGAATAACCTGACATAAGTTAGCATCCATTAATTCCATAACCAAATACCTGAGGAAATAAATGATCAGCCATGTACACATGAAAATTATCCAAATTCCTTCATGGTATTAAATCAGAATTTTTATAAAAAAAAGTAATAACTTCATACCTAGTCACTGTGCTGGCTAAAGTAAAAAGATAACTCACTTTTATTAGGTATCTTGATTTATAAGCTATCTTGAAAAGAAGCCATTTTTATATCATAGTAAATAGAATCTCAAACATGCAAAGTCTCCCATATTTAAAATTTTTTGCTATTGGGTCATTCTTACCAATACAGAAACCATGCTGTTACTGCTTGCATCTTAAGAAAACTTTTGACCTTACCTCCCCTACCAGCTATGATCCTGTATTTTTGCTCTTCCTGCAAGCAAAACTCCCCAAAGAGGTATCTACACTCATCATCTTCAATTTTTTTTCTCCCATTTTTCCTTAATCTCACTTTAATTAGGCTTTTAATTCAGGACCACTTTGCTGAAACTGTTCTCAAGGCTCCTGACACCTTCCGTGTTGCTAAACCCAGTGGCTAGGCCTACAATCCTGGCTGACCGTGACTTTCTCTTACCACTGGCTTCTTGCTGTTGGAGTGCCAGCACCTGTTCTTGGCCTTCTCTTCTCTACTGTACTCATAGTCATGATGATCATCTCTGGTTTCTGATCTCAAGGCTTTAAGCACCATCTATAGACTGTCAACTCTCAATACATTCAACCCAGACATCCCACCTGAACTCCAGGCTCACTTATCTAACTGACTGCTTCCCAGATCAGTTTGGGTGCCCAATAGACTCCCTGTCTAAAACTGAGCTCCTGATTCTATACCACCCCCAAATCTGTTCTTCCTGTAGCTTTCCTCATCTCAGTGGAGAGAACTTATCCTTCTGGTGAGCACCTGAGGCAAAATTCCAAATGTTCTCAGCAACTCCTTCTCTCAAACCACACAAAGCCTCTCTCAAAGCCTCTCTAAGAGCAAACACTGGGGTTCTATCTTCAAAACAGTGTCGACAATCCAATTTCGTGCCTTTACCATCACCATCACCCCTTTGGTCTAAATGTAGCCACAATAATCTCTCACCCGAACTACTGCCATAGCCTCCAGACTGGTCTTCCGTGTTCTACCCCATACAGTGGATTCTCAGACCAGAAACCAAGTTATTGTTTTAAAATGTAAGTTAGATAAATTCAGTCTTCTACTGAAAGTCTTACTCGTAAAGGGAAGTCCTTACAACGGCCGAGAGGCCCGGCAGTGTCGGCCCTGCCACTTCTTTGAGCCGATCTCTTCTACTTTCCTCTGTCTCCTTAGATCCAGCCAGACAGGCTCTTGGTCTTCAAGAGCACACACCAGGCACATTCCCATGTCTGCTCCTTTATGCTGCTTGTTCCTTCTATCTTTTAAAAATATAACTGTATTTATTTTAATTTTGGCTGTGCTGGGTCTTCATTGATGCACAGGTTTTCCCCAGTGGCGGCGAGCAGCGGGTGCTCTCTTGCTGTAGCGCATGGGCTTTTCATTGCAGTGGCTCCCCTTTTGTGGAACATGGCTTCTATGACGTGTGGGCTTCAGTGTTGCAGCACGTGGGCTCAGGAGCTGTGGCTCCCAAGTGTTAGAGAGCTGGCTCAGTAGATGTGGCACATGGGCTTAGTTGCTCCGTGGCAAGGGGGATCTTCCTGGATCAGGGATCGAACTCCTGCTTCCTGCACTGGCAGGTAGATTCTTTAGCACTGAGCCACGAGGGAAGCCCATTCCTTCTATCTTGATACTACCTTTCTCAAAATATCTGTAGGACTAACCCCCTCATTTCCTTCAAGGCTTCTTCAAATGTCACCAATCTCATGAGGTCCTTCCCTAACTATCCTACTTTTAGCACACAGCTGGCAATCAAATTTTCCTTTTGGCTGTGCAACTGAAAGCCTGGCGTCCTAACCACTGGACCACCAGGGAATTTCTAGCAATCAAATATTTGTTGAATGAATAAACCAATAAATTTAAGATAAAGTTGGGCATTATATCTCAATAATAAATTAATATTTCATTTCATTGTTAGTAAAACAATTCTATTTCAGATTTTGGAAAACATACAATATTTAGTCACTTACCCATTTCACATAGCAACCATAAACACTTAAACCCTACAATCCTGGATTTTAGGGGACTAGAGAAAAACATTTTATATTTCAGTAAAGCAAATCAGCAGTATTAATGGCACTGTCTTCTCCAAGGAATCCACTTTCAGTCATCCTTTATCTGTTGTGCGTGCTAAGTTGCTTCAGTAATGTCTGACTCTTTGCAACCCTGTGGACTGTAGCCTGCCAGGCTCCTCTGTTCAAGGGATTCTCCAAGCAAGAACACTGGACTAGGTCGCCATGCCCCTCTCCAGGGCGTCTTCCCCACTCAGGGATCGAACCAGGACCTCTTTCGTCTCCTACGTTGGTAGGCCAGTTCTTTACCACTAGAGCCCCCGGAGAAGTCCATAGGCACAAGTAGTTGAGTATTATTATTCGTTTTCCTTACTGTTTCTATTTCATAGTGAAAAGTGGCTAAGATATCATTTAAAAGTGTATTATTGTCTGCATTTCCTAAGTTAAGAAAAGCAGTCATGTTCTCTTAAATTCTCAGTCTTTCATGCACAGTGTATTACTGAATAAAAATTATACTTACACATCTTGAAATTCTTCTAGAGTTTTTTGTGGTGTAAACACATTTAACAAACTAATTATCTGAAAAGAGAAAATTAAACCTCAGCATGTCAAACAACTCTACTTGACTATAAAAATTAGGTTTAACATTAAAATGTATTAAAAACTAGGAAGAAAATCACAGCAGAGCTTTGTAATTTTATTATTGTTACTGCTTTTACCAAAACATTCTATTATACAGCATTTCAAAAGTTAAATGACCTTGGAAATAAGATCGCCTTGGAAATAAGATGCACTTTTAATCAAATCACTTTTATGTGTCCCTGGTAACTTATTATTACAGAATTTTGACACATAATACTTTCAGCTTTGAACATAAAAAGGTATCAATTACAAGTAGAAAAACACTAAATAAAGCAATATGTTAACTCTGAAAACTTAAATACAATGTGCAAATTTCTAGAAAGTTTTGAAATATGAGGGCTAAGCTTATATTTCAGTATAATAAAGATGAAATGCCTCACAGTATTATGTATTTACCTAAAGAGGGTTCAAAAACTGACCCCCATCGCAGGCTTTGGTCCAGGCACTCCAATGTTAAACAATGAATTCTGCTACTTAAGCATTAAAAACACATCCTCAATAATTTCAAATGACTGAGGGAAAATTGAATTATTCAGTATAAAAGACTGAAGATTGGAGTGGCTGGATAGCCAATGGGGAAAAAAGAAAACTGGATTCATACTTTAACCTTTACACCAATATAAACTTAAAATGGAACAAAATGCGATCCTAGAGACTGTGCAATCCCAGAGACGGCAGCCCACCAGGCTCTGCCATCTCTGGGATTCTCCAGGCAAGAACACTAAAGTGGGTTGCCATTTCCTTCTCCAATGTGTGAAAGTGAAGTTGCTCAGTCGTGTCCAACTCTTCACAATCCCATGGACTGCAGCCTACTAGGCTCCTCCGCCAATGGGATTTTCCAAGCAAGAGTACTGGAGTGGATTGCTATTGCCTTCTCCGAAAAACAACCTAAATTAGGTCAAATGGAAAAGAAATGAGGATTGATAGCTTTAATATACAAAGATCTCCTCTAAATGCATAAGAAAGAAACCAATGTGTGCTCAGTCACTCAGTCATGTCTGATTCTTTGCAACCCCATGGACTGTAGCCCACCAGGCTCCTCTGTCTATGGGATTTCCCAGGAAAGAATACTGTAATGGGTTGCCATTTCCTACTTGAGGGGATCTTCCCAACCCAGGGATTGAACTTGTGTCTCTTGCGTCTCCTGCATTGGCAAGGGATAGGTTTATAAATATTTTAATGTTTCATGGTTTCATGCCTTAAAATTTAATTTAATTTAGATTTAAATTTTTGTTCCATTTTAAGTTTATCTTGGTGGAAAGACTGATGTGTGAATCCAGTTTTTTTTTTCCCCTTGCATCTCTTGCATCTCCTGCATTGAAAGAAACCAACAGTCCTAGAGAAAAATGGACAAAGGCCATGGAAAACAAACTCTCAAGAAATAAAAATAAAAGGCTGGTAGAGATATGGAAAGAAAATCAACCTCACAAATAAAAATAAGGTATCATTTGTCATCTATCAGTTTGGTAAGGTGAAACAAAAAAATCAACAATATGTAGTTCTGGAGTATTCTGAAATAAAAGCCATAATCAGATACTCAATGAAAGTGTAAAACTGATAGTCTTCCTTGAGGTCAATTTGTCAGTATATATTAAAACCAGAAATGTGCATATTTTTTGACCCAGAATCTTGGCCAAAGAATTCACCTGTATAAGGATGTTCACTGCAGCACTGCTTATAGTAGTAAAAAATTAGAAACAATCTAAATATTTGTGTGTTTTTTATGTTTTTTTTAATTTTTTAATATAAATTTATTTATTTTAATTGATAATAAGTAATTGGTTAAATGAAATACTGTGCATTTGTACTATGTAGCTATTTAAAAATGGTTTATATCTATGTTCTTTAATGTACATGAGATCTAGCAACATTCCACCATATTTTTTTTAAGAAAATTTTTTTTACTTTTGTTTTTATGATATACCCAAATGAATACAGAGTTCCAGAGAATAGTAAGGAGAGATAAGAAGACCTTCTTAAGTGAACAATGCAAAGAAATAGAGGAAAACAATAGAATGAGAAAGACTAGAAGTCTCTTCAAGAAAACTGGAGATATCGAGGGAACATTTTATGCAAGGATGGGCATGATAAAGGACAGAAATAGTGAGGATCTAACAGAAACAGAAGAGATGGCAAGAATACACAGAACTGGACACCAGACATCCTGGAGTATGAAGCCAAATGGGCCTCAGGAAGCATTACTACAACCAAAGCTAGTGGAAGTGACAGAATTCCAGCTGAGTTATTTCAAATCCTAAAAGATGATGCTGTTAAAGTGCTGCACTCATTATGGCAGCAAATTTGGAAAACTTAGCAATGACCACAGGACTCTAAAAGGTCAGTTTTCATTCCAATCCCAAAGAAGGACAATGCCAAAGAATGTTCAAACTACTGTACAATCATGCTCATTTCACATGCTAGCAAGGTTATGCTCAAAATCCTTCAAGCTAGGCTTCAGCAGTACGTGAACTGAGAACTTCCAGATGTTCAAGCTGGGTTTCAAAGAGGAACCAGAGATCAAATCACCATAATTGATAGATCATGGAGAAAGCAAAGGAGTTCCAGAAAAACATCTACTTCTTCATTGACTATGTGAAAGCCTTTGAATGTGTGGATCACAACAAACTGCTGAAAATTCTTAAAGAGATGGGAATACCAGACCACCTTGCCTGTCTCCTAAGAAACATGTATGCAGATCAAGAAGCAACAGAACTGGACATGGAACAACAGACTGGTTCCAAATTGAGAAAGGAGTATAACAAGGACGTAAATTGTCACCCTGCTTATTTAGCTTATATCCAGAGAACATCATATGAAATGCTGATCTGGATGAATCACAAGGCAGAATAAAGATTGCTGGGAGAAATATCAAGAACTTCAGATATGCACATGATATGACTCTAATAGCAGAAAGTAAAGAGGAACTAAAGAACCTCTTGATGAGGGTGAAAGAGGAGAGTGAAAAAGCTGGCTTGCAACTCAACATTAAAAATAAAAAAACTAAGATCATGGTATCTGGTCCCATCACTTCATGGCAAATAGATAGGGAAAAAATGGAATCAGTGACAGATTTTCTTTTCTTGGGCTCCAAAATCACCATAGACAGTGACTACAGCCATGAAATTAAAAGATGCTTGCTACCTGGAAGGAAAGCTGTGACAAACCTAGACACAAAAACCTGAATATTAAAAAGCAGAGACATCACTTTGCTAGCAAAGGTCCATAAAGTCAAAGCTATGGTTTTTCTAGTAGTTATGTACAGATGTGAGAGTTCGACTATAAACAAAGCATCAAAGAAGTTCACCAAAGAACTGATGCTTTCAAATTGTTGTGCTGGAGAAGATTCTTGAGAGCCCCTTGGATTGCTAGGAGATGAGACAGTCAATCTTAATGGAGATCAACTCTGAATATTTCTTGGAAGGATTGAGGCTGAAATTCTAATCCTTTGGCCACCTGACAGAAAGAGCTGACTTATTGGAAAAGATCCTGATGCCGGGAAAGACTGAAGGCAAAAGGAGAAGCAGAGGAAAGACGGACAGACAGCACCACTGACTCAATGGACATGAATGTGAGCAAACTTTGGGAGATAGTGGAGGACAGGGGAGCCTGGAGTGCTGTAGTCCATGAGGTTGCAAAGAGTTGGACATGACTTAGCAACTGAATAACAAATAAAACATGCATTGGAGAAATTAAAAATAAATTCAAATCACAGACTCAAGAGATTGAAATTATCTTAGTTTTTTGTCCCTACACCAGAAAAATCCAGCAGAAATGTCACAACAAAAGGAGCCATATGGAGCTGAGTGTGATCTTAGATACTTATCTCCTCAACTGTGCAACGAAGAGAAGTCAGATGGCGGCGGGGGGGGGGGGGGG
>SJYT01042005.1:288706-393722 GCA_006410635.1 Cephalophus harveyi
AGGGAGAAGCAGGGGGGGGGGGGGGGGGGGGGGGGGGGGGGGGGGGGTGTCCTCCAAAGCCCCTTCTAGGCTTACCATCTTATAATCTTGTAACATGGCAAGGCTATCAAAATCATGTTCCACATAATATTCAGGGATCAGCAAAAGAACATGAAACGTGACTGAGTACCTCATTTTCTAGAGATATACTGTTTTTCCTTACAATGTACAAGGCTTTGATTTCTGTGCCAAGTAGAATTACCTTGAATAAGGCATCATCTAATAACAATTATTTCCATAAATATGAATATGTAAAAGCTACTTATAGAACAGTGTTTTCCTAAAAGGTATTTAACTATTTCTCAATTTGTCAAGTCAATACTCTTGCCATTTTATCACACTGAAATAGTGAAAACCAAATGGTAACAAGAACATTCCCATTCCTAATGAGTGACCTAAATTCCTATGGACCATAATGCCTCTTGTTGACTTAATATCCCCA
Source organism: Cephalophus harveyi (assembly GCA_006410635.1). Classification (NCBI taxonomy): domain Eukaryota; kingdom Metazoa; phylum Chordata; class Mammalia; order Artiodactyla; family Bovidae; genus Cephalophus; species Cephalophus harveyi. Next base: position 289,188 of record SJYT01042005.1, read on the forward strand.
ATGTTGATTAACAATTTTATCAATAAAATATAAACATTTAAATAGTACTTTTACCACTAGCTTACCCTAGGTCTAAACTCATTGTATCTTCAAAACCCAGAAGATTATCGAATATCATTGACAACATTAAAGTATAGAGTGGAAACACAGACATTACTTACATTTTTATGATTGACACATTTTAAGAGGACAAGTTCACGATATGCTCTCTTTGCATGAGTCTGATTCTGAAAAGGACGGCTTAGTTTCTTGACTGCAACATTTATCCCAAGAACTGTATCAAAAGCAGCACTATAATTAAGAAATATAATAAGCAACCCATTAGGATAATTCTGGAAAATACAGCAATGCAGAATGTACATTCAATATGTTATCTTTCTAACTGAATAATAAATAAGAAACATCTGCTTGCTTTCATTCAGGGTACTTCTGCACATGAAGAGCAAAGTGAGCTGGCTAACAGTGCAGGATGAACTGATTCCTTTCAGTGGCACCAGGTAATTTAACATAGAGCCTATAAGTCTGGTCAGGAAACAAAATCTTCAGTTTAAATATGTCAGTAAGTTGGAAAAACTCACTGGTATCACAAAATAAAACGTAAGTATATTTTGGAATATCACAGTGGAGAAAATGGTTTGAGCTCCTGAGAAGAATCTAATATTATAAATCTAAGTTTTGATTGATTCTGTTTTTCCCTAGATGAAAGAATCTAAAAAGAAAGCAGAAGCCAAAACCACAACTCATGGTAAATCCCCAAGATACAAAATCCCTAACATATGCAATTGCTATATATATAAAATTCTAGTAGAAATACCTCTTCATATTATTAATACTATGGTAAGAAATAAAATCTTCTAGGGGATCTGTTTCTAGCATCTCAAGCTCCCAACTGAAATTTACGATTCATTTTCCTAGAAAAAGGAGACAGGAAAAATTGAACCCTTTGTGTACTAGTTTCAAGCTAGCACTAGCATCAGTTGCTGTTATTATTACCTTCTGGCTCCTCACTGGCAAAGCTGCTAAAGACCATCTGAGAACCTAAGCACCATGTAAAACACTGTTTCTATTTACTCTATTCAGTTTATGACACTGTTTACACTTATTCACTTCTGTTAATAATCTGTTTGCCAAGAAACTCAAACTTAATTCAATTTTAACTTTTTAAAATTGAAAGCTGTCAAGTTACTCTGAAATTGTTTTTTCTTTAACTCAGTTCACATTATGTGTACAGGTATACACAGATGTAAAATCACATGCCCATATGCAAATATTCATATAAATTACAAAATGTTAAAATCAAATCTGTGAAACAAACCATTAATAAATATGTGTGATTTGTACACTTATACGCGTGTGTATATACATAAAATTGTTGTTTTAGTTGCTGAGTCGTGTCCAACTCTTTGTGACCCCATGGACTGTAGCCCACCAGGCTCCTCTGTCCATGGGATTTCCCACACAAGAAAACTGGAGTGGGTTGCCATTTCCTTCTCTAGGGGATCTTCTTGACCCAGGGAGTGAACCTAAGTCTCCTGTATTGCAGGCAGATTCTTTACCAGTGAGCCACCTGGAGAGCACATATATATCTCAGTCTTAAGAATTTAAAAACAGACACATCTTTTTTTGGACAAAGAAGTTTTTGTCCAATGAGACAAATGAACCAATTCTGAATTACCTGAGCAGACACATGTTCCCCACTCCTAGTTTGAACTCCAGGAGGAGCTATCTTCAGTTATTCCTGGCTTTACTTCTTGTAGTCATGTCTCAACTCCAAAAATATACTTTTATCACTCTTTCCTCATTTATCAACTTTAGAAATTATCTATTTACTCTCCATTATGAAAACTGAGGATTTGGTCACTTATCTGAAACCCCCAAGGACGCCTCATAGCTTTTTGTTCTCACGTTATTTTTAATTTTTACCTTGGTCACCATTGTAACTTTAAATAACATGCCTAAACTTGTTTCATCAACTTTTAAAGGAATTTCCTGCTGCCCAGTATGTAAAATGAGAATATTACACTTCATGTTCTTTTACTTCCAGCTCTCTACTCTCTTTCCCTTCAAATTTGTCTTAAATGGTCAAGTTTGATAACACATCTTTCAGCCTCTATAATGAGGTCTTCTGTGTTTCTTCTGTAGGATGTGTCTAAAAGTTGAAAATCAAGATATGAAGTGCATGTATGTATGCACATGTAAAAATTACTAACTGCAGAGTAAGGATTACATTTCATTTCTAAAGATCACATGATTTGCTGTCACTCATAAAAGAACAAGACTGTTTCCAATATTAAGGTTAAATGGATTCTCTTCCTACATTCTACCAGTTCTCAAACCTCATGTTATTTTAAATTTATTTCCTTCTTACATCATGACTTTTTCTAGCTTTTCTACTACAGGTTTCTAATAAACTTTTTTTTATTTTTAAGAGAAGACAAATATATCTCGCCAGAGCCTGTCACTAGTACTTCCTACCTTCTCAAATTATCTATTGTTTGGAATCTATTCTATTTGGAGGGGAAGACATTTTTCTTGAAGTTTCAACGCCTGATGTGCAGCTATCAGCCTGGGATTTCTTTTCACTGGCCTCCATTGTTACTTGTTATACATTCTTGTATTCTCTTTCTGGTTGGACTATATCCTAAGGGAATTTCTTCAGGAAAAAAGTGCATGGAAGATAAGTGATCTTACTCTTCCTTTATCCTTGATTGATAGTTTATCTTCTAAGTTTGAAATCAATGTTCTCTTGGGATGGCCAAAGTTGAGTGCTGTTGGTTATGCACAGAAGGCTTGTGCCTGTCTGGTATTCATTCTTTTGCTTCCTTTTTTGTTCCTTATCTCAATGATTTATCACAGAGAATCAGGCTTTGTCAACACCCCCAAAGTCCCCTAGTCACGTCTCCTGCTATCACTATTCCCACTGCCCTCCAAAGACGGTAACTACTTCTAACTTTTATGAGAATCACTTCCTTACCTGCTAAACATGCATCTTGAAGACCCCATATCATTTATTTTTGCCTGGTTTTTGAAACTGTGTTTGACTTCCTTCACTCAATGTGGTGTTTGTGAGATACATCCATCGTTGAATGAAGCTACAGCTCATTCTGTGTCACTGCTCTAACATTCCTTCATTATGATTATTATGACATAATGTTTATAGATATATTGGCTGCTTTCAGTTTGCAAAGCATTACAAAAAACAAAGAATGGTCATAAACATTCCTGTACATGGTTCTGGGTACCCTATGCATGTATTTTTAACAAGCAGATAGCTAAGAGTGGGACTGCATGTTTTATTTTAGTAGATAATGCCAAATTGTTTTCTGAAGTGGTTTGTTCTACTGATTTCTAGGCATTTGGTTTTCTTGCAGTATATTCACCCTGTGTCCCATAAGGGGACTAAATATTATTTCAACAAAAGGGAGAATACAAGGGAAGGGGTAGGGCACACTAATCCAATTACAAGAGCCCTTTAGAAGCAAAGTTTGTTCTGGCTGGCTGGGAAGAGGGGAAAGTCAGAGAGATCTGAATCCAGAGAAGGACGAGACATGCCATTGTTGCCGTCAAGATGGACGTGGGGGGTCCGTCTTGAGAAGGAATGGGAGCTGAGTGGTCCCTGGCTGACAGACAATAGGGAATAGAGACCTCCGACCTATAGCTGCAAGAACTAGGTTCTGCTAAGAACCCTGAATGCACTTGAAAGCAGATTCCAGATAAGAGCCTGGTCCAGTGACATCTTGATTTCAGCCTTGTGAAATGCCACGCAGAGAACCCAGGGAAGCCCATCGAGATTTCCGACCTACACAGAACTATGAAATTACAAATGGTTGTTGCTTTGTTTTACATCCCTAAGGTTATGGTAATTTGTCATGTGGCAATAGAAAACAAATACATCTTCTCTTCTGTACGTTTCTACCATTTTGTCTCCCCAGTCTTCATTCTGGATACTTTTTCCTCCCTAACTATCTTTCAGATCACAATTCTCTCCTCAGCTATACTTATTAATAATATGCTTTTAAAACTTCCTTTTTTGTTCCTTATCTCAATGATTTATCACAGAGAATCAGGCTTTGTCAACACCCCCAAAGTCCCCTAGTCACATCTCCTGCTAATCACTATTTCCCACTGCCCTCCAAAGACGGTAACTACTTCTGACTTTTATGAGAATCACTTCCTTACCTGCTAAACATGCGTCTTTAAGACCCCACAACATTTACTTTTGCCTGGTTTTTGAAACTGTGTTTGACTTCCTTCACTCAACATGGTGTTTGTGAGATACATCCATCGTTGTATGAAGCTACAGCTCATTCTGTGTCACTGCTCTAACATTCCTTCATTATGATTATATGACATAATGTTTATAGATATATTGGCTGTTTTCAGTTTGCAAAGCATTACAAAAAACAAAGAATGGTCATAAACATTCCTGTACATGGTTCTGGGTACGCTATGCATGTATTTTTAACAAGTAGATAGTTAAGAGTGGGACTGCATGTTTTATTTTAGTAGATAATGCCAAATTGTTTTCCGAAGTGGTTTGTTCTATCGATTTCTAGGCATTTGGTTTTCTTGCAGTATATTCACCCTGTGTCCCATAAGGGGACTAAATATTATTTCAACAAAAAGATCACAAGGGAAAGGGTGGGGGGCACTAATCCAATTACAAGAGCCCTTTAGAAGCAAAATTTGCTCTGGCTGGCTGGGAAGAGGGGAAAGTCAGAGAGATCTGAATCCAGAGAAGGACGAGACATGCCATTATTGCCGTCAAGATGGACGTGGGGGCTCCGTCTTGAGAAGGAATGGGAGCAGAGTGGTCCCTGGCTGACAGACAATAGGGAATAGAGACCTCCGACCTACAGCTGCAAGGAACTAGGTTCTGCTAAGAACCCTGGTCCAGTGACATCTTGATTTCAGCCTTTTGAAATGCCACACAGAGAACCCAGGAAAGCCCTACACAGAACTATGAAATTACAAATGGTTGTTGCTTTGCTTTACATCCCTAAGGTTATGGTAATTTGTCATGTGGCAATAGAAAACAAATACATCTTCTCTTCTGTATGTTTCTACCATTTTGTCTCCCCAGCCTTCATTCTGGATACTTTTTCTCCCTAACTATCTTTCAGATCACAATTCTCTCCTCAGCTATACTTATTAATAATATGCTTTTAAACCCACCTATTAACTTCATAATTCAATTACTATATCTTAAGAGTTCTATAATTTCTATTTAGTTTTTTAAAGTTTTCATCTTCCACCCAAAATTTTTCATACTGTCTTTTATCANCTCCCTAACTATCTTTCAGATCACAATTCTCTCCTCAGCTATACTTATTAATAATATGCTTTTAAACCCACCTATTAACTTCATAATTCAATTACTATATCTTAAGAGTTCTATAATTTCTATTTAGTTTTTTAAAATTTTCATCTTCCACCCAAAATTTTTCATACTGTCTTTTATCAACATAACATCATAGCTCTTTGGAAGTTTGGATCCAATAAGGCCAATAACTCCTATGGATCTATTTCTTTCTCTGCTGTTTGTGTTGGATTTTGTGAATGTCATCTAATCTCCTTCCCTTCTGTGACTAGTTATTTCTGACTATGTGCTGGACCTTGAACTTGCAAAACTGTCTGCTATCTAGAAATGATTTGATAACCAGTATGATGCTGTCTTCCTCTAGGTAGAATTTACATTTATTTCTGCTGGACCTGCAAGGACCTTCAAACACTAGCAATTTGGGCTCACCTCACCTTGAGTTCAGCAATTGAGATGATGTGAAGCTAAGGGCAGTGCGTGCAAGAGCCTGTTATTTTCTGGATTGTTACTTCTAGCATGCAGCCCTTTATTGGACCCAATTCAAAGCAAAGGAAGTTCACTAAGCCCCTTTAGAGGGCCCTGGGCTCCAATCCCTATCTCCTATAGCCCCACAAGACACTCCAAAGGGCTCTCAAATCTCTCAGCTGCCCATTCCAGAATTTTCAAATGCCCTCAAGGGAAAGACCACCCCAAATCCTGGGCTCCTCTGACTAGGCTTCTCCTTTCCCAGATCCTAGCCCAGTAATTTTTCATTTACTTACTCACTATCTAGGGGCAAATGCTGAGCATGGCGATGGGGTGAGAAGGCTGGGAGACAACTGGCAAAACTGTTTTGCAGACACACATTTAATTAACATCCCTCTTTCCAGCCACGCATTTCATCTTTGTTTTCTGTATCTGGCATCTCTAGACCCAAAACCTCTCTTGAGTTCTACTACAGATAGATTCTCTTCTTTGTGGCAAATGTCTCATCTAGTTATTCTCATTTCCTCTGCAGAAATTTGTTAAATGTCCTTTCATATCCACTGATTACTGCCCTCCTGGTCTCTTTGTTTAGGTGTTTGGTCCATCAATTTAAATAAGAAGTTCCAAAACATTTATTTTAGGGATGTAACTATTAAGGTCCATAAAGACACAATGATTTGCCCAAGGTAACTAAGAACTACTGCTATGAGGATTTGAGCTGGACTTAGAACTCAATTCTCCTGAATCACAGAGTTCCTATGCCTTATATCATATATATACTTTATCACAAAAATTTTGTTGTAGGCATTATGTTCATTTATATAAACTAACAGAAAATAAAACAGTGTAAGAACAGGCCAACATTCATGCTTATACAGAACCAGAGGAAGCAAAAAAAGAAAAAGCTACACCAACCATTTCAAGTTAAGGTTGTAACTGTCACTTCTAAGCACTCTCAGATCTAATATTACACACTTTTTTAAAAAAGAAAGTTAAACACTTCACAAAAGATGCTCAACATCAATAATTCATAGAGAAATGTGAACCAAAATTACAGCGAGGTACCACCTCACACCAGTCAGAATGGTCATCATTAAAAAGTCTATAAATAATAAATGCTGGAGGTATGGAGAAAAGAGAACCCTTCTATACTGTTGGTGGGAATATAAATTGGTGCAGTTACTATGGAAAATAATATGGAGGTTCCTTAAAAAACTAAAAGTAGAGCTACCATATGATCCAGCAATCCCACTCTGGGTGTATATCCAGACAAAACTGTAATTCAGAAAGACATATGCAACTCCTATGTTCACAGCAGCATTTTCCACAACCTGAATGTCCATCAACAGATGAATGGATAAAGAAGATGTGGTACATATATACAGTGGAACACCACTCCACCATAAAAAAAAGAATGAAATAACGCCATTTGCAGCAACAAGGATGGAACTAGAGATTAACATACTACATGAAGTAAGTCAAAAGGAGAAAGACAAATACCATGTGATATCATTTATATGTGGAAACTAAAATATGACACAAACGAACATTTATGAAACAGAAACAGACTCACAAACATAGAGAACAGATTTGTGGCTGCCGAGGGGGAGAGGGGCTGGGGAGGGATGGAGTGGGAGTGTGGGGTCAGCAGATGCAAGCTATTATACACAGAATGGATAAACAACAAAGCCCTACTCCACAGCATAGGGAATTACAGTCAATATTCCATGATAACCCATAGTGGAGAAGAATATTTTAAAAAAGGAATGCATTTATACGTACAACTGAACCATTTGGCAAACATTAACAACACTGTAAACCAACCATACCTCAATTAAAAATTTTTTTTAAAAAGCAAAAAAAAAAAAATGAAGTTAAACACTTCATAGAATTGTTTTGTAAAACAAACACTCCCTAGTGCTTTGATTAACAGCTTGAGATTTTAGAGAGAAAAAAAACTGAATTTACATGAAAGAAATGCACACACATTTTTCCTATAGAGCTTGTAACTATTTAATTCAACTCTACTAATAACTTAATTTTATAAATACTGCAAATGATAAACATTTTAAAACTTACTTCTTAATTATTTTACTAACAGTTTTAATGAACAACAAAAACATAGAAGCAAATAAATCAGACAGTTGTTTTTACAATTCAAAATTAGGAGTCAAAATATTTTACTTGGATCCCAGCTTCTCCATTTAATCTTATATCGGTACCTGCACTTTAATTTACCTGTCCCTATGTCTTTATAAAGCTCTAGTTTAGATGATTAACAAGTTTTTATAAACCATGCATTATTGCTACTATGATATTTTATTTCTCAAAAATGTAAAACACACATATATTCATTTCACATTGTTGCTATAACAAATTACCACAGATTGACTAGTTTAAAACACAAATTTATTATCTTATAGTCCTGGAGCATGCATGTGTGCACATGTGCATTAGCCCAGCACTTGGTTTAACCAGAAAGAAGGTTCTATTCCAGGCATGAACTGAGACTATCTGGAGTTTCAGAGCTAAGTCTTAAAAGACCGGTCTGGATAGATCAGCAGGGTTGCAGAGAATTCTCCAACCAGGAGATGCAGCGGGGACAGAAGTGATGGGCATGGGAAAGAGCCTGTCAGGTTTGCAGAGAAGGGACCCCTGGAGAGAAGAAGCTATCTGAAAGTCAGGGCTTGATGCTGGGGATACTCAGGCCCTTCCAACAGTGACAAGGAAGAAAGGAGTCTGACTGGAACCATTCATAGTTTCTTGCTTCATCTAAACAGTAGAACAAGGTAAAATACCCTCTCCTTACGCCTCGTATAAAAAGAACACTTTTCTTTTGAGGAGTTTTTAAAGCATAATGCCAATATTCAAGATGCTGTGCAAAACGGCCAGAAAAAAAATCCTCCGAAGACAGGTGGGGGAAGTATCTCTCCTGTCAGTCTGGAACTAGGACTGCCAGCACCATCAGTGATGCAGTTCAGGGGAACCGTGAAGCCTCAAGCCTAGAAGGAAGGCGAGGAGCAGTCACCCACCTTCCCGGCTGAGAGAAAGCCAGCACAGGCTCTGGCAGAAAGGAGCGGTAAAGTAATAATGGAAACCAGGTCTCCAATCATCTAGGCCCAGCTCTCGTGACAGCACCTCATCTAAAAGCCAAAAGAAAACATCCCACAAGTCTAAGAATAATTTTCATAATTGCACAAACATTTCTAAAAGAAAGTACCAATAACCTGAATCAAATTAACTAACCCCTCTTACATGAATCAGCAACGTTAACCCAACTAAAAGGTTTTGATTTGGTAATGGATAACTGGCTTGGATTACAAACTTAAGTGAATAATTACATCAAAGATTATAAAATAAACTGCTAGCCATGCAGGGGCTCCTTTAGAGCTACCTTAATCAGTTCAAAATAATGACTTCTTTCTTGGGAGAAATGGGCAAAACTCGTTTTTTGATCTTTCCTTAAAATAAAAATTCAGGCTATGGAAATGGAATTTGCAACACATGAGATTCAGGATGGTGTTAAAATTTTAGTACCTACATGTATGTGAGGTGACAGTTGCTCCTAAAAATGTTAATAAAATTGTCAAAAAATTATTTAAAATTTTATTATTATTTAAATTCTTTTAAAATTATTTAAAAGAAAATACTAAGAGTTAAATGTACTTTCACTTAACTCTTAGTATTTTCTTTTAAATAATTTTAAAAGAATTTAAATAAGTTACAAAAATTGACATATTTTACTTTATAATATAAATGAAATTATAATATTTAATATATTAAATATAATATTTAGAGTATCCATTAAATGACAAATATCCTTAATTTAAGGTATCCTTCAGCTTACATTAAAAAAAAAATGACATAAACATAAAATAAGCCATTTTAAAGTGAACAATTCAGTAACATTTAGCACATTCAGTGTTGGGCAATCACCACCTTTAAATAAACCCCAAAATTTTCATCACCCCAAAAGATAACTCCATACCCATTATGAAGTTGCTCCCCATTCCTCTCCCTCTTGTCCTAGTTAACCACCAATCTGCATGATTGCATTCTCTAGGGATGTACCTACTTTGGACTCATATAATAATACTATTTTTCATGTCTGGTTTCTTTCCCTTAACATGTTTTTGCAGATCATCTGTGTCACAGCATACATCAGTGCTTCATTTCTTTTTGTGAATAATATTCCATGTACATACAGAACACAGTTTGTGTATCCATTCATTTACTGATCGACAGCTGGCCTGTTTTCACCTTTCAGCTAACTGTGAACAGTACTGTTATGAACATTTATACATAGTCTTTTTTGAACATCTGTTTTTAGTTCTTTTGGGAATAAATCTAGGAATATTTACTAGGTCATATAATAATTCTATGTTTAACACCTGAGTGTTCATTGGAAGGACTGATGTTGAAGCTGAAACTCCAATACTTTGGCCACCTGATGCAAAGAGCTGACTCATTTGAAAAGACCCTGATGCTGGGAAAGATTGAAGGCAGGAGGAGAAGGGGCTGACAGAGGATGAGATGGTTGGATGGCATCGCCGACTCAATGACATAAGTTTGGGTAAACTCCGGGAGTTGGTGATGGACAGGGAGGCCTGGCATGCTGTGGTCCATGGGGTCGCAAAGAGTCAGACACGACTGAGCGACTGAACTGAACTGAACTTGTTGAGGAGCCGCCAAACTGGTTTTCACAAATTGCTGTACCATTTTATATTTTCACCAGCAATGTATGAGGGTTCTAATTGCTTTACATCCTTGTCAAAATTTGTTTATTTTCCATTTTGTTGATTATGGCCATCTAGTGGGTGTGAAGTTGTACCTCATTGTGGTTTTGATTTGCACTTCCCAAAAGACTAACAATGAACATCTTTTCATGTTTATTGGCCAAAAATCTTTAGGGAAATGTCTATTCAAGTCCTTTGTCTGTTCTTTTTTTTAAATTGTCTTGTCTGTTACTGAGTTGTAGAAGATCTTTATAAGTATTAGACTATGGTCAAATATTTTCCCATTTGTGGGTTGTTTTTTCACTTTCTTGTTGGTGTTCTTTGATGCACAAAAAAATTTTTTTTATAATGTCCAATTTTTTTCTTTTGTTGCTCATGCTTTTGGTGTCATTTCTAAGAATTCAAGGTCATGAAGCTTTCCTCTCTTGTTTTCTTCTAAGACTTTTACGGTTTTAACTCTTATATATAGGTCATTGATGCATTTTGAGCTAACTTTCCACATGATGTGAAATAGGGGTCCAACTTCATTCTTTTGCATGTGGGTATCCAGTTGTCCCAGCACCATTTGTTGAAGAGAGTGCTCTTTCTCCTTTGAATAATCTTGGCACCCTTTTTGAAAATCAACTGGCTACAGATGATTTTCTGGACTCTTAGTTTTTAAAATGCTTTCAAAATTCAGAACTTTCCATATTATAATTCTACCAATGCTTTTATGAGAGGAGGTTTAGCTTATCATGGTATATTTAGGAGCTTTCATTTCAAAACTAGAATTTTTGAATGAAAAATATATATCCATAATGAGTAATTTCATTATTAAACATTGCTTTAAAAAAAAACAAAGATGAGTAGCATACGCAAACTGGAAATCAAAACTAATCTCTTTTATAAAGTAGCATGTAAGTTCACGGTCATTTACCACGCTGTAATGAAGTCATTAATTTTAACTGCCTAACTCTTATAAAGATCTCCATTTTATAATTATGAACTTTTAATCAACCTCTAAATGTGGTTATTACATTAAATGTCCTTTTTATCTGTCTTGCTTAATTTCCTGTGTCAAATTACCATTCAGTTCCAAATAAGAGATATATTATAAATCAAAAGAATATTTTACATCTAGAATTTCTTATTGACATCAAAGTATCCTAATATGAGCCATCCATTCACTTTAAAAATTCTCTTAGTACATTGGGTTTTTAAGTACCAATATAGCATGTTATCAATTGAAAGTTAAGATCACCACTATTCTAGATGCAAGCCAGGCATTCCTTCCCAACAGCCCCTTCTCCCTCATTAGTTTTTCTAGGAATCTCTGGACTACCATCTCCTCAGCTCCCAGGACCTCTACCTACCTAGGTTGAAGAAAACTACCACCTTCCCTGATTATATGTCTCTATAACAGAGGGTCAGTTACAAACCACAGATGCAGATTCTCTAAACTCAATACCTCTAATAAAAATATAAACTCCCCAACCAGAACATTCAAGAGTTCTCTTTTATCTTGAATTCCCTTTACCTACCAGCTGTAATCACTAGGTATTTAGCTGTACCACAGTTCCTCCTAGATGTAATGGCAATCTTGTTTTTATTGACCAAAAGAAGAAGAAAAGATTGTGCCCAGAAAACTAAGGGATAAAAAGTTCGGGAGGTGCTGATAACTGTAGTCTAGAAAACGTGAAAAACTTTACCTTTAGCTGGCCAGTGATGTCGCGGCAGCTGACTGTCTTACCAAGCAAGAGACTAAGGTTCAGGGTCAGACCAACGGTTCTGACGGCTGGGCTGGACACATAGCTGAAGTGAGACACCAAGGAAGAGACGGCCAGCCCAACCCCTCATACGGCATCCCTTCCTGGTTAATCCATGGGGTGATAATGACACTGACTGGCCTCATCCTGCCAACGAAGGGCAAGGCACTGCAATCATGGCGCCTAGAAATGAACAGGAGTGATTGGGAATACAAGGGGGAGGGGGGAAGGGTGGCCAGGATGAAGAAATGAATAAAACTCCAAATTTCGGTCACAACTCGTTGTCATACCTACTATTCTAATATCATTATGACAGGGGGAATGGAAAAGGGGAAAAAAAGAAAAAAGAAACAAAAAAGAAAAATTTCTACCTATTTAAATTTATGCAGCATTTTAAAGAATTTGAGTTTGTATCCTATAATCCGACTACAGGTAACTAAAGCAAGAGGTTGGTTCAATTTAGCTTATAAACCTATAGCAAAGAGTATTTTTTATCATCAGTGTTTTCTAAATTCTGACAACTTAGAACTATCAAGTTTTTATTACAACAAAAACTCAATCTACACTACTGAAACAGACTATACTTACCAAACAATTCCTTGGGCTCCAGAGCCAATTGGTTTCAACTGCTGGTATCGCTTTAGGACAGTGAAAGTTGAGTCTGCCACTTGTACACTGTAAAACTGACTATCACATTTACTGTCACTCATGATGTAGTGTCATATAATATTCCAAAGAACTGGCACAGTCGTCAGATTCCTTGAAAAAAAAACAGAATGAACATGCATTCTTACTGAAATTATACATGCATAGCTCACTTAATAGTGTTTTAAATTTTTGGTATATAAGACTTTATGGTTATAAGCTGATAAACTCAGACCAAGTTCTGAACTTAAGCCACAAACAAAAAATGCAAAGACATCTACCTTAATGTACAAGACTATCATGAAGGGAAGAAACTTTGAGATCCTGCATGACCACATCTTAAGGGACTGGATTAGGAAACAACCACCTTTGGAGAAAAGAATTTGCACATTTTTATTAGCCATGACAAGACCATGTCACTATGTAATTCCCATCAGTTTCCTGTGGGGCCAGATTATGCTGAACTGTCTCAACCAGACATGGAGGTGTTCCGGCGATGTTGCAAAATGAACATGTCTATGTCCATACAGAAAAACAAATGAACCAGGCTTCTGCTCTGTCCACAAATTCAGGCTAAAGGGATGAACCAGAAAGCAAATCTGATGTCAAAGTGATTATAAAAGTGCTAAGTTAAAGGACAACAGGGTGTTGCAGGGCTGGTGGCATCTGTGAGCGCCATGCACACTGGTGAGTGCGTTCCTAACTTTCGAGCTGGTTCTGGAGCTAGTTTATATTCCCGGCAGCCCACGCCACTAGTGGGCTTCAACACAGAGAATTCTGTCATAACCTACAGTCAATAACATAGACACTGACGTTAATCACGAGGTATAAACTGGCAGCTCCAGAGCAGCCTTTTTGTGGTTTAGACAGTAAGCTAAGATTTCTACACTTCAGGAGCCTCTGTGATTTTATACAGAAAACAAAACAAACAGAAATCAATGGGCAGGAAGCTACTTTTACTTAGTTTCCTGGCTCTTGTCTGATAATGTTTATTCCAAACTTAGCAAGTTATTTATACTGGTCATTATTTAAAAATTAAAAAGCCAACAATAACATCATTTAGGTAAGTATTCCACACTGTTTAGAAACACAGAATTTAAATTTTATTCTACAGCTGCCCCAGCTTCTTGCCTGTTTGTTCTACCACCTAACAGTTAATGTCTACTCATGGAATTTTTGGTACTGGTGATACATATTTCAATGCAATGATGCCTAGGACTTCCATTAAAAATGGAAATAAATTTATCAATAACAAGTCTGAACAAATAATTAAATCAAATTTATATTTGCTTCATTTTTTTTTTTTAAACCATTCTCAGGACAGTGGCTGAGGCACAGCTATCAGTACCAGCGGCCACTTTGACCAAGAGCCATTGCACACTGGTTGAGGATTGCCTCTGGGAGGCCAGCACTGCACTAGACAAACCAACACACTGCTCACGATGACCCACAGGGATCGCTCGCCCCGTGTTACACTGGAGTGACCCAAAGCTTAGTGAGCTGGCTAAGTCATGCAGCTGTGAGAAGCTGGTCCTAAGCTCTAAGAGGGTAGAGGCAGGTCCATCTTGATCACTGTGGCACTTTGTATGTCCAGGACAGGAGGACAGGGAGGGCCTGGACCCTGGGACAGAGTTAACATTCAATATACTTCTGCTGATCTGACCCTGTAACACTGTAGCTCATGATTCCCTCATGATGCTACTCCATTTTACTGACATCTGAAGGAGTATCCTTTTCTTAATTTAACTATAGTTTTTAAGGGGTTGAGACAATTCATTTCAACATTTATGGGGTGCCTTTGAACAAGAAAGTGATAAATACAGAAGACATGGCAAGATCAACCAGGAATTGGTCTTGAAGTATCATCTAATTAACTCTTTGGGGAAGAAATGTGAAGAATAAGTCTGTTATCTTTATTGTAATCTAAGTTACAAAGAGGTAAGGGCCATAAGCAAAATGTAAACAAATCTGAAAGGCAAAAGAGGTTCAACCCACAAGCAGGGGTGCAGAAGACAAGAAGAGCTTCATGGAGGAGGTGGCATTTGCCCTGAACAATTTTGCAGAGATAGAGTAGAAGCACAGAGCTCAAACTGTCTGTGCTCAGACATGGTGAATTGTTCAGCTTGGCCGGTGGAGTACAAATGCCAAGGATCAGAGACAGACTCAGCAAAAAGCCAGGAGCCAATACAATCTGCTGTTTCTTTGCCATATAGTAATGTACCAGCCACGATGGTCATTCACAAAGCATTTGAGTACCACTGTGGCCCACGTCCCTTGCCAGAACAGCCAGTCTGCCTGCCTTCTGGGTTTTGAGTTTACAGAGAACGCACACCGTGGGTACACTCAGAAGAGAGTGAAAGCAAGGAGAGCCCTAAAACCAGAAGGACGGAGGTTTAGGGAGCAGGGAAGAGAAGGAGCATGCGATGAGAGCTGGAGGTGCCTTCTAAGCATAACAAGCCATTTGAGACTTGGTTTTGCTGGGTTGTGGGGGAAAAACTGGAGACAGAAAACAAGGCCAGATCACCACAAGCCTTGGAAGCCACTGGGAGCCACCTGGGTCTGGATGTGGGCCGAAGGGCTGCGGAGGCATCAAAGCACGAGAGGCACAGGCTCTGACTTGCTTCTCAGAGAGGTCATTTGGGAAGCTGAGAAAGGGAGTGACTGGAGTGAGTAGGGCTCAAAACAGGCAGACCTGACAAAAACGGCAGAATCATGGGAGTTGGGGAAACGAAGGAAATGCGTGGCTTAGAGAAAGAATGTATGTAACTCGTTGCCCTGTAGGAGATGGGGAGAAATAAAGGTGAAACGGCGGAAGGGAGGCAGGAGATAACTGCAGAGTTGGAGAGTTTGACTTTGGACAAGTCTGAAGAGGCCAA
Organism: Cephalophus harveyi; assembly: GCA_006410635.1. Taxonomy (NCBI): domain Eukaryota; kingdom Metazoa; phylum Chordata; class Mammalia; order Artiodactyla; family Bovidae; genus Cephalophus; species Cephalophus harveyi. Next base: position 304,975 of record SJYT01042005.1, read on the forward strand.
GGGACAGTATGAGAGGACCAGGCTGCTGACCTACTCCAGGATCCACTCCTGCCTTCATTTTAATAACAGGAGCCATCCTGTTCCAGCTGGACAAACAGCTGTCCACCCAGAGATGACATCTGGCCACTTTCCTGGCAGCCAGGTGTGGCCAGATGACCAACTTTTACCTGATAGATCTGAGCAGAAATGATGGATGTTACTTCTAGATCATGTTTTAAACAGAAAGTTGCTTGCCTTCCAATCTACTATCTTTCTCCCTTGCTGTTGGCTGGGTGATCAGCAGTTGTACTCCCAGAGATGGAAGTTACATGCTGAAGACACTAGAATCACTCACCAGCCAGAGTCCTGAACGACTGTGTGGGACAGAGCTGGGCCATTCTGGCCCACCTGTCCACACTGAGATTGGCATAAATTAATCTAGATCATGTTGAATAATTCTGGAATTCTCTCTGCTACAGCTGTTGTAACCCACACTCTGACTGCTACAGTATTAGAATAGCTTTTGTGAATTTGGGGAGTATATTACTTCACTGTGTTACTCACTTAGTTGTGTTCAACTCTGCGACCCCATGGACTGTAGCCCACAGGCTCCTCTATCCATGGAATTCTCCAGACAAGAATCCTAGAGTGGATAGGCATCCCCTTCTACAGGGAATCTTCCCAATCCAGGGATAAAACCCTGGTCTCTTGCACTGCAGGCAGATTCTTTACCATCTGAGCCACCAGGGTAGCCCCCAATATTACGTCATTAGGTCAATAATTAATACAATTTCATCTCAAGATTTTAAATAATTTTTAAATTAAAATAAGTTGCCCTTATCAGGCAGGAAAAAAAAGTCACTTAACAAAGAATCTGTTAGAGCCACCTCCTCTGCCAAGCCTGGGCTTCATGAGAGCAAGAGAAAGAACCCCAAGCCAAAAGAAGAAAGCATGTAAATTAACTATTAATGAAATCAACTCCTGAGATGTATTTCAACAAAATGGACCTCGTGATCCTGGTGGCTCAGCAGCAAAGAATCCACCGGCCAATGCAGGAGACGCAGATTCAACCCCTGGGTTGGGAAGATCCCCTGGAGAAGGAAATAGCAACCCACTCAGTTTTCATTCCAGTTCCAAAGAAAGGCAATGCCAAAGAACGCTCAAACTACTGCACAATTGCACTCATCTTACACGCTAGTAAAGTAAAGCTCAAAATTCTCCAAGCCAAGCTTCAGCGATATGTGAACCGTGAACTTCCTGATGTTCAAGCTGGTTTTAGAAAAGGCAGAGGAACCAGAGATCAAATTGCCAACATCCGCTGGATCATGGAAAAAGCAAGAGAGTTCCAGTATATGCCAAAGCCTTTGAGTGTATGGATCACAATAAACTGTGGAAAATTCTGAAAGAGAAATCTCTCTCTTGAGAAATATATGGATGTGAGAGTTGGACTGTGAAGAAGGCTGAGCACCAAAGAATTGATGCTTTTGAACTGTGGTGTTGGAGAAGACTCTTGCGAGTCCCTTGGACTGCAAGGAGATCCAACCAGTCCATTCTGAAGGAGATCAACCCTGGGATTTCCTTGGAAGGAATGATGCTACAGCTGAAACTCCAGCACTTTGGCCACCTCATGTTAAGAGTTGACTCATTGGAAAAGACTCTGATGCTGGGAGTGATTGGGCGCAGGAGGAGAAGGGGACAACAGAGGATGAGATGGCTGGATGGCATCACGGACTCGATGGACGTGAGTCTCTGTGAACTCTGGAGCTGGTGATGGACAGGGAGGCCTGGCGTGCTGCAATTCATGGAGTCGCAAAGAGTCGGACACGATTGAGCGACTGAACTGAACCAGTATTCTTGCCTAGAAAATCCCATGGACAGAGGAGCCTGGCAGACTACAGCCCAAGGGGTCACAAAGAGTCAGACACTACTCAGCTACTAAAAAACAACAAACTAAAGAAACAGTTATAAACAAAATGGACATCAACCAGGTTTCAGAAGACAATTCACGAATTGAGAAGTCTAAGAATTCTTCAGGCAACCACATTACCAACACACGGAAGGTGGAGTCCCTGACTTAACTCCCATCACTAGCAGGTGCTGGCTCCTCACCTCGGCTCCCAGCAGTGGGATCCACTGCCCGTCACACCGCCCTGTCACTTGGCTTCTGCAGGTCTGCCTCCGCCTCCCTTTGCCAGGCAAGGAGCTCCTCAAAAGGAGGGAGGGCCTGTCTTCCCTCTCATACGACATTACTACATGCCAACCAAGGATCCACTGAGAAAGCTCCTAGGAGGATACACTCTGCGCTTACAGACCCGAGTGTGGTGAGTGGATGCCTTAAGGTTAGGAAGCGGCATGGCCTTTGCTAAAGGCAACTGCCTCAGGTCTACACCCTCCCCACTTACCATGCTGCTTTGATGAATGCTTGTCAGATGAATTGCTCTAACTGAAAACCTCTATTTCCTCAAGACTGGAGACTCCTGTAGTATCCCCTCCACGTGACTGAGTGGGTAGAATAAAATCTACCCACTCTAGGAATAAACATTGGGCAGGAGGAACATTCCTATCTGTTTAGAGCCTGGAGTAAGAAATGCCTAAAAATTTTTTTCCCTACCTCTAGTATTCTAAATATCAACAACCCAGGTACTGTAAATACAGTATTAAACCTCTGACTAACTTTTCTAAATAAAAAAAATTAGCTCTAACTATAGCTTTCTGGGGCTTCCCAGATGGCACTAGTGGTAAAGACCCTGCCTGCCAATGCAGGGGACGGAAAAGGCACGGACGGATTTGATCCCTGGGTTGGAAGATCCCCTGGAGGAGGGCATGGCAACCCACTCCAGTATTCTTGCCTCGAGAGTCCCATGGACAGAAGAGCCTGGCAGGCTACAGTCCATGGGAGTCACAGAGAGCCGGACACAACTGAACTGACTTAGCACAGCACAGCACAGCTTTCCACCACAGCTTTACGCAGTTATAACATTTTAAAATGCGAAACAACAGTGGAGAGCATATAATGTGAGACTTGGGGAGATGTCAGCTACTATTTACTTACTATTTACTGACTTCTCCCAACAAACATTTCCTGACAGCCTCCTGTGTACCAAACATGAGGGGTGTGTGTGTGTTTGAGTGTCTGTGTGTCAGTCGCTCAGTCATGTCCGACTCTTTGCCACCCCGTGGATTGTAGCCCGCCAGGCTCCTCTGTCCGTGGAATCCTCCATTCAAGAATACTGGAGTGGGTTGTCATTCCTTTCTGCAGGGGATTTTCCCGTCCCAGGGATCAAACCCAGGTCTCCAGCATTGCAGGCAGATTCTTTACTCTCTGAGCCACCAAGGAAACCACGGAGTACTAATCAGACAATCCTTTCCCTCCAAACCACCAACACATACTTATCACACCACACAGGAAGTGTCCTGGGGGTATGCACGGTCTGCATGGCAGAAGTCCAGCAGAGTGGTGGGCAGAGGGAGAGAACAAGTGGAATGTGTGGGTGAGAGGCAGATGCAGAGGAAGGCTTCCTGGAGGAGGCAAGACCTGCGTGCAAGTAACAACCTAGTTGTGACAAAGCAGGTACTTTGACACATACTGGTGAGTATAAATTAGTATGAATTACATAAATTCGTAAAACACTATTTGGAAGTAAAATAGGTAATATCTAAGGAAAAATCTGCATGACTCCTGACCTGTCAACTACAATTCTATATAAATGCACCTGACAAATATACATGTACAAGGACGGAAAGACAACTGTGCAAGGATGTTTGCAGCACTGCTTGTAACAGGCAGAAAACTAGAAATAATCTAAAAAGTACCCTTGGAATGACTGAATGAATCATGGCATAAAAGCATAATAAACAATGCAGGGACTTTAGGCATTGATATGGAGAGATGTTTAAGATACATCAGGAAATAAAACAAGCCAAAGAAGAGTACAGACAGTAAATGCCAAGGTACAGAAAAATACACAGACAATATGCTAGCAAGTGCAGAGAAGCGGTGGAAAGCGAGACGTTCATTCCTGACATCACCACTTTTTTTTTTCTTTTACCTATACACATATTTCACATTTAAAAAACTAAACACTTTTAAATAAAAAGCTGAAGAATGGTCACTCTGACCCCTTTACAGAGAATGGATTTGAGGCAGATGAGACTGGAGACAGGAAGGCAAGTGGGCCAGGCTCAGTCCACAGTTATACACACTCTCCTAATAGCTTGTGAGATCCAGGTACTATCCTCACCCTGCAAATGAGGAAACAACTTGGAGACAGGAAGTAACTTGCCCAGATTCTCAGCTGGAGAGTAGCATAGCCTGGATTTGAATTGAGGTGTATTTGACTACAAGATCCATGTTCTTCCCAATATACTACTGGAGTATCTCTAATTTTTTAGAAAGTAAAGTGATTGTCAAAGGGCTAGTTAGCACCAGGACAAAATAACACCTTCTTCACATCTTATCTTGTTGGCTTCAACCCACCTAGACACTTTTCTTCTGCTGATGAAGATAATGCAGTGATCCACAGAAGCAAACCTTTAATCACAGTAATGCTTCAGAATACCCAGGGCATTCAATATTTAAGTGAACTGACTGCTGTGATTAAAAGCAGATTGTCACAATCAGCTTCTTTGTTTCAATGCTTGCTGCCAAAAGTTTTAATCAGATTGTTTTTTTCCTACTTTATTCTTATTAAAAATAGTATTCGTGTGTGTGTGTGTGTGTGTGTGTGTGTTAATCACTCAGTCGTGTCTGACTCTTTGAGACCCAAAGACTGTAGCTCACCAGGCTTCTCTGTCCATGGAATTCTCTAGGCAAGAATACTGGAGTGGGCATCCATTCCCTTCTCCAGGGATCTTAGCACAACTTTATCTTCCCTGAATAACCAAAAACCTCACAGCATCTCAGGGCCACTCTTTTGAACATCAGTTCTTAACTTATGGCATATACTATGACACAGAATAACAACTAGTAGTTGGTTATCATGTCACTCACAGTTGGATCCTAAGGATCTAGCAAGAATTCCTCCCACTGGCCCCTTGCAGTCATCAGTCTCCCCACCTCCAGCCCTGACACTCTATGTTGTGAGTAAAGGCCTCATTGTGCCCAAGACACACCAACAGCCAGAGTGCTCTCCCAGCCTCCATTCCTGATACCTCAAATCTATGGTACACACACCATATCAGAAATATCTGTGCACACGAAAACCTTTACACGAATGCTCAAGAAGCTATATCTGTAATAGTTTAAAACCAGAAGAAATCCAGATGTCTTTCAGTGGGTGAATGGTTAAACAAATTGCTGTACATCCATCCATACAACGGACTACCACCCGACACTAAAAATGATTCAATTACTGATATTCAACAACAATTTGGGTAGGTCATAGGGCATTATGAAATTTTAGTGATAAAAGCCAATTTCAAAAGATCCATAATCCATGTATACAACATCCCTAAAATGAAAAATTACAGAGATATAGAACAGATTAGTGGTCGCCAGGGATTATGGATGGTTGGGGGGAAGGGGGGCAATGTGGTTATAAAGGGATAGTACAAGGGAGGATCTTTGGGATGATGAAATAGTTCTGTATCTTGATGATGATGACGGTGGTTATATGAACCTCCATATGTGATAAAATGACACAGAACTATACAAACACTGTACCGATACTAACTGCCTGGTTCTGGTATTGCACTGCTGCTGCTGCTAAGTCGTTTCAGTCGTGTCTGACTCTGTGCAACCCCATAGACGGCAGCCCACCAGGCTCCCCTGTCCCTGGGATTCTCCAGGGAAGAACACTGGAGTGGGTTGCCATTTCCTTCTCCAACGCATGAAAGTGAAAAGTGAAAGAAGTCGCTCAGTCGTGTCCGACTCCTAGCGACCCCGTGGACTGCAGCCCACCAGGCTCCTCCATCCTTGCGATTCTCCAGGCAAGAGTACTGGAGTGGGGTGCGCACTATAGCTATGCAAATACACAACCATTGGGGGCAACCAGGTGAAGGGGTTGCCTCTCTGTACTATTTGTGCAACTTCTTAGGATTTGTAATTATTTCAAAATAAGAATTAAAGAGACCTGTTGAAAAGGATTTGTGATTGATTATACTACTCTTATGTTTGAGTTCCTTCAGTAGCGACTGACTGTGTTAAGAGTAAAATTCGAATCCCGAGAACAGCAGAGGAGTTCTGTAGGGCCTCTGGCTCACTCTCAAGCGTTATCAAGCCCCCCAGGAGCAGCAGGCTCCAGCTCCTGCACACCTTCAGGTCCCTCTGCCTGAGTTGTCCTATCTGCCCGAAATGACTTCCCTCCCGCTTCTGTGCTCCTGGCCAACCTTCATCCTTCCAAGTCCAGGGCAAGCACCTGCTTTTCTGCAAGTCCTCCTCAGTAGGCCTTCCTTCCCACCCGTGCCAGGCACTCCCCCTTTGCTGAGCATCACCATCTGTATTCGTTTGCCTTGCAATCTATCTCCACTTCTACTCTGTGAGCTCCCCTATGTCTCAGTCCTCTACTAACTACACAGTGGGTGCCCAATAAATACTTGTTAAAGGAAAACTAAATGGGACCGTAAGTGCAAGGCAGCTCTGGAGTCAGAGGGCAGTGGGCCTGCCACTTATCTGGGTGAGTGAACTTGGGCAAGCACTTATACTCATCTGTAGAAGGGGGATAACTGCAGCATCAACCTCAGAGGACAGCTAGCGCAGTGCTCAGCACAGGCCAGAGTATTCACCTTAGCCGACTTTAGAACAGATCTTAACCACACCCATTCTGCTTGTTCCAAACAAATATCTGCATTCTGAAAATGCGAACTCAACCCTGGTGAGTGCAAAGGCTGATGACACGGTTAATGCTGGTGAGCACCTCCATGAAAGACACGACAGGAGGCAACGCACAGAATCTGCTTTTCATTCCAGGGCGTGACAGGTAGATGGTGTGTCATGAAATTTTTAGAAGTCATCCACTTTACAACATGTAATAGTAGCTATGTTTCTGAGAGTTAAGAGTTAGAAAAACAGATTTGATTCCAGAATCAGAGCTAGGGGATTCACTACCTGGTTTGCATCCTTAAGCCTAAATATTCTGAAATCAAACTAGTAGTAGCATCAATTTAGATACACAATATTCAAATAGTGTAACAAATTAAATTATTTACAATTCTGTAGAAATATATGTGTATGTATAAATATATATATTTTAAGGAAAAGGAGTTGTTTTAAAGGCGATCATTATTATTCTTTCTCTCAGAATCATTGTAGGAAGTGGAGCTATGCTTTTTAAACAAATTGTTTTAAATAAAATTATGTTTTTAAACCAAATCTCCAGGTTTTTCCTATGCTGGCCTATGGAAAGACAGACTAACAGGTGGTTTTCACACTGTTCAGTCTCCTAATGCCAAATAATTCAGGTATGGAAATACTTTAAATAACAACCTTAAAACAGGCCAGAATTTATTTAACATAAAGAGAGTTAACATTAACACCTCGCTTTTGAAAAAGTGAAAGTGTTAGTTGCTCAGTGGTTTCCAGGTTCCTGTGTCCTTGGGATTTTCCAGGCAGGAATACTGGAGTGGGTTGCCATTCCTTTCTCCAGGGATTCTTCTTGACCCAGGGATTGAACCGGATCTCCTGCACTGTAGGCAGATTCTTTACAGTCTGAGCCACAAGGGAGGGGAAAAATATCCACCTCATTTGTAATTCATATATCCTTAGAATCTATTTTTATTACTCCTGAAATGTTTTAGAGTATGTAGTCTTTGCTTAAGAAAGGTTCTTAGGTAAAATTAGCTAGAAGAAAGAGGGAGTAGAATATTTTATAAAATCCAAAAACAAAAAAATGAACCAAAAAACTGAATGAAATTAATTTTCTTTAAAGAAATTAGTTTTCTTTAAAGAAAATCAAATTTGCTGAATTTCACTTTCAAATGTCTAGTAAATTTCCTTAGCTCTAAGAATTCCAATGCTAAAATTGAGACTACTATTGCTGATTATTTTTATATCTATTAATTTACACCCCAACATTTTCCAAAGAGGATTTGAGGCACCAGTTAAAAATATTTAACTGGCAATCCAAAGGCCAATATAAAATCTGAAAAGACCCACAGTACTTTATAAAAAATGAATTCTTGCTGTGCAAAAGATACACAAACTTGTCCCCCAAAATAATATGGCCTTTTAATGATTCAAAGGGTCCAGGTACTGAGTATCAACAGTAGCTAACATCATAGTGTGAGCCAATCAAGATTACTTGCCTCTAGAGGAAGCGCACACCCTGCCTAAGAAGGCTCCCTGGATCCAACCAAACCTTGTCTAAATCCAACTACAAACTTTCAAGAAATACAGAGAAACACAAGAAATTACATTGCAGAGGTACAATCAGTAAAATCCCAATAACAGAAACACTATCGCTTCAACAAATAAACTACAAGGAAAAGATAAACAGAAATAAAGAGGGATCTACAGATTAAATGACTTTTAAAAGACATTATCAACCAATCACAATATATGGTCCTTATCTGGATCTGTATTCCAAGGAAGAAACTATTAAAGGAACTACAAAATTTATGAGACAACTGGAAATTTGAGTGCTGGCTGGCTATTTGATATTACAGAATGACTACTGCTTTTCCAAGTTTGAAAGAATTCTTATTTTTAAAAAATTTTCAGACGTAAACTGAAAAAGTTATGGGTGAAATGACATGATAGTTAGGATTTGCTTGAAAATAATAGCACAGTGTGTGCTGGAGGGTGTGTGAGAGCTGTAGGCACGAGGGCAGGGGTGAACCAGGTTGGCCAGCGGTTAGTGACTGTTGAAGCTAGATATCACTGTTTACTTTCCTACATGTTTGAAATCTCGTAATAAACAGTTACAACGAAGACTGTTGTTGCAATCAGTTCATACAATCACAAAAGGGCAAATACAAATTTAGTAATTCTTAAGGAAAATCATGTAAAAATGTCACCTTCTTAACCAAGTATAACTAGATCAGAGACAGCTGCGCATGCGTGTGTTATTCACTTCAGTCGTGTCCCACTCTTTGCGACCCTATGGACTGAAGCCTGCCAGGCTCCTCTGTCCGTGAGATTCTTCAGGCAAGAATACTGGAGCGAGCTGCCATGGCCTCCTACTGCCAAATCAACAATGTTAAGGAGAAAATGTGGTTTTGTTTTACCTCATATGTCATGAAATAAATTGGTTTACTATTAATTGCTTCATATGGCACTTTTCTCTATCCAGAAAATTAAGACATTTTATTTTAAATAGACAACTTGAGGTGTACCCTCTAACATTTATTTAGGAAGGCCAGCTAAACACATTTTAATCTGTTAACAAATTATTTAAAGTGGCATCCTGAAAAGTTAAGTTCTCAGGAGTGGATTCTCCTCAAGAAACTCAGGAAAACAACACTCTTCAGAGACAAACTATGCCAAAATAGGATTGTTTTTAACCCTGTAGGATCCTTTTGAAGGGGGGAAAAAGGGTTAAATGAAGGGAAACGATATCTAGATTGGATTTTATTCTTCCAGAACAAACTAAGAGCCAAAGAGAATACTCAGAGCTAAGGGACTCAGGAAAGAATGCTGATCTGCGGGAGACCTGGGTTCAAATTTCACTTTCCAGCTGCTTGCTACAAAATAGACTGCGGAAACTCTGGGAGCCTCTGTTTCCTCCTGTAGAAAGTGTAGAAAGTGGAGGCTAGCAGGCTTCCTAGCTGCTATCGCAGGGCTCCAGTGACAAAAGAGAGTTCCTGGACAAATAGGGCCTAGCTGCCCTAGTTGTGGGCTACCCTTCTAGCTCACTGCAACTCTTCCCTCCTAAACAACCTGCCTTGAAGTCTGAAGTCCGACAATCCTGAAATAAAACTGAATGAGGTCTGCATTTTGCTTGGCTCACAGCACTGAAAACATTTTAAAATAAGCTACTGGCAATAATTAAAAATGAAGAGAGTACAGATACAAATCTCAAGTTCTGGCTTCTCTCTAAAAATTGCTGGGTAAGTGGTGTCTGGTTCTCCAGGGTGTTCACCACTCCAATCTCTCACACCTGGCCCCACAGGCTGATTTTTGACCCCAATATTGGGCTGAATATTGGAGAAGAGGATGACAGACGATGAGATGGTTGGATGGCATCACCGACTTGATGAACCTGAGTTCAAGCAAGCCCTGGGAGTTGGTGGACAAGGAAGCCTGGTGTGCTGCAGTCCATGGGGTCCCAAAGAGTGACATGATTGAGCAACTGAACTGAACTGATTGGGCTGAAGTTCCTCCTTCACCCTGCCCTTCCTCACTTCTTGTCTTCCCCTAGACCTGACAAGTTTCTCATCACCATTCAAGTCAACTCCAGCACCAGCCAAGCACCACCGCCTCCTCCAAGTTTCCACAGCACAGCCCCTCCTCTACAGCAAGCTGTCGGAGCACTGTCTGCGTGTCTCCTTCCTCTACTGGGCTCTTGGGCTCTCTGGAGGAAGGGACCCTGTTGCTACTGCCTTTGTGTCCCCAGGGCCGAGCAGAAAGCTGACCTGGATAACGTAGAATTCAGTCAATGTGTCCTGAATGCGAAGAAGGAAGTTAGAGCTAAAACATTATAAAAATGTCAGATTTTATATTACAGCTTGTTCTGATAGTTACCAAATAAAGGGGTCAAGGACATTAAAATGTTTCACAAAACTAAAGCAACCTACCATCTGCATGTAAGTTTCACAAGTCAGTCAGAAGTCACTAAACAAACAGAGAAAGCAGAGGCAACAGGCTGGCAGGGTCATTCATTCACTCTTTACTCACTTAACTGATATTACTGAATACTTACTGTGTGCTTTCTAAGCACTGGGGATAAAGCAGTGGACAAAACAGACAACTACCTGTTTTCAGAAAGCTATCATCCTAATGGAAGAGACAGAAAATAGGCAAATCAATAGAACAGTTTCAAACCAGGTACTGGGAAGAAAATTAATGTAACGAGACGGAATGACTAAAGGAGAAGAAAGGGTGGTCAAGGAAAGCATTCTGTAAATTAAACCATGTGAGAAGGACCAGAAGAAGTCAGCTGTGCAAAGATCCGGGAGGCAACTCCAATCACTGGATACAAGTGCAAGGTCCTGAGGTAAACAGGGCTGAATGTTCAAGGCCAGTAAGATGGGTAGGTTAAGAGACCACTGCTCCGGGCTGGGGGACTTGTTGGGGGTGAGCCGGTCAGGGCCCGCCCAGGCACTGCTGGGCACTGAGTATGCAATGACAAGGCACTTGGGGAGCACGAGGATGGGGGACTCTGGGCGGACTCTGCTACACTCAAACCAGCAAGGAGCAGTATCCCGCTCAATTTTCCACAAGTGTGCATCGGGCGGGCTCCTGCCCAGGGGCTTTCACACACATTCATAGAGCTTGACAACAATCCTGTCCAAAAGGGTAGACATTTCCCCCACTTTGCCGAGGGGAAAACAGGAACAGCAAGGATCAGTGCCTTCGCCAAGGTCGCAGGAATCAGATCCCAGGCTCTGAGCATCCGGGAGGAGGTATGCAGCTGGGTGCCAAATAATCGGGGCGGGAGAGGGGGCGCCCACAGACCCTACAGCAGGTCTGCCGGGGCCAGAGCAGGCAGCGAGCCCGCAGCTCTGGGGCGCGGACAGCCGGGCGTAAGGGGCTGACTGCGGCAGCCTGGAGGAAGAGGGGCTGCGGCCGGGGTCGCCAGCGCCCCGCAGACCCCACAGAACCCGGTCTTCCCGCTCCGCACCCCCCTGTCCCCGCGGAGCCTGGCCTCGCGGCCTTCCCGCCGCCCCTCCCCGGCGAGGCTCGGTCCCAGAGTCCCCGCTGGGCCTAACCCGCCCGCCGGGCTCACCTCGCCTCCCCGCCGCCGCGCCAGAGGGAGAGGGCAGGCAGGCGGACTGGCGGCGCAGCGCGCTAGCTGCTCGCGGCTCCGCTGCCCCGGGCTCGGCCGGCCGCCCCGCCCCGCTCTGCTCCGCTCCGCCCCGCCGCCGCCGTCGCCGCCGCCGCAAAGGGTGTGAGGGGCGCCGGGGCGCCTAGGACCCTTCCGGTCTGGATTGCTTCTCCTCCGCTGCAGCCGCCGCCGCGGCGCCCGGTCTGACCGACCCGCGCGCCGGCCAATCAGCGCGCGGAGAGCTGGGCGGGCGCGGCCAATCGCGCGCACGCGGGGCTGGGGCTACTGCCGGGCGGCTCCGGAGGGGAGGCGGGCCGAACCCGGCGCTGGTTGACCAGTTCTTCGGGGAGCGGCGCTTGGAGGCCGCGCTGCTGATCGCTCCGCTTCCTTTTGACGCAGGCCCGGCTCGGCGCGCTGGCTGAGCTTTACGGGTGTCCGCGGTGCGGCGGCCGAGCACCGCGCTGGGAGGCGATGGAAAGGGGTACTGACGGGACCGAAAGCCGGGCCTCTGGGCTTGCAGGTGCAGACTGACAGCGGCGAATCGGCCTGGAGGAAGGCGGAGAAGGTCCGTGAGGGGAGGGCCAGGGCGAGGGGAAGCCGGGACCTTGGCGTCCAGGACTGGAAGGCGGAGGCGGCGAGGACGTGGAGATAAGAGGAATGGACCTTGGATTCCTTTGCTCACTGTGAAAGAGTTTGAGGGTTGCTGCCAGAAGCAATGGCAACCCACTCCATCACTCTTGCCTGGAAAATCCCATGGACGGAGGAGCCTGGAAGGCTGCAGTCCATGGGGTCGCGAAGAGTCGGACTCGACTGAGCGGCTTCGCTTTCACTTTTCCCTTTCATGCATTGGAGAAGGAATTGGCAACCCACTCCAGTGTTCTTGTCTGGAGAATCCCAGGGACGGGGGAGCCTGGTGGGCTGCCGTCTATGGGGTCGCACAGAGTCGGACACGACTGAAGCGACTTAGCAGCAGCAGCAGAAGCCAGAGCCGAGGAGGGGCATGGAAGGAGATGACCATGTGTAGGCCCCTGGCCCCAGCAGGTCAGTGACAGAGGGGAGAAGACTGGCTGGTGAGCCTGGAGCAGAGTTCAAGCCTCTTGAACAAAAAGTTGCCGCCATCAAGGATTATGGGAAACTCAGGAGGTCTGGCTGTCAGAGCTGTGGTTTTACAAAGGAGAATTCCTGGGTCTTCTCAGAGGAGAATGGCAGTCATAAATGGAGGGAAGGGGGTGCAATGCTGAGGGCCCGTAGGACCTGTGATTTGTTGGCAGTGACCTTCTTCAGAGGTGTCTCCCCCAGCTAGCCTCTGGATCTGGTTCCAGCAGGTCTGAAGATGTGAAATGATGGGAGAGTTGTTGTCAGACCAGTGTTTCTATTAGCAAAGCTAGAAGTGAGGCACGAAGGCTGGACCCATTGGGGAAAATCTCAGAGGTCAGTGGATGGGGTGAGGGGACTTTGGGGATGGGGAAACTTGTGAACTGTAAAGGAGGAACAGTCCTCATAGGGTGGCCAGGGTAAGGGCCAAACGAGGGAAGGAGCAGGACTCTGCAAATGGGGAAGCTAAGGGGCACGGAGCAGGTGGCACGGAGGCTGGCAAGCCTGTGACCCAGGGCCAGGCTGGGGGTACCAGGACCTCAGAAGAGGGGTAGTGTAGAGGAAGGGATCCAGGTACAGAGTTCCCCTTAGGCCACCCTGATCTTGGCTACCAGAGCGAGTTTTCTAAAACTAAGTATGGCCCATCCTTGTTTGAAATTGTAGTTCCTGAGTGTTGCCTGCACTGATAAGGGCCCACCTGATAGGCTTCTGCCCACACCCAGCCATACTGCTACCTGCTCTGGATGCACAACAGAAAATAGGGAGCAGAAATTGCCACCATCAAGGATTATGGGAAACTAATGAGGTTTGGTGGTTTACAAAGAAGCATTCCTAGGTGCCTCTCAGATTAGGAAGGAGCACCCATTCTCAGATACACTGCAGTCCTGACTTTGCAGCAATCACCCCATGCAAAGTGAGTTCCAAAAATCATTGTTCACATATTCACCCCATCAGAGGAGAGCATTTCATGTAGAGCTTTCCGAAAGGATTCTCTTTTCTGGCTTATGACGTACAGTGAACATTTATGGACATCGCTGAAGTGACAGGATAGGGATCAGGGAGCTGGTCTATGCTTGGAAGAGTGTACAGAATTCCAGTGGAGGCTAACAAGTGAGAAGATCCTGCCACAAGTGTGTTGAGAACTGTAGGGATGGGGGAGAGGGGAGCATATGGGCATGACTGACAGCTGATTTAGCCTGCCAGGTGGGGAAAAGCAGTTGAGGAAGGCCTCCTGGACAAGAGGAAGCCCCAGCTGAGGATGGAAAGCCAGCAGGAATGTGCTGGGCCAGTGCTTTAGGCATACAGAACATTCAGACCCAGTGGTTCTGAAGTGAAGGCCTGCACGCTGTGTTCAGGGAACCACACATCACCTATTCTTATTGGAGATGGAGAAGGGATACTGGAAAGTTATGAAGGCTTTGAGGTGGGTGGACTGGCACAAGTGACTGGAGGCCCATAGGCTGGCTTCAGCTCACAGAATGCCTTGTTTAACCCTGAGAGTTTTTCTATGTTTCTATGTTTTTTAGTTGCCAGCATTTAAAAATTGGGAGCTTTCACCTTGAAAACTCTCGAACTGGTTTCACTGTCTGTTGTTTCACCGGCAACGTGAGGCTCATACTCCTATAGTTTCAGCTGGGACTGAGTGGCAGCTGCCCCATTAGGTGAGACCCCCTAGTTCACCACAGTCTTAACTCCCTATTACCCACACCTGCCTGCAACTTCACTCACCCCTTACCTACTGGGCCTTGGGGCATCACAGGGTGGAGACCTGGCTATGGAGGTAATGGGCAGCTGTTGTGGAGTATTAAAAAAGGAAGTGAGCAATGTGATGGGATGTTTGTTTTAAAACATCATTAAGGTACATGAAGTTTCAGGGATGAGGGACTTAAGATCACGAGACCAATTAAGGAGCTATTGCTACAGCCCTTGTAAGAGAAGATGACAGCTGGCCTGGGGCCGAGGCAGCAGGTGTCAAGAGGAAGGAACTGATTTTAAAACTGTTTCAAAACTTTAAGAAAATGCAAATTAATTTACAACCCACTATCAGTACACACCCCGCTACACACCCCAATAAGATGGCTGTATTAGAAAAGACAATAGCGAGTGTTGGCAATGATGTGGAACTCTCATACACTGCTGGTGGAAAAGCTGGTTTATCCACTTTGGAAAACAATTTGATAGTTTCTGATAACATTAAACATATACCTGTCATATTGCCCAGCAATCCCATCACTGGATATATACCCAAGAGAAATAAAAGCATGTTCACATAAAAAATGTTCATAGCAGCTTTACTCAAAACAGTCAAAAACTAGGAACAACCCATGTGTCCATAATTCAGTGAATGGAAAGGAACTGTGGTCTATCCGTGCAGTAGGATATTGCCTGACAGCTGGCCTGATGGCAAGTGCACAACAAGGAAAAGTACTAAAAACATTAAGTGAAAGAAACCAAACATAAGACCACATATGATTCCATATATATGACCTTCTGGGAGAAGCAAAGTCATATTAGTGGTTGCCAGAGGTCAAGGCAGAGCGTGGGGGGAGATAATTACCAGGAGCCGCAAGTGAATTTTTTGGGATGATCGGTTCACCTCAGTTCAGTCGCTCAGTCATGTCCAACTCTTTGCGACCCCAGGGACTGCAGCACGCCAGGTGCTGTCCATCACCAACTCCCAGAGCCTGCTAAAACTCATGTCCATCGAGTCAGTGATGCCATCCAACCATCTCATCCTCTGTCATTTCCTTCTCCTTCTGCCCTCAATCTTTCCCAGCATCAGGGTCTTTTCCAGCGAGTCAGTTCTTCGCATCAGGTGGCCAAAGTATTGGAGCTTCAGCCTCAGCATCAGTCCTTCCAGTGAATATTCAGGACTGATTTCCTTTAGGATGAACTGGTTTGATCCCCTTGCAATCCACGGGTCTCTTAAGAGTCTTCTTCAACACCAAGTTCAAAAGCATCAATTCTCCCACAGTCAGCTTTCTTTTGGGATATTTCTGTTGGGTGTACTCTATTTGTATCTTAATTATGGTGGCCCTCATGACTATGACATGGGTTCAATCCCTGGTCGAGAAGATCCCCTGGAGAAGGGAATGGCAACCCACTCGGTAGTCTTGCCTGGAGAATCCCACGGACAGAGGAGCCTCATGGGCTACAGTCTGTGGGGTTACACAGAGTCGGACATGACTGAAGCGACTTAGCACACAGGCATATGACTGTATATGTATCAAAACTCAGAACTGTGCACCTCAGAAAAGATGACTTAATGTGTGTAAATTATACAAAGCAAATTTAATGTAAAGGAAAAAAAACTTTAAGAGGTGGAATTGTTGGGTCTTGGAGATAGGCTGTAGGGGTGAGAGAGGAGTAGTCAGAGAGGAAACCTGGCTTGGTTTTTGACTGGGAACTTCTACCCTTGGCCTGCTCATGAGGAGGCCCTTCCCTGCCCTGGATGCTGCAGAAACTGCCCACTTGCCCATCCCACGTGCGCCTCTTCGCCTGGGTTCCGGTCAGGCTCTCCACTTCAGTTATGGTCCTTTGGGCAAGGGATTAGCTTATCTGAGCCTCGGTTCCATGTGGAGTGGGCTTTCAGCCTCTCCCTACATGGCCTGCTCTCCCTCCCCTCCCCTAAGCCCTCCTCTGTCTTCTGCCCAGCCCTTACCAGGACCAGAGATGTGCCAGAGGGTTCAAATCAGTACTGTCTCAGTTGTGTTACAGAAAGCCACACTGCATTTAAGCCAGTGGGAACAGTGTGGGGCGTTTCCTGCACTATAGCACCTGAGGGATTGCAGGGGTAAAGCTGGTCTCAGTACTGCAGGCTTGAGAGCTAGGGTGAGGCCTTGGCAGCCAGAGGAAGGCTTTCTGTCCCATCGCATTCCTGTGTGTCAGCTTCCTTCTTCCCATGTCACCGTCTGCTCTCCCACCACCCAAGGGGGATGACCCTCTGTCTCAAATCAAGTTTGAAAGCCCCCCGTAGGAGGACTGTGATAGCTTGCCCTTCAAGGCTCCCACCCCTGTGCTGGTCATTCAGTCTCATATGAGGACATGGAAAGAGAAAGGGTAGAAAACAGTTGGGAAAGGCAGAAGTCTGGATTTTACTCTCCACTGATAAGAAACAGGGTATCTGAGCTGGGGGCATAGCTGAAAGTGTGGGAGCTGTATGAGAATGGGGAACCCTTGGCCCCATGACTGAATGCAGTGATCCTCAGCCCTCCTCTTCCAGGTGTTTCCCAGAGTACCAGTTGCTGGACCCTTGCTCAAAGGCAAGGGACTAGAAAACTTTTCTGCAAATCTGACCATTAGGAGGACTGTGATAGCTTGCCCTTCAAGGCTCCCACCCCTGTGCTGGTCAGTCAGTCTCATATGAGGACATGGAAAGAGAAAGGGTAGAAAACAGTTGGGAAAGGCAGAAGTCTGGATTTTACTCTCCAGTGATAAGAAACTGGGTATCTGAGCTGGGGGCATAGCTGAAAGTATGGGAGCTGTATGAGAATGGGGAACCCTTGGCCCCATGACTGAATGCAGTGATCCTCAGCCCTCCTCTTCCAGGTGTTTCCCAGAGTACCAGTTGCTGGACCCTTGCTCAAAGGCAAGGGACTAGAAAACTTTTCTGCAAGTCTGACCAACCCTGAAGCCTAAAGGAAAGGCCTGACCCTCCATCTGCCCACAAGTCCCCTACCACATTGACCAGCAGTGAATCTCAGCATCAAAATAAGTGCCACTGTGTGCCCAGGACTGTTCAACCTACCTTGAATCTGACCGAATTGTCCAAGGTCACATGGCAAAGAAAACTTAGACAAATCAAACAGAAAAATAGGCTATGTAGAGAAGGAAATTCCAACAGAAAAAATAAATCTTTGCAGGCTTCAGAGGATATGAAAAAATATTGCCTCCTTGAAACAAGCTGCTAAGTCGCTTCAGTCGTGTCTGACTCTGTGCGACCCCATAGACAGCAGCCCACCAGGCTCTCCTATCCCTGGGATTCTCCAGGCAAGAACACTGGAGTGGGTTGCCATTTCCTTCTCCAATACATGAAAGTGAAAAGTGAAAGTGAAGTCGCTCAGTAGTGTCCGACTCTTCGCGACCCCATGGACTGCAGCCTTCCAGGCTCCTCCGTCCATAGGATTTTCCAGGCAAGAGTACTGGAGTGGGGTGCCATTGCCTTCTCCGTGCCTTGAAACAAGAATCACTATTAAAAACAATTCAGCACACAAACAATGTCTTGTGCCCTCAGCTGAGCTAGCCTAGAAGTGATGGCATCCTAGGAGGAGCACACCCAGAGCCTAGGTCTTGTTTCTAACGCCATTCTCAAATAAAGGAAACCAGGGGTCCTTAGAGCAACAGCTGATTCTAGGGCAGGGGCTGGGAATATCCAAGATGAGCCGAGAGCAGGCTGTAGGCAAGAGAGGAAGTGCTTCTGAAACACATCCACAAACAAGGGGGCGTGCCACAGGAGCCAACTGAAGGAGCTCCCAGTAGCCATCGCTGGAAAATTTGAACAACAAAATAAAAGTAACCTAGTTCTAGGTTGTGACTCAAAGTATAAAAATAAATATCCATGAGTTTCATAGTAATAGAAATAGATGATTCAACAACAAAAAAGTAGGGAAGAACAGACAAATCTGTACTGAATTCCAAATAATTTATATAGATATGTCCCTCCTATGGAGGTGAAGCATAACTCACTTACTCTTTAAGTGTGGGGTAGGCATTGTGGCTTCCTTCTAAAGAGTTCAGTATGGAAAGTGGATTCCCCAGAAAGCCCTGGGGAATAGAGAATCTGATAAACAAAACCTCAGTCAGGGGACCATGTTTAACATAACAGTGATAAGACACGTTGATAGTATGTACCCTTGATATGAAATGATGAGAATGGCATTTTGCTTCTGGGGTCTTCCTCTCCAAAACAGAGCACCAGTCTAACCATGGGGATAGCATCAGACAAATCCAAGTGTAAGACATTCTACAAAATACCCACCAATAGTCCTCAAAACTGTCAAAGTAATCACAAACAAGGGAAGTCTGAGAAACTCATAGCCAAAAGGAGACATGTGATGTCCCTGAATAGGAAAAGGGAATTAGAGACAAATTATGGACATATAAATAACTTATGGGCTTTAGTTAAACATATCAGAGCTAAAAAAAAAAAAGAGCTCTTGGAAATTAAATCATTTGGAAGAAATGAAAAATCTTGGTAATAGGTTGGGAGAGAACACTGAAGAAACCTCCCAGTTAGTAGCACAAAAAGAGAAGATGAATAATAGAAAGGATAAGAAGTTACAGGTCATTCTAGTAACTTGACTTCTGTAGTCAAAGGCTCTACCCCTGAGATATATGCTCCAGCAGCTTCACCTCTGAATAACAGAAAGGCTAGAGAAGCAAAATGAAGTCTACAAAAAAGTAACTCAAGAAAACATCCAGACCTGACAGTTATGAGTAACTAGACTGAAATCAACACTAAATGGAAAGAGATCCAAGGCACCTTGTTGTGATATTTGAGAACATAGGGAACAAACAGAAGGAAATAAGGAGGTCACTGACAAAGGCATACCAGAGTGACCTTGGACCCCTCAGCTACAATACTGAGAACAAGATAAGGGATCACTGCCTTTATGATTCTGAAAGAAACATTTTTCTCTGACGTAGAATTCTATAATTAGCTAAACCTTCAAGTATGAGTAATAAAGTCATTTCTAGACATGCTAGGCCTCAAAACATTTACCTCCCAGCATCTTTACTCAAGAAGGATGTGTTCCACAAGAACAAAAAAGGAAATTCGAAAGAAGACTATAAGAGACAGGAAGCAAGAGAGATGAGTGATGAGGCGGGACTTCCTGGAGGAAGGTGAAAGGTGACCCCAGAGTGACAGCTCGGCCCCTGATGGGGAGGGCAGCTGAACCACATGACTGTCATCAGCAAGACCCCCATTTCCATCAGGTCACCTTCTTTACTTGAGGACAGAATGCTCAGGAGAACTGGCCCAGAGTCTCATCAGTACTTGTCTTGACCATGTGTAATGAGGGTCTCTCCTCTTAGGCTCTGCTGAGGACACACATATCACTCACAGAGGTTTTCCGCTTTTCCCCGGGAGCAGGAAGTAGACCACGGCGGGCTCAGAAATCGGAGAGACAGAGCAGCCCGCTCTCACTGACCAGGCTTCTACAGCACGCCAGCACCTCGTTGACACCTCAGTCTTGCTAGGCACCCGACTGTGGAGAGCCCTGTTTCTCAAACTCACTCACGGTTTTGCTTGCAAGTTCCCCCAGAAAGGGCCTTGTCACCTCCTGGAGAAGCAGAAGTCAGACCATGACCCAAGCCTGCTCTGCTCACCTCCTCTGGGAGCCTCTGCCCAGTGGGGGCAGAGCTGCTCTCTCCCTGCATGGCTGCTGTGTGCTTGTCCTCTGATTTCAAGGCTAGGTAGTAGTTTTATTTGAGTATTATTGTGTGAATGTGATAAACAGAACTATAAAGAAAAGCAAGGGATCAATTAGTATGGAAGTGAGGGTGGTCATCACCTCAGGAGTGAAGGATGAAATACATTTTCCTGGTTGTTGTTCAGATAAAGATGTTCTGGCTAGTTTGTAGTCTCCTAACCTCAAATGTTATACTGGTCATTGTTTGGTCAGGAGGACAGAAATCAGAGCAGGCATTTTCAGCAGAACTTACACCTTTATTTATTTGTAAGAAGGGCAGAAGGAAGGTCTGCGAATGCCATCAGGGCCCCAGGGTTCCTGCCAGCTCTCAGAAGTGGGATCCTGGAGGAGCCCCAGGAGCCTCTGTTGGTGGCCAGCACAGCATGGAGCACTGAGTGATGGGTGAGCTTTAGGGAGCACTGCCACAGTGGGTGTACTGGTGCTAAGGGCCACAATAGGACCCCCCATCTACTTCTGTCAGAGCAGAAATAAGTGATATGAATTTCTCAATGAATAATACAATTTCTAAACTTTCACATCTCCCAGGAGTGCTTCTCACTGGTGGAATTCAGCTGGAAATGTAGTTCCCAGGTTTCCAACCCCCGTTATTCAGGGGAGAGCCTAGAAGGGGAAGGAAAAGTCACTGGATAGCCCACAGGTAATCCAGAACTAAGGTCTGCTGGTACTCTAGAGCCCCACATGTCAGTTAGTTGCCGTGAAGACACCATTCGCGCTGTCTGGGAGAGCACTTTCATAGGGGGCCAAATTCCAACTCCAGAACTGGCTCTCTGGCTTTCTATCTTCCTGCCTGATTCTATTAATAAAATTGGTGACTTTGTAGGATCACTGGGGGAAAAAAGTACAAATCTGAGTTTCACCTCTGTGTGCTGTGTGTAGGCTCTGGGCAGCCATCTCAAGCAGCATCTCGTGGCCCAACCTCCTCCAACATCTGTCGAGTGGATTCTCATTCCAGAGTTCCAAACCTCCTGCATTTTGTTCCACTCTTTGAACACAGTCCTCATTTTCCTTCTAGAAGAACACAGATCATGGGTATGGGGACAATGCCAGTGGCTACCAAGAAACAGGGCTGCCCCCATGAGTTACTGGCTCAGTTTGTTTTGAGGAGCCCTCAAAAAATATGTACACAAAAAGAACAAGATTAACAAAAATCACACACACACACAATTTTACTGTTATTTATTGTCTTAAAATTGCATAGTACTTTGATTGTGCATGCTTTTAAATAGAGGGCAGGGTAGCCCTCTTGAAACTATTCTCTTGCATGGAATTTTTCAGGCTGTTTTTACTATGGGCAGGAGCAGGGACCAAAATGCTGCCTGGGCTTAAAAAGAACCATGATGAGATGAAAGAGAAGTTGGAGAGTCAGAGAGATGAAGATGAGAAGACACTGTTGAAAGGAGCTGAGATCTGATAGAACCTATGGAGGCATAGGAAGATGGTGGGACGGGGCTTCCCCGAGGTCAGAGGACAGGACTCAGTAGCAGCCAAGAGAGGATGGGAAAGGAGAAAGGAGTCCAGAGGGGCAATGCCTGGCACTCAAATCTGAGATGTACATTCCGGGCCAGGGGGCTGGGCGCACTGGGTAGCCTGAGGGCACCATTGGCTACAGAAAGCCACATACTAGAAAAATAACTTAAAAGCTATACAACTGTCATTATAAATACTTTGTCTTTAACTAGTGTTGGTTAAAAAAGGTTCACAGTTACTCTGAAGAGAGCTGTATTTCTATTGCACGGTATTGGAAGAGTCTGCTCAGATCCCCGTGTGTAAACAATGATTCCCTTCTCCTCTGGCGACTTCAGGACACAGAGAAAACACTACCTGCTGTAAGCAAAGCACTTGGGTACAAGGCACATCAAAGCTGTCAAGCTCTATCGGGATCTACTGAGAACACGCCGAATGCCAGCTTTTCTTCCCACTTGGTTTCACTGGGACAGGTCTTGAAGGTGGTAGTGGTCTCCTCTTGGTTCTCATTCCACGGTTACAGACTTGGCCAGATTTCTGGGGAAGTCAACCTAAATGACACAAGGTAGCTGCTCAGACCCACAGGTCTCAGCCACACACTGTGTTGTAAAGCCAGCTCTCAAAGTACTTTACAATAGGAAGATGAATATTCCTGGGCACCTCCAATCATGAGCTCCTTGAGACCTGCATCTTGGAAGGGATTTCTTATTCTAGAAACAATTATGTTTATTCAGTAAATGTTAATGGTGCACCTGATATATGTCATGCAGTGTTAACACTATTAAAAGGATATGATTCATACTATTAAAAACAGCTAACTCAATTTGTACTGTTAAAAATTCACTTTTCTTGGAAGTAGACACACTAAAATATTGGTTAAGGGTGGGGCTTGGGAAGGAAATGTGACTGAGGATGGTTGATAAAGTGGGCTCCAACTTTATCTACAGGGTCTTATTTTGTTTACAATAACATTAAAGAAGAAAAGAAACAAATATAACAAAATGTTAGCGATTGTCAATGATGGATGATGTATATTGTTATATTGTTTTTGGTGTTGATATGTATTTTCTAAAGCTCCTCAAAATAAAATTGCAATAAAACTTCTGTCTGTACACACACTTTCTGGTGAGATCATAAATTTGTTCTTTTCTGGAACAGAAATTGAAATAGGAATCCCAAAATGTTGAATGATTTGCTAGATTGAGGATAAACCTTCTAATATGGGAGGAAGATATATATATGCACAAAGATAATTCACTACAATTGTTATTTATGCAGATATTCCAAAAGATTAGAAACAGTTTAAACAACAGAAGACTGGTTAAGTCATTGTTAAAATCTATGTTATAAGACTGTGGTGGAATATCGTGCATTGATCAAATGCTGCTTACAAGTTCAGGATCTGAGAACTTATAATGTATTGTATACACTTGTAATGTATTAAAAAGAAAGTTGTGAAATTTCATCCTTGATATTATCTCAAAAAATCTTAAAAAATTTACAGGCACAAGGAAAAGACCAAACTAAAATATTAAATTTGCTCATCAAATTGCCTCTGGGTGAACACACACACACACAATTTTACTGTTATTTATTGTCTTAAAATTGCATAGTACTTTGATTGTGCATGCTTTTAAATAGAGGGCAGGGTAGCCCTCTTGAAACTATTCTCTTGCATGGAATTTTTCAGGCTGTTTTTACTATGGGCAGGAGCAGGGACCAAAATGCTGCCTGGGCTTAAAAAGAACCATGATGAGATGAAAGAGAAGTTGGAGAGTCAGAGAGATGAAGATGAGAAGACACTGTTGAAAGGAGCTGAGATCTGATAGAACCTATGGAGGCATAGGAAGATGGTGGGACGGGGCTTCCCCGAGGTCAGAGGACAGGACTCAGTAGCAGCCAAGAGAGGATGGGAAAGGAGAAAGGAGTCCAGAGGGGCAATGCCTGGCACTCAAATCTGAGATGTACATTCCGGGCCAGGGGGCTGGGCGCACTGGGTAGCCTGAGGGCACCATTGGCTACAGAAAGCCACATACTAGAAAAATAACTTAAAAGCTATACAACTGTCATTATAAATACTTTGTCTTTAACTAGTGTTGGTTAAAAAAGGTTCACAGTTACTCTGAAGAGAGCTGTATTTCTATTGCACGGTATTGGAAGAGTCTGCTCAGATCCCCGTGTGTAAACAATGATTCCCTTCTCCTCTGGCGACTTCAGGACACAGAGAAAACACTACCTGCTGTAAGCAAAGCACTTGGGTACAAGGCACATCAAAGCTGTCAAGCTCTATCGGGATCTACTGAGAACACGCCGAATGCCAGCTTTTCTTCCCACTTGGTTTCACTGGGACAGGTCTTGAAGGTGGTAGTGGTCTCCTCTTGGTTCTCATTCCACGGTTACAGACTTGGCCAGATTTCTGGGGAAGTCAACCTAAATGACACAAGGTAGCTGCTCAGACCCACAGGTCTCAGCCACACACTGTGTTGTAAAGCCAGCTCTCAAAGTACTTTACAATAGGAAGATGAATATTCCTGGGCACCTCCAATCATGAGCTCCTTGAGACCTGCATCTTGGAAGGGATTTCTTATTCTAGAAACAATTATGTTTATTCAGTAAATGTTAATGGTGCACCTGATATATGTCATGCAGTGTTAACACTATTAAAAGGATATGATTCATACTATTAAAAACAGCTAACTCAATTTGTACTGTTAAAAATTCACTTTTCTTGGAAGTAGACACACTAAAATATTGGTTAAGGGTGGGGCTTGGGAAGGAAATGTGACTGAGGATGGTTGATAAAGTGGGCTCCAACTTTATCTACAGGGTCTTATTTTGTTTACAATAACATTAAAGAAGAAAAGAAACAAATATAACAAAATGTTAGCGATTGTCAATGATGGATGATGTATATTGTTATATTGTTTTTGGTGTTGATATGTATTTTCTAAAGCTCCTCAAAATAAAATTGCAATAAAACTTCTGTCTGTACACACACTTTCTGGTGAGATCATAAATTTGTTCTTTTCTGGAACAGAAATTGAAATAGGAATCCCAAAATGTTGAATGATTTGCTAGATTGAGGATAAACCTTCTAATATGGGAGGAAGATATATATATGCACAAAGATAATTCACTACAATTGTTATTTATGCAGATATTCCAAAAGATTAGAAACAGTTTAAACAACAGAAGACTGGTTAAGTCATTGTTAAAATCTATGTTATAAGACTGTGGTGGAATATCGTGCATTGATCAAATGCTGCTTACAAGTTCAGGATCTGAGAACTTATAATGTATTGTATACACTTGTAATGTATTAAAAAGAAAGTTGTGAAATTTCATCCTTGATATTATCTCAAAAAATCTTAAAAAATTTACAGGCACAAGGAAAAGACCAAACTAAAATATTAAATTTGCTCATCAAATTGCCTCTGGGTGAGGAGCTTATGGTTTAATATGTTCTTAAAGAACATATTAAGAACATATTAAGAACACATCTTGCAGTTCCTGTCATTTTCAGGGGGTATAAGTTACTTTAAAAAATTATTTTAAATGAAAATATTTCCCTTATGAATATTTATACCCAGTAAGTATTTAAGAACCAGATGGAACTCTGGGATTATGTCTCTCCCCTTTGCTGGAGGAGGTGCAATTTTTAGACCTACGTCATATCCTCGGAGGACAGCCAGGTGGAAGGAGAGGAGCTGCAGCGGAATCACGCTCAGGATGCCCTGCAGGCAGTCTACGGTGTGGGGCAGCTCGATCGTTTTATATGCAAACTTGGAGCTTTCAGTGTCATCCTTGGAGCACAGTATAATCGGGCGACCCTAAGACAGAGAAAAGTGATCACAAGATGCAGGTCATCTCTGAAAGGAGCAATCCGTCACGCACAGCAGAGTTTCTAAGATCAACATATTGCAATAATACTATTGTGATCTTTTGTTTTTGCTGGAGTTATGGGTCAGGTGATGTATCTGATTTGTGTACAGGTCAAAGAGTTTGGAGGCCTTTGTCAAAAAGGTTCCTATGCTTCTGTCGTTGCATTGGTGCGGCACCCTCCTGCTGCATTAATTCAGCGCCCGTTTATTGAGTGGCTTCAGTGTGCCTTGCAAAGAGCAGGAGTTCTTGCCCCTTACTCTAGGGGCTCATAGTCAAGCGGTAGGAAAACAAAAATGTCAATAAGCAAACCAATTAATAGCAGTGAATTCCAGATAAATGTCACCAAGGCAGTAAAACCTCGTTACATGATTGGGAGACAGTGGGAAGGTTCGAGAAGTTCTCTGAAAAGGAGGCATTTGTATTGAGACCTGAATGATGAGAGGCCAACTGCTTGAAGAAAGGTGGAAGGACTGTTCGGGGCAGGGGAAGCAGCCTGTGTTGTCCAAGTTCTAGCGGATTACTGAAACTGGGGGTGGAGGGCGGTCTCAGTAATGGAAACTCCCGAATTTGGGTCCAGTTGGTCAGAAATGTGGGTGGGCTGGGAAGCCGAAAGACTGCAGTTGGTGGCTGACGTGAAGGTGGTCTTGTGGAAGACAGAGCCCTTCACCTGTGAAATCTAACTCTGGGTGGCCAATATCAGAACTGCCCCCAGGGATCTCCACCAGACCTCCTTTGGTCTCATGTCTTGGGCCCAGGACCCCTCCGGGTCATCTGGATCACTGGGCCTCACCTAGGAGCTTCTGTGGGCATGGCTGTAGGCTGGCCAGTCCCCTTCTGAATGTGCACCATGCACGAGGGACCCAGAAGTATGTGCTCACATCTGCTCACCAGCAGGAATGAACACTCATTGCTGGTGATGGCCATCAGTGGGTGAGGTGGGCACGAGTGGAAGAGAACAGGAGAGAAGTGACCCAGCCTGCCGGAGGGCCCTCACCTGGCGGGCTGTGACCTGCTGCAGGGCGTTCTGGCATTTGGCAAAGCAAGGATCCTTCATGATGACCATGATGACAGGCATCTGCTTGTCAATCAGCGCCAGGGGGCCGTGCTTCAGCTCTCCAGCCAGGATGCCTTCTGAGTGCATGTAGGTTATCTCTTTAATTTTCTGGGGAAACATGAGGCGGAATCCGTGTCATGCTGCTAATGGGAGCAGATCATCCAGTGGGGAGAAAGGGAAGCCAGGGAAAGGATGATCCAGGAAGCAGGGAGCTGAGGCCCACAAGGCAGATGGACAAGCTGGAGTGGTCAGTGGTACTGAGGGTAGCCAGTGAGGCCAGGCCCAGGGAAGAGGGTTACCTGCTGTCTAGTGCACGCACAAAGCCCAGCACACAGCTTGTGTCCTCAGTCGAGCTCTGGGGCACAGCCACCCTGCCCCCACCATGATGGGCAAGTCAGTATCAATCCAGCTTGTCCCTTCCCTTTTGAGCCAGCCCCATGGTTTCCCTAACAGTCATAGTTTGTAATGATGGCATTGTATTCGACACCTTCATTTAATTATCTGATTAACCGATCCCTCAATTCTGGATGATTAATAACTTCTACAGTGTTGCTCCAACTTAACTATCAAGCAAAATGACACACACTGGGGTGTTAAGGGAGTTTTCCCCCTATGTTTAGAGAGATCCATTTTTTTTTTTTCCAGTTACCATTAAACCCATGTCATTGAACTAGTGAGAGTTTCGAAGAAAATATGTCTCAACTCCTCTAGAATACGTGGGTCAGGGAAACATTGTCAGAAGTGTGGCTCCACTCTGGATGCTGCAGACGGCAGAAGTACTGTACCCAAGCGACCGCAGAGGGGCCCCAGACTTGTGCCAGCAGCAGTGTAAAAAGCTTCTTTCTTTCCTCCAGGACTAACTTGGAGACATAGTTGAATATGCATCTTTCACCAGCACACTCAGGAGCTGCAGCTGAGCACCCCACACGAGACAGCAGGGGCATAGCTGTGGGGTACCAAAAGGGTGCCCCACCCGAGCATTGAGTCTATCGCTCCAGAGAAGCTGCGTGCGTGGCCCCTCACGGGTGCCAGAGTCTGCACTGGAAGGATGAGGGAGCTGAAGCTTCCTGCAATCTGGCAACTCATGGCTTGCACCTCACCCCAACGCCCTGCCTCCTGTAATACTCTGTTTCCCACTGGTGGCATCATTCTTCCAAATGGGGGTGGTGGGGGGTATAGGCAGTTGCTCCCACAGGGAGAGGAGGGGAGTCTAACTGAGTTATAGATGCTGCCGCACTGCTGACAATGTCTCCCATTTACCTTGCTTGATCATCTGATCCGTAAACAGCAAGTGGATAGTGAGTAAGGCAAGCTCTAGGCTCGGGTCTCTGTACATCTCTTTCTGCCCCCTTAGTAGCCCCGTGGTCCTGGTATCTTGTGCCTACTCCATCAGCTTTCTCTCAAGCCACATCTTTATTGCTGCAGTGGGCAAAACAGCTAGACATCGATATAAAAAATGCAGGGTTTTCTATGCTTATCTCCTGCAGGATCTCACCTCACCTCAGAAGATTGAGGAGTAACAGGGGAAACTGTGTAGAGACTTTACCCTGCAGTTCTGGTGTGCCCAAATCCTCCCACATAGTCTTCTTGTGGTAAGAGAAAAAGCAAAACAAAAATTTTTAACTGAATTTGAATTTTAGGTTGATTACTTCTACTATGTAATCTTGAACAAGGTGAATTTTTTGGAGGCTCAATTTCCTCCTGGGTCAAACGTGAACAATAACTGCCAGTCTCTCAGAAGATGCTCGTGAGGTATGACTGGGCTATCCCAGATAGCACCTGGTGCAGGTGAACACCCCGGGGCTCTCTCTGCAGGAGACTAGGAGCCTGCATCTCCAAGTCAGCAGGGCTAGAACACTGGGTCAGAGAGTGACGCCCTCCCCTCCCCAGCCCAACGCTCTGCCCTCCTTCTTGGGGTTTCCTGGGGTGTCCCCCATGCCTGCCCTCACTCAGAGGCCGGTGGAGGAGCGGGTTGGGCAGGGGGTGCTCACCAGGGCTCCTTCCAGGCAAGTGGCATAGTTGTAGCCTCGCCCCATGACCAGAAGCGACCTCTGTGTGTAGAGCTCCAGGGCCAGGTCGTGGATCTTCTCATCCAGGGACAGCACCTCCTTGATGAGCTCTAAGTCAGGCACACAGCAGAGGGGGAGAGCCAGTCACACCAATTATAAAGCAAGATTCACAAAGAAAAGTCATGGTGTATAAGACAAGGCTTCCGAACTCACATCGCTTACACACGTCTCCCTTGCATTAGTTTAAAAGAATTAAATGCAGATTATGGGAAACAGCTTGTGTATTCGGCTAGGATTTTATTGTGATGGTGGTTCGTATTTGTGCTCCTATTTTCCTGAGCACAGAAGGTAAGCAGGGAAGTGTTATTTCTAGCTCCATTTTACAGGCAAGGCAGCAGATATCAGTGAGGCTAAACCTCCAGCTGGCCAGCCAGAGCTGACACTCCAGATTAATACCCCTCATCTGGCCGTGGGCTACGTCTGGAAAAAAAAGTCTGTGTGAGATGGACCAGCACTTCTCAAACTCTTTGGTCTCAGGATTCCTTTATAATCTTAAAATTTATTGTGAATTTCTAAGAGCCTTTATTTTTGTGGGTTTTATCTATCAATATTTACCAGATTAGAAACTGAGAAAATTATTCACTCATTTAAAAATAACGATTTAAACATGAAATAAAAAAAAACCAAAACAGTGAGAAGAGTGGCGCTGCTTCACATTTCTGCAAATCCTTAATGCCTGACTTTTTCATAGAAGACAGATTCTCTTATCTGTTTCCTCATTCAGTCCATTGCAATATGTTTTTTGGTTTGAAGAAAATCTGGCCTCACAGATTTATAGCTGGAGAAAAAAAGGTATTTAAATAACTTTTTCAAATAATTGTGAATGTCTTTGATACTACACCAAACTTAAGAAGTGACAATTTCTTAAAAGGGAGATCATATCAATCAAAATTTCCTACTTTGTCAACTTAAAATCTATTAGTCTATTGTGTACTTATGTAAATGGATTTTTTACATGTGCATAATTGTGTAACACTGCATTGGCCATTTGCAAAATAGTGGTTCATTGGGTTATTCAAATCTTCCAAAAATGGACACATTCATTATAAAATATTTTTTAATTAGACTTGTTAAAATCACTGTGAGCTTATCAGAGATGTTTTTGAGTATTGGGAGGTTGTCACATTAGAGCTGACAGCTACAAGTTTTCCAGATCCTGTTTTGGTTGAAAGCTCAAAGGTTATCATTGGCAATGGATACTATCATCAGCTTTTCTCGAAGTTTGGGGCTAACTCGGTTCACTTTTGAGAAAATGTCTGCCAAGTACCAAGTCAGCTTGCTACTCAATCAACCACAGGATGCTTTTCTCTGGAACAACCATCAGCCTTCAGGGTGCAGCAGACGCACTTGCGGCATACCTCCCATTTGTCACACAGACTATTAAAAAGTGTTACAATTTAGTAAGATTAATGCATTTTGCCACATAGTCAAAGACGTCCCTACGTGGAGTTGCTGCATTTTGGTCATGAGAACATTGTGCTGCCTCGGCCCTGAAGAGTGCTGAGTGCCAGCGGCAGCCCCCAGGGCCACTGCAGACGTCCACACAGTGAGGAAGGCAAAGCATCCCCTTTGTCATAAAAACTGCATTACTACAAGAATAGTTTTCACTGACGGGGTCTTCTATGCCCCCCGAGATCTTTGGGTCACATCGTGATAAATGCCCACTTAGCAGAAGAGTTCTTCTGCTAAGGATTGTTCTTGCAGGATTGTTCCCTGGCTTAAAGTTAAAATGCTTTTCTTGTTAATAAAAGAAAATGTTTTATTTCTTGTTAATAAAAGAAGATTTTTAGCATGTTGTCTTGGTCCGATTCAGACCCTGAGACCTAGCATGGTTACACAGTGGTTTTCCCTCACTGCCTTCTCTTTGCCCTTTGTTCCAGAAGAAAGTCTGGTAAGACTGGGAATGGCTCCACCCAGAAGAGCCTTGGGGCCATTCACTCCTTGCGTGTTTCCTGAGCAACTACTGACTGTCTGCCCTGGCTGGACACCTGGAAACCAGCAGTGACTCTGACAGATAGGGTTGGGGCTCACCAAGTTGACATGACTGGGGAAGACAGGTCAATACACAGAAGAACAGGTAATTTCAAATCATGGCATGTGATATAAAGAAAAGAAATGGGCTCCTGTATTATAGAGAGCTAAGCAGGGGATTGGGCTTCCCTGGTGGCTCAGTGCTAAAGAATCTGCCTGCAATGCAGGAGACCTGGTTCGATCACTGGGTTGAGAAAATCCCCTGGAGAAGGGCATGGCAACCCACTCCAGTACTCTTGCCTGAAGAATTCCATGCACCGAGGAGCCTGATAAGATATAATCCATGGGGTTTTACAGAGTTGGACACAACTGACTGACTAAGCAGCAGCAGCAGCAAGCAGGGATTAAGTCCCCTATTCGGGTTGCCAAGGAGGGTCTCAGGAGGTGATTTCTGAGCTAAGACTTGGGTGACGGGAGCTGTTTGTCATATGAAGAGCTGGAGGAAGAGGGTTTTGGTAGAAGAAAGAGCCAGGACAAATGTCTTCTGGTGAAAAGTGCTCAGCATTGCTGAAGATCAGAAAGTTGGTGAGGGAGGCCCCAGGGGGAAGTGAGCTGGAAAGGGTCAGAGGCACAGGGCCCAGCGTGCAGGGCTCCACGGCCTGAGGACAAGTGTGGACTGGAATCTTGGCCCAGTGCGGGGCTGCTACAGGAGTTTAGCAGTAAGGAGAAGTTTTGAGGAGAAGCGAATGATTAACAGTATCATTTATGGAGAGAGTCAGGCAAAGGAGCAGCCAGGAACAGTCTACAGGATTTGACAACGAGCAGGTGAGCTCTGGAACATACCGGGTAGAGATTTCAGGCCACGGATGATCTCTCGCCTTCTGTTTTGCAGCGAAATGCGGTCTTCAGACATCATCAAACCAAACATCACCAAGGAGATGAACTGACTGGTGTAAGCCTAAGGACAGAACAGTGGCGCTAGCGGAGCGGGGGCCATGTGCATGTGGCGACCACTCAAGATGAGACAGGTCCCGGGGCTCCCCTCCAGGACCACCCACCCAGCGGAGGCCCTCCTGCGGGTACCCACATGGCTCCTACCTTGGTGCTGGCCACGCCGATCTCCGGCCCTGCATTGATGTGGACACCGCAGTCTGTCTCGCGGGAGATGGAGCTGCCCACAGTGTTGGTGACGCCCACGGTCAGAGCTCGGCGGTTCTTGCAGTAGCGCAGTGCCAGGAGGGTGTCTGCAGTCTCCCCTGCCACACAGGTCCTTCTTTTCAGTTCACAGCTGTGTGGCTCTGCCAGCCTTAACCTCCACCCCCGACTCGTTTACTTCAGGCTCTTAGGCAGAAATTGGTGCCCAGACACAGTTTGTGTGTGCTTAGAAAGGAAAATGTGTGCTCAACAATTTTTTCTAGTTGATTCTCTCTCTTTTTTTTTTAATGTAAGATGTTCTTTATTTAAGGTTTGCTAATGCCAGAGACACAATTAGCACTTAGATCTTGAAAAAAGGAAAATTCTTTAGTCTTAAAAGTAAATAGGAAAATAAAACATTCATGGGGATTTGGATTCAAAGTTTGAAATTAATTTATCACTTTTCCTTTTACTGTTTAGTGTGAAGTGCATGTTCTAGGGATGTTAAAACCTTTCTCATGAAAATTGGTAAATTATTCAACTGGATGGGGCCTTCATATGGGGACCGCAACCACAGAGGCATATAGGAAAAACTTGAATACTTGGGTGTTTAGTAATGCAGTTAATGTGCTTCACTGTGATCATTTCTGTAATTTGAAGATGAAAGCTGATTCGTAAGTGGAACTAATTTGGAAGGAATTTATTAAAAGTTTGTGTGTGATTCAATGTTAAACAGAATATTTAAATTCCATAATTGAGGTTTTCATGAAAAATATGTGAAACAAGTTTTTCTAAAAATGGCTTAAGACTCTCTTGTCCCTGGTCTTCTCTAACTTTCCTTGAATCGTAAGACAGAGTGGTTTATACTTACTCTTCTGTTATCTCACTTCCCATTTCCTATTTAACCCACTCTGTCTGGCCCTGTGCCCTGGTGGATTCTCAGATTCAAGATTTCGCTACTATTTATGTGACAAGTAGTTTCTCATCCACTGTCTCACTGAATTCTCATGACACCTCCTCCCCAGTGGGAGGCATCACCTCCATTTCCCCTTTAGGATGAGGTGTTCAGAGACGGAGGAAATCAATGCCTCACTTGCTCAAGGCCAATTAGCTGTGGGTGATGGCGTAGGCCTGGCTCGGGCCTGGCTCCCAGTATTCTTTTTTGGACTCTAAACAACCTCATTCAGAATGGGCTGAAATTTAATATTTAAAAAGCAAGAATGCTCCTAAATGGTGCTTCTCAAACAGATCTTGTTTTAAAGGAAAACATTTCTTGTAGCCTCCAAGTGTGGACTCAAATTATTTTTATTGAAAAAACAAATTTAAATAGGTCCATGAATAAACCAGCAAGAAGTCCCTGTTGGTAAGTCCTAAAGAACTCAAGTGAAATTAGACATGATGCAGAAGATAAAATCAAACATTCAGTGTCCACACAGTCACCACCCTTGGCTCTGCTGCCCTAACTTTGTTCCAGTGCTGGCTGGTGCAACTGCGGCCCACTTCTCCTCTCCTGTTTCCACTCGGACTTGCATCTAGCACAGTGGGCCACGTGGCCCTTTCTCAGCACCAGTGGGGGCCAGGGCTGGGAGCTGGGACAGATCTATATTCATCAGTATCCCCATTTTTGATAGTTTAAAAAATTTTAATGTAAAGAGCTAAACAAAATGAAACTTTAAACTCCTGCTATGAAGTCACTCATAAGGTACCACTGCATTATTTCCACATTAAATGCACCTCCATTCTTTGGTTAGTGGCTCCCACCAATTCACAAAACATTTTTAGGTTCTGACAGAATTATAAACCCAAAGGTAAGTGGCAACTGAAGTTAGAGGGCAGCACCTGGGAACGAGGTGGTCAGCTAGATAGTGGGCATGTCAGTGTCAGCTTTTCTTAGCTTGTCACTGAAATGGAAATGCTATTAAAAATTCATACTGAAAAGAGCATAAAAAGATATTAGGGCATTCTGTTAATGCTGCAGTTGTGATAATGACACTGGTGTTATATTTTTTCTTTTATCATTTATAGAAACATTTTGAAATATTTATGGATAAAATAACATGTTTGATAATGACTTTTAAATAACCCAATGAAAGGGAGGGGTTAAAGTGGAAATGAAAATACAAAATGGGTGAGCTATTTCATAACATAACTGCTTAGCCTAGGCGCTTCCTCATGTGAGTATCTCTTCTATAAAGGTTTGGAATTCTGCATAGCTAAAAAAGTGTTATAAGAATTCTCGCAGAACGCATGCATATGAGTTCCAAGCACACGGCTGTGGATCACCTCCCTGACCCTCTGTCCTGCCTTGAGCTGGAGCAAACGCTCCAGAACGTTAGAAAGGCACCCAGGCAGGGTTTCCTGAGCTGGGAGAGGGTAGTCTGGACTCTCTACATGTGAACAGTGTCTCTCTATGCCTCCTACTGCTGGATTATTGGTGCCCAGACAGTTATTGAAGGTACGATCAATCAGTAGCATGAAACTTTCCTCTAATTTAAACCCAGCACACATTTATGAGTACCTCAGTGAGGGGGCTCTTAAGTTCTGCACTTGGAATGTCAAGAGAAGGAAAAACTACGCTGCATGGCCCTCTTCATAAAATGGGACAGCAGTTGAAGGCTCTGAGGGTTAAATGACTCTGTGCCTCAGAGAATGTGGCACAGAGTCTGTGTGCAGAGAACTTCACTGGTCGGAGGAGGCAGGGAGCTGTGCGGTGCCTCACCGAGAGGACAGACCCCTGAGGTGAGTTAATGAAAAGCTACAACCCTTACCTGACTGGCTTATGAAAAAGCAAACGTCATCCCTGAACACAGGTGTGTTCCTGTCCAGAAAATCACTAGCAAGTTCAACCATCACGGGGAGCTCGGTCAGTTCCTCCAAAACTTGCCGCGTCTAAAGCCAACAAAAAGGGAACTAAAGTCAGTTACAGACACTACAGGGACAAAGACAGCTGAGCTTCTAAGATACTGCTGCATACAGGTGGGCAGGGAAATTCAGACATTCACAGGCCCAACTGCAGGAGAAAGGGCTCCACGCCAGTTCTCATACTGGCTCATGGCAACAAATTTGGAAGGCCAAACACAGGACAGAATCTAAGACTCATCTTGCCCTAGCCGACACTGCCTCCCAGGTACTATCGAGGGTCCAGCCTGTCGCACTTACAGCCACAGCGGCGTGGTAACTGGTCCCACAGCCAATCACAATGAGCCGTCGGCATCGTCTGATCTCCTTCAAGTGGTCTTTCAAGCCACCCAGGAGCACTGCAGGACACACGCAGGGCATTAATGCTGACACGATACAGGGACCACGCACAGGCCTAGGGCTCGGATGAGGGATTACCTGTGTTGGTCTCAAAATTCACTCGACCTCTCATGGTATTGAAAACTGATTCTGGCTGTTCAAATATCTCCTTTTGCATAAATGCACTGAAGTTACCTGGTCAAACAAACATCAACAAGATGAGTCAATTTTCATTTTGTTACACTACCACTGCTTAGCTTTTCATCAAGAAGAAAAGTTGTTACACAGTCACAGGGACACGTATAAAGGTCACTACAGATTACGAAGGGTATCTCCAGGTATTGTCATCTGAGACTCATGGTGATGAGTCAGGTCAGGTATGAGCACTGTCTTCAATATGCATATCATACCCTGCAGCTTGAGGGAGGGAGGGATGTAAGGAACAAATGCGTGGCTGGCCTTCCTGGGCCATGCTCCTCTTAGCAAGGCCACAAGAAAGTACAATGCTTTACTTCCTACTACCCCTCTACTTAGGGAAGTGCACATGAAGCAAGTCCAAGGAAATAGGCCACTTTTCAAAACCAAATACACTCCTAACTTCTGTATTGAAACAAAAAAACCTTTTGAGCCACATATTCCCAGGGCTCTGATCTGAATGAAACCAGATACTATCGCAGACCTCCTGACAGGTGTTATGTCTGATGCCTGTCAACAGGTATGCAGACAGGCTGGAGTGTGACACACAGATGCATGATGTCCAGCACTGCAGAGTCCTTGAATGCTGCCCTTGGCAGAGGACTTGTAGAAAGAGTGACATGAAGCAAACAGAGCAAGTGAGGAGAGGTGGGGGCCGCTGCAGATACAGATCAGGGAAGGGCTCTCTGAGGGAGTGACGTTTCAGGGGAAATGATCCAAAGAAGCTGGTCCTGTGAGAAGCTGAGTGAGTGCCCCCCCAAGTAAGCAAGCATTCGACTTGTCTGAGTAATGGTGAGGAGGGCAGGATGGGTGGACAGAGGCATAGTGAGAAAGGGGTGCATGAGGTGGTGCCCAGCTGGGTGTGGGGGGTTGTGGGCTGTGGCTGAGAGTGTGAGTTTTATTCAAGGAGCAGTGGGAAGCCATCGGAGGGCTTTATGCAGCAGGATAAGAGGGTATGATTCATGCTCTTAAAAGTTTACCCCAGTCGCCCTGTGGAGAAGAGTGTGCAGGGAGACCAGTGTGGGTGCAGGAAGACGGGCTCCCCTGGCAAGGAGAGAGTAGTCCACAGCCTCCTGTTACTGCAGGCCTGTAGGAATGTGCCCTAGAGAGCTCTAAAGGGAGGTAGTTGATGGACTGGGGTCAGATCAAGCAGGAAGACCTTGTGGCTGGACACAATCAGAAGTTCCCTTTGGTCAGACACCCCACAATCCCTGAGCTGCATGAACCACAGACCACGTGCAGCCCCACCCCAGTGCTTAGGGCAGGCAGGAAGGCTGTGGTGCCCACCCTGGACAGGGAAGAGAGTCTCCCCCACAGAGTCCATGCTGCTGAGGTTGCTGTACAGGGACTCTCAAAAGATACTTGCCTTTCATGATTTGCTGCAATTCCATCTGCAAGGTCTGGATGGCTCGAGATGGGTCATCA
Organism: Cephalophus harveyi; assembly: GCA_006410635.1. NCBI lineage: Eukaryota > Metazoa > Chordata > Mammalia > Artiodactyla > Bovidae > Cephalophus > Cephalophus harveyi. The sequence continues at coordinate 341,774 of SJYT01042005.1, forward strand.
CTAGCCAAACGCTTGACCCGGTGAATAGAGAGTTTCCCATCAGCCACTGCGGCAATGTCATCATCCTCAAGGAAGATGACCCGGTTGGTGTGCTCTATGATAGCACTGGAGCAAGGAAAAAGCGGGTGTCAGAGACAGGGCCCACCCTTGACAGTTACTCACTGCGTCTCAACTGTGGGTCCGTATCGGTAGCACTGAATAGCACTTTACGATATGCCGTATTTACACTAAATCGTACCTCCCGCCCCTTCCATCCCCCAGAATTACTTTGAACCAGCCCCAGACATCAAATCATCTGTAAACCTTTTGGCTTATAGCTCTAAGAGATAAGAATTATTTTGTAACCTTACTCAAATACCATTATCACGTCTAAGTGTAATAGTTATTCCTCCATGTCATCAAATATCCAGTATGTTCAAATTTCCCCAATAATCTCATAGATGGCCTTTCATAATTGTTTTCTTCAAATCAGGATCCAAACAACGGTCAACTTTGGAGAATGTTCAAGAACTAACACATTATTCTGAATCATAAAGGGAAAGTATGAACATTTACCTTGCCTTTCCAAATGATCTTTCAGAATAACCACATTTTAAGAAGGCAAGTTTCTCTTTATAAGAGGGAAATACAGCTAATAAAGAAGGAATGACAGAATTATAATAATCAACCTATGAACTTAAAATTGTTAATAGCCCTAATCAAGGTCTATCAGTGTCTACTGACACAAAGAGATGAAAATCTGAGAGCTGCTTTATAATGGATAAAAGAGGCCAGTGATACGGATTTTAACAGTACTACAAAAAGACAATGAAACTTAGTGCCTCCTGATGGAAGTACACACTACCTATTCAATAGTCTTGCACTGTACAGTGACTCTCAAAAGACACTTGCCTTTCATGATTTGCTGCAATTCCATCTGCAAGGTCTGGATGGCTCGAGATGGGTCATCACTAGCCAAACGCTTGACCCGGTGAATAGAGAGTTTCCCATCAGCCACTGCGGCAATGTCATCATCCTCAAGGAAGATGACCCGGTTGGTGTGCTCTATGATAGCACTGGAGCAAGGAAAAAGCGGGTGTCAGAGACAGGGCCCACCCTTAACAGTTACTCACTGCGTCTCAACTGTGGGTCCGTATCGGTAGCACTGAATAGCACTTTACGATATGCCGTATTTACACTAAATCGTACCTCCCGCCCCTTCCATCCCCCAGAATTACTTTGAACCAGCCCCAGACATCAAATCATCTGTAAACCTTTTGGCTTATAGCTCTAAGAGATAAGAATTATTTTGTAACCTTACTCAAATACCATTATCACGTCTAAGTGTAATAGTTATTCCTCCATGTCATCAAATATCCAGTATGTTCAAATTTCCCCAATAATCTCATAGATGGCCTTTCATAATTGTTTTCTTCAAATCAGGATCCAAACAACGGTCAACTTTGGAGAATGTTCAAGAACTAACACATTATTCTGAATCATAAAGGGAAAGTATGAACATTTACCTTGCCTTTCCAAATGATCTTTCAGAATAACCACATTTTAAGAAGGCAAGTTTCTCTTTATAAGAGGGAAATACAGCTAATAAAGAAGGAATGACAGAATTATAATAATCAACCTATGAACTTAAAATTGTTAATAGCCCTAATCAAGGTCTATCAGTGTCTACTGACACAAAGAGATGAAAATCTGAGAGCTGCTTTATAATGGATAAAAGAGGCCAGTGATACGGATTTTAACAGTACTACAAAAAGACAATGAAACTTAGTGCCTCCTGATGGAAGTACACACTACCTATTCAATAGTCTTGCCAAAAAGAAAATCAAACCTGATGATCAAGCTTCTAGATACCTGTAAACTCCTGTTTGCAGGAAATACAGAAGAACATGGAGGAGGCACACCAGAAAATCCATTTAGTGGGAAACTCATTCGGACAAATGACTTCTCTTATACACATATAGACATGAATGCAAGCAAAGGAGGGAAACTTAAAGGTAACTATAAGATCTATCCATTAATGAAATGTGCAGTCATTGTGTTTATTTTTAAAGTAACTTTCTCTGTGTGGAAAGTAATAACGATTTTTCCCTCGAGATGGTAAATGAAAAAGAAAGGTAATCAATAGTACAGGTGGTACACAGATATGGCAAAAGCCATGAAGGTGGGCTTTCCTGGTGGTTCAGACAGTAAAGAATTCACCTGCAAATGCAGGAGATCCCTGGGTCAGGAAGATCCCCTGGAGAAGGGAATGGCTACCCACTCCAGTATTCCTGCCTGGAGAATTCCATGGACAGTCTAGCCTGGCAGGCTATAGTCCATGGGGTTGCAAAGAGTTAGACATGACTGAACGACTAACACTTAACACTATGAACGTGGTACTTGAAGGACCATGAGAGAAAAAAACGCTCATTCCACCAAGTGCTATACCAATATGTACCCTGTGCAGAAAAATGAGCACTTAAAACTGCTGATGCAAAGTTAAAAAGAGAAAACAATCAAGTTTATGGCTCTAAGAGAGGCAGCTCCAGATCCTAGCAAAGAAAGATAAAGAAGGATGGAAAGCCCTTGCACCAGAAAAAGTATTTTAAACAATATATGTTCTTTGAATAAAAAGCAGAAAACACAGTCAACAAGAGGAAGAAGTAAAAATGGCCTGAAGCTCATTCCACCAAGTGCTACACCAATATGTACCCTGTGCAGAAAAATGAGCACTTAAAACTGCTGATGCAAAGTTAAAAAGAGAAAACAAATCAAGTTTATGGCTTTAAGAGAGGCAGCTCCAGATCCTAGCAAAGAAAGATAAAAAAGGATGGAAAGCCCTTGCACTAGAAGAAGTATTTTAAACAATATATGTTCTTTGAATAAAAAGCAGAAAACACAGTCAACAAGAGGAAGAAGTAAAAATGGCCTGATTCAGTCTCCAATAAAGAAATACTGCCTACACTGTACTTTCCTTCAGACAGGGCTTAATATGTGTGTTTGCTTTACGTGTGCATGTAATCTGCATGCTTAAATATAATCATTGTTTGGTTTACGGAATGGATGGGGAGTCATCAAGATTATAGGCCCAGGAGTTAGACCCGAGGTGGAGTCCTCATCCCTGTCTCTCACCAGCCTGTGGCCTTGGACAGCACAGACATGACCCCTCTAAGCCTGTCTTGGGCTCCTCAACTTCAAAACGGAAGGTGACCACTGTGCCTTCTCCAGTGGTCTGCTGTGATGAAGCCCTCCACACAGTGTCCAGCTGTCAGTGCACAGTGCATGCTGGTCACTGCTGTCACGAGAGCGCCACAGCATGCCTTCATATACGAGAGGGTCACCTCCGCCACTCTTATTTTCCAATATGTACTTTTTCATCTATACACAGCACACTGTAGAATCACTTTTTTAAGTTCCAAAAACTTACACAAACAAAAGAATATCAAAGATTTAATGACAGCATTGAATTTACAGATTAAGAAGAGTCAATTTCTTTAAAAATAATTTTAAATTATTAAATTAACTGTAAACCAATTAATGTCTTCATAATAATATTAAGCCTTCCTACCAAGAAATGTGGTAATCTCTCCCTTTATTCAAATCTCTTCTTGTTTCTCATGGTAAGCTTTTGCAGTCTTTTCCAAACAGGTTCTGAATTATTTTTATTTAAATTTATTTTAGGGCTGCCTGGTAGCTCAGCTGGTAAAGAATCCACCCGCAATGCAGGAGACCCCAGTTCAATTCCTGGGTCAGGAAGAACTGCTGGAGAAGGGACAGGCTACCCACTCTAGTATTCTTGGGCCTTCCTGGTGGTTCAGACGGTAAAGAATCCGCCTGCAGTGTGGGAGAGCTGGGTTCGATCCCCGGGTTTGGAAGATCTCCTGGAGAAGGGAACAGTTACCCACTCCAGTATTCTGGCCTGGAGAGTTCCATGGACTCTATCATCCATGGAGTTGCAAAGAGTCAGGAGTGTGGAATCTCTCCCTGTATTCAGATCTCTTCTTGTTTCTCATAGTAAACTTTTACAGTTTTCTCCAAACAGGTTCTGAATTATTTTTATTTAAATTTATTTTAAGGGATTACAACTTTTTTTTTCAGCCGTGGTAAATACTTTTTTTCGTTCAACAAAGGTTTGCTGAGAGCCAGCCGTACCAGTCACTTATGGAGACATGAGTGGGGGACAGGGTGGATGTGGTCCCCTACTACCCATCTCATTGAGCTGACAGCAAAGTGGCTACTGCTGGAATGTCAAATTTCCACATCTTTATACTCTGAAGAGCCATGAGTATTACTTCTGACAGCCTTTCAGGTGGATTTTATATAATCATATAAAAGTATATAATCATATTGTCTATAAATAATTGCTTAATCTTTCATATACTTACAGCTTTTTTTTTTTTTAGGAACATCTACCATAGTTCACTGAATATAAGGTAATATTGATCTTAAGATTGTGATTATTTTATGTACTTCTAAAAAATTAAAACTATAGCACATTATAATTGTAAGATGCTACTCATAGATACTGGGCTTTCCTTGTGGCTCAGCTGGTAAAGAATCCGCATGCAACGCAGGAGACCTGGGTTCGATTCCTGGGTAGGGAAGATCCCCTGAAGAAGGGAAAGGCTACCCACCCCAGTATTCTGGCCTGGAGAATTCCATGGGGATAGTCCATGGGGTCGCAAAGAGTTGGACATGACTGAGCGACTTTCATAGATAATAAAATCTATAAAATAACTATATATCTTAGAACCATTGAAATATTAGTTTCTCATTGAAATGGTGCACTAAGAAACACAGTCTGGGAGCCGTTGCCCTTCCCTAATCAGCATTAAGTACAATGCTGGGTGTGGGCTGAAATAGGCCTGGCAGCCTGGGCTGCAGGCTCCTGCAACTTCATGCTTCCCAGGAGGCCTCACCTGGTGTCTTCCTTGCTCCACATCGAGGCCCTACCAGAGGGCGGTGGTAAAAAAAGGCATAATAAAGACTTGGATCAAGGAGGTAGCAGTGGTGGTGTTTATGGTGGTTTTCTAGGGCTTCCCTGGTGGCTCAGCTGGTAAAGAATCTGCCTGCAATGCAGGAGACCCAGTTTGATTACTGGGTTGGGAAGATCCCCTGGAGAAGGGCATGGGACCCACTCCAGTGTTCTTGCCTGGAGCATCCTCATGGACAGAGGAGCCTGGTGGGCTACAGTCCATGGACTTGCAAAGAGTCGGAAACGACTGAGCGACTAAGCACACGTGATGGTTTTCTATTTCAACCGGCAGGAACGTGCTGCTGTCTTTTCTGAGTGCATTTGTGTGTATCCATTTTTTGGATACACTAAAATGGGCATGAAGCGTACTTTCTCAAGTTTCAGAATTACTGTTTGGTGTACTGATGAGAATGTGGACTTTGGGATCCTTTGGGCCAGAACCCTCAATCTTGGCTCTGTTATGAATGGTCAGACTCTGGTAAAGGCAGGCAAGGTTCAGGAAGGTCAGGAGACACTTGCCCCATCTAAAGGAAGCAGCCTTTGAATGGAAGGACTGGAGAGAGCTGTCTGGTGTGCTCAAATCTGCAGGTTTTCTAGGAAAGTTAGACGCTTAGATTTTTATGGAAAATTTCCCAGTTTTAATGTTGGCAACTAATTCAATTATTCCGTACAGCCCCACACATTGTTAGATCAGTGGGCTTCACCTTTGGCCACCAGGGCTGCTGATGCCAGCCAGGCCAAAAGTGGTCACTGGGCGAGGATTCGCTCGGGAGGGCCGTCACCTCTTCCCCTTGCTGAGCCTTGAGAAAACAGCTCAAATGGGGGGTAAGTAAGAAAGGAGGGTGTTCAGCCGGTCTTTCTTGATTACATCATCCTTGGAAAGAAAGGAAACAAGGTCTAGCTACCTTGCATCAGAAGCAAAAAAGAATTCCACTGCTTTATCGCCCACAGCGTGAAGGCAGGTCGAGCTGTCCAGCCTCTTCATCCTTGTTTTACAGATATTCTTCACATTCTCAATATTGCCTAGAAAATGAAGGGAAGGATCACAAATCATGTTCAAACTATTTCCTCTGAACAACAGGAAGAAGCCAGTTTCCCCTTTGAATACGTGTGCAGAAATGTGCAAGTTTTAGCTTCGTCTGTATCAGCCAAATTGTGTAAAAGATCTCCAGATAGGAAGAGCTCTGAATTGATTGCTAACAAAACAAACCAAATTAACACTCAAATCAGGACATGGGTGCCTTTATGTAACAGAACCACATGCGGCTCCCACGGCTTATGTGCATATTTGAAAATATACACAATAAAAAGCTTTTGAAAACATGGAGCCAAGTCTCAGCTGCATGAAAATCGTTTGGACCTGGTCCCAGCAGAGTGAAGGGACGCATTCTGCCTCTGTGGGGAGCTGCTGCCTCCCGAACAGTGTCGCGCTGCTCAAGTCCTTCTCAAGAAACTTACGTGTCCTATATAAGACGGGGATCTGTTCTGTGGAGAGTTTGTATTTGCTCCTTACTCCGATGAGTAGGGGACTGCCTCTCCTGTAAGGATAAGAGGGAACTGAATTACCTATTGCCTTGACACCCTGGGCTGGGCTGGGTGTCCTCTGAGCACTGAGATGGTACTCACATTGAGCCCCCTTCCTAGGGCAAAGTCACCCCAAGACATCCCAAAGATTGTCCCAGAAGTTATAGAACCACTAATTATAGATAATTTAGAAAAATAAAGCTTTATTGCTTCTTCACACTACCTTCTTCTGCATTCAAAATAGTAACATCACGATAATAGACTTTAAAAGGAGTTTCAAAATGTGACAGGGACCAACTAGCATTTTATAATTCTATAATTTGAAAGATTAAATTCCAAATGGCAAGTTAGTTCCTGATCCAGAAAAAATAAAATTATAGTCCATTCACATAATTTCCTGCCTTGATATTGTGATAGTCTGGGCCACAGGCACATTCTCCATGCTCCCCGGTGCCTTCAGCAGAAAGCCTGCAACCACGGGGCACCCCAGATCCTACAGAGCTGAGCCTCTGCCCACCTCCCAACTCCCCACCAGCTCCTTGCTTTCAGGGGGTAGGGTCCAACAACCTTGTTCGCTGCTGTCACCCAGGCCTGGCACATAGAAGGTGTCAGTAGGTACCCACTGAGACTAGAGGAGCCTTAAGTCCCACCAGTGCCCCTCCCTGTCACCATCCTGGCCTAACTGCAGATCCCTCACTTGAGGCTCCGTGCTTTTTGTTCACGCTGGTTTCTCGGCCTGCCTTACCCAGGCTGACACCTGCTCCCCCTTGGGCCCCCTGTGCACTGCCTCCCAGCCCCCATCACAGAGAATGACATTCTCAGCCCAGCTCTGTTCTCCTGCACAACTGTCCAGTCCTTAAGGGTCTGGTGGCCCTGGGTCCCCAGCTCAGCACACAGTAAGTGTCAACAAATGTTGGTTGGAGTGATGGATAGATGAATGGGTAGATGGTCAGACTGACTGTGGATGGATAGAAGGGATGGACAGATGAATGGGTAGATAGACAGATGGTGGATGCACAGGAGGGTGGTTACCTGATGACACTCACACACCCACTTGTGTGAGCCCACACAGTCCTGGGGGCCACACAGCACAGGGCTCTGACAGAAGGATATGTGGGCTGACCCAGGCCCTCTCAGCTTGGGTCACACCCGGTATGAAGGTGATGAAGTTTGAGCTCTTGGCTTTCAAGGCCTCTTCTTTACTGGACTCAAATCAACATTCATTTTTTTCCTGATTTCATGTTCATAAATTTACATACTTTTTCTAAAGGGAGTTTCTGAAACTGACCTGAAACCTGGATCTGCCCTTGCTATACAATTTTATTTTTAGTTTGAATTTGTTGTCAATTCCTAAAAAAAAAATCTAGAGATTTCAAATAAACATCCAATTTTCTAGTTGCTCTTTTAATTAAATCAGAAACTCCAGCCATGGCTGTCCCTTAGTCCCTTCCACTCTGCCAGAAGCCCTGCCCCTACCTTGTGCCTCAAGCTAAGTGATTTTGTTTGTAACTGGAAATGTCAGTGCATTCCGCCTTACCTTGTGGCCACGGCTTCTCCAGGGTAGTGGATGCTCTTGAAAACCAATGCAAACGCACCTTCCTGAAAAGACAAGAAAGAAGAGTGAAGAACAACTTACTCTGGCTAAGCTAGGCTGCGGCAGCCCAGTCAATCCACGACTCCAGACAGCTCTCCTGGGGCCTCTTCATTGCAGGCAGTCCTGGGGTCACTCACTCAGGGTACCGGATACAGGACGGCACATGCACAGGGATGTCAGGAGGGGAAAGAGAAACCAACCATACCACAATCAAGTGCCAAACACGAGAACTTGTGGATTTCATTGTGAGCAATACAAATCACCCTGTCCAGGCCCGGAAGGAACAGTTTCTGGCTCTGTGATGACCTGGGTGGACTGCTGTAGCTAGAACCTCAGGAAATGAGGACGGCAGCCAGGGGTGCTGCCCTGGCCCTCAGAGACTGTACCTACTCAGGGAGCAATCGCGAGGATTAAAGGGGCTAAACTAGGATCTACGTTTAGCTCAACACACGTTAGTGCCTGGGTTCAAATTCTGGCTCCTCCCCTAAACTGGGCAATCGTTTCAGCCTTCTTTGCGCCTCATGGTGAATGACTATCTTGTACGGTTTCTGTGAGCCAAAGCATTTTAAGTGCCTAGAACAGTGCCTGACATTTGGAAGCATGAGTTGTTATAATTATTATTATATTTTTATGGCAGTAACGACTCTGTGTCTTACGTTATTGGTTTGTGCAAACCAGAATTAGAATATAGCTCTCCTAACTCAAGACTCCAAATATTCTCCCTATTTAAAACCTTGATGCAAAACTCTCTCCTACATTCTGACCATCCATATTACCCAGGACCCTACTTGACTTTATGTACAGCCAGTTATCAGTCTGGATTTCTAAGACTTGGGCAGACCCAAGGTCTCATGCTATGGCCAGTGTGCCAGAAATATCCCAGGGCCAGCAACTCTAGGCCTCTAAGGGTCTTTCAAACTGCCCCAAATGAAGGGGGTTTAGACAGAATCTGAGGAGCCTGATATTCACCCTGCTGGTTTTCTCAACAATAAAGTAGGACTGAAAAGAAAAGTTCTTCCCAGTCTCTGCCAAAAAGAGCTCTGTGTTGCTACGGGTACACTGCTGATGTTTAAAAGGGCCACCACTGGGATGCATTCCCAAAATTTAAAATTACAAATGGAAAAGAGGAAATACTATGCTGCAAACTAAACTGGTTCACTGTGCATTAGTTATGAGACAGGTTTTTATTTATAAATTAAGGTCCCCCAAGACAGGAGTCATAGGGCAAAAGGTTTAATAGTAGACTTACTTAAAAAAAAAAGACTGAAAAGACCAAAGGGTCACATATTTTAAACTGCAGTGTTTGTACCCAAAGAAGCATCTGACCCCAGATGTTCCAGACTCTTGGCCCTGAACACTGTCTTCAAACTGCCCCCATCTTGGGGGAGCTATGGTCGGCACCGATGCTCAGAGGGTGGGCTCTAGCAAGTCGGGAGCCCTCTCCTCCTCCCTCCACCATCCCACGTGGGCCTACTCTACCTCCTCCTCCAAGGAGGGGTCTCTCCTGGGCAGTACCCCCACCAAAACCTCAGAACTCCTCCCATATCTACAAGGACGCAACCTTTTAAGGCCAGACACCGCAGACAAGCCATCTTTAATCCTCAGGTACTTGGTGTGGGTTTGCCTAATAAATGCTGATGAAAACTGAAAAGGAATGAAGGGAGGATTTAGATAAGTGAGAACTGTAACTTACCAGCTGCTGAATGACTCTCTCCACCAATGTTGAAAATGTAATGTCCTCAGTTTCTCTGTTATCGAACACATATTTAATCAGCTTGGCAATGGTTTCCGTATCTGTTTCTGACTCAAACTCATAGCCTTTGCTTTCCTGGAATATTTGGTTAGACATACTGTCAGATAACGGTCATTGTGCAATGCTGGCCTGGGCAGCTCCCTCTCCTCCCTTATGACTTGTCCTTGGAGTGACTTAAGGCGAGAACAAGGAAAACAGGGAAGGGATGAGAAATGTCTGCCTGAATCCCACAGCCTAACACAGTTGAGTCACTGTAGTCCTCCCTGAGATCATCCCGCCTCAGAAGCTTGTCCTTGCAATTAATCTGGATGTTGCAAAAAATGTAGCAATCAAAATGATCAAATACATTGAGTCAAATCCACCACCTCCCAACCAATACCACAACCTCTTCATACTTGAAACACTTGCGTCTGTCTTCCCACCCTGCATTCCATTTGGTGTATGAGTCGGTATGTTATTTAGTGAATACACTTTGTTCTTTAGATTCTGCTGTTAATCTGAAACAACCTTTGAGGTAAATGAGAATGCCCTTCTCTCTCTTCCAGTGAGATCTGGGAAGGAGGCTGAGCTAGGGATAAAGTCTGCGTCCAGTATGGTGATGTGGCCAAGAGTGGATGGCAATTTGCTCCTGCCTTTTTTTCCAGCAGGAAATAAGCTGCTTGGAAAGTTTCTGGGAAAGACCAATATCACTCGACTTAGACGTTACCCAGGGGAAGACTCTTACCAGAAATTTCCTCAGGTCTTTGTAATTTGTGATGATCCCATTATGGATGACAACGAATTCTGGAAGAAAAAGTTTAGTCGAGAGAGAAATGCTATGAAGACATGAAGTTCAACTCAGATGTGAAGACAGACAATTTGACAGCTTGAAACTCTATGAACTTTGTTTATACAGACACTTGTGTTAAGCAAACTTCATTTATAGAGATGAGAACTGACAACTGCCATGACTACAATTTAAACCTGAGGAAATAACACATTTCTCCTTTGATAAAAAGCATGCATCAGGCTGGCCACGCACTGAGTTCTGATTTGTGGGCTACAATATCATGAAATAGACTTTGGTATTTATGTCAAGTGAGATGATTAACCCTTCATTATCTATTAACTGTCTTCATATCCACTCCCTTCTCCATTTTTTTTTGTATCTATTGTGACACTGTTTCCTCACATTGTTTTCTTAACGCTGTCACACTTTCTCTCATCAGAGCCTATTGTCTTAACTTCACATTGACAATTTGTTTTCAGGAATCTATGTTTTCTTTGTAAAAGACTTCTTTGTGTAATTTTTGTATGCAGTGCAGCTGTTGGGTATAAGTCTTCCTTGAAAGTATGCTCTTCAGCTATCACTGATGAGTTAGAGAAATCTTACAAATCTTATTTCCCAGTTGTTTTATTTTCAATTACTCATCCTGAGTCAGGGCAGGCACTTCCAAGTTTGGGTGTGGGGGGATCTCCTTGGAGCCTCCCTGCTTTGTGGACACAGACTCACTGTCTGCAGTGAGGTGGGGTCCACCCTATCATGTGAGTGGGCAGGAGGCTGGGGCTGATGTGGCTGCTCTGCTGAGAGGCACACACCGGGCTTTCCTGTTCTCTGCAAGAGGCTTCACCCTTCCAAACTGGGCAGCGGGGAGCTGCCTCCAGGCACCACAGTGTGAGCAGGGGCAAAAGCACCACGGTGCTATCTCCTGTGGCCTGACTTCCCCAACAACTAAGAGTAAGTGAGGCTTGTCAAGTGTTTAGTTAATAGTATTGAGTGGGCCAAAAAGTTTGTTTGGGGTTTTCCCCTAAGATGTTACAGAACAAATTTTTCGGCCAACACAATAAATACCCCTGGTGGCTCAGATGGTAAAGAAGCTGCCTGCAGTGTGGGAGACCAGGGCTTGATCCCTGGGTCAGGAAGATTCCCTGGACAAGGAAATGGCAAGCCACTTCAGTATTATTGCCTAGAGAATCCTCATGGACAGAGGAGCCTGGTGGGCTACAGTCCATGGGGTCACACAGAGTCAGACACGACTGAAGTGACTAACATGTTCAATAAATACCCCACAATGACTCTTATGTATCTGATCCCTGCTCTAATACGATGCTTGGCAAGAACTTCCATTATGCTGTGTTCTGGAATCAGCTTGGGGTTGGAGGGCCCTGGCTGACTCTAGAAATCATTCTCTCTCCCAGACACTCTTCCCATCGTGACTGGGTGTGGGCTGTGGGGGCTTCTGGCCTGACCAGGCCCAAACTAGAGTGGAGACCCTGTAGATGATGTCTCAGACCTTTGTCACCCTTGAAGCCCTGGAAGGAGTCAGGGATTATCCCCTTTCTCCTCTCATATGCCCGTGTGTCCTGCTCCCAGAGGCCCTGACAGCCCTGAAGGCTGAGCACATAGTCTCTGAGAGTTTCCAGCGGTAGCTCCAAACCTACAAGTCCTGCCCGCTTGAGAGGGACCTGGGGGCATCACTTAAGAGAACTACCATACACAGAACTATGCTGGGGGCGCAGGCAAATTATGTGGACCCAGGTCCACTGGGGGCTGACATGGTGCGGGGGTAGTTGGAAGGTCAGGATTGGAGCAGGCACCTCAGATGTCAGACAAGATCAGCACTTCTACTTGCCCTGGCACGGACACCCCTCTGCAGAGGCAGGGCTGGTACAGCTGGATGAGAGGTGAACGCAAATCTTCCTTCAGGCACTCTGCCCTCTGGAACACCCTGGTCCCTAATCGAGAAACAATGCCCAGGTCTTCAACCCTCTGGACCAACAAGTCCCCCTGAGGCTGGGTCCCCAGAGCCAACAGAATCGGTGGGAAGGGCCACTGTGTTCCTGTGGATGCCTGTGCGATCAGCACTACCCCACAGGCATCTGCAGAGAGGAGGCCAGGTTGAATTTGCCTCCTGTCCAGTGCCCAGGGCCACCAGTTTAGATACTCAGCAAAGACAGGGTTGCTGAAAAGCCAGTTGGTGTTGAGTGTGGATCAATTCTGACACACACGTCACAGGGCCAGTCACAACCACTGGGACAGGGGAGCAAGGCTGTACTACATACCGTTGCCTTTGTCTGAGCGCTGTGGGTGGCTGTTGACAGCATTGGGGACCCCGTGAGTGGCCCAACGTGTGTGGGCAATGCCAAAGTGGGTCTCAAACTCCACTTTTAAGTCCATGCTGTCTTGTTCTAGATGAAGGAAAAATGTTTGCCACACTTTAAAAATAAGCATTGACGTGATGCTGTTACCTAAGGTGGCTTCATTAAACGGAGACACAGCCACACCAAAAGTACATTTCATCATAAACCACAAAGGCCCCATTCTGGGGGCTTCTGCCAGACCCTTGCATTACTTAGTACTTATCAATAACTTAACTCACTTACTTGAAATAAACTTACTTTAAAAATAAAATTATAGGTCCCTACCATAAATGGGAAAGCAGTATCATTTGCCAGAAAAATGAAAATACCTAAGTACTAAATATTGAAAAAAATCCTCAGAGCACCATCACCTGAAATAAACCATCCCATGTTCTGGGCAACAGTTTTGCAACATGGATTTAGCCCTCCTTCCATTTTTCCAAGCTTGAATAGGTTAAGTTTTTAGTCTCCAATGCTGTTGGAATGAAAGATTTTTAAAGTCACCTAGGCTATATTTCAGAGAAGGCAGTCGCATCCCACTCCAGGACTCTTGCCTGGAAAATCCCATGGACAGAGGAGCCTGGTGGGCTGCAGTCATGGGGTCGCTGAGGGTCAGACACGACTGAGTGACTTCACTTTCACTTTTCACTTATCACTTTCATGCATTGGAGAAGGAAATGGCAACCCACTCCAGTGTTCTTGCCTGGGGAATCCCAGGGACGGCAGAGCCTGGTGGGCTGCCATCTATGGGGTCACACAGAGTCGGACACGACTGAAGTGACTTGGCAGTAGTAGGCTATATTTATTACTCTCACTTGGCAAGTCTTCCACTTACTGTAAAGTTCTTCATCAAGAGCTTTGACATTTCCTCTTTTCTTGACTAGCTGGATATGCCTTTCTTTGACTTCATTATTATTTCCATCAATTGCCACACCTGTAAAGTAAACATGATTTTTGTATTGGAATTTGTTTTGTCTCTCACACTTCACTGTAGGGAGCAACCCAGGGTGAGGGCTATAGAGCTGAATTTATTAGTTCTCATTGCAGCCGAGAAGAGAACCAGACAGTGTTAGAATATCAACTTGGAAACAAGAGGCTATGACTGTGGCAGTGCTTACCAGCAAGCAGGGAACGCACGTCTAGAACCCCTGCTGCGGCCGCTAACCCAGGATAACTCCTGGAGGCCTGCCTGCAGGAGGTGTGCCACCACATCTGCCACCAAAGGCAGGGGGCTCATTCAAGAATGCTTCTGTGCTTTGCATTCTGCTACGTCAGCAACAGTGTTTCCACTGCACTAGTGTTCCTGCAATCTTTCATCTTGCTTTCTATTAAGAATTTATGGCGGCGGTGGTGGTTTAGTCGCTAAGTTGTGTATGACTCTTGCGACCTCATGGACTGTAGCCTGCCAGGCTCCTCTGTCCATGGGATTCTCCAGGCAAGAACGCTGGAGTGGGTTGCCTTTTCCTTCTCCAATTAAGAATTATAGGGATATATAATTATCTGGCTCTTCTTTTTCTCCTAAAGCTGCTTAATTAAAAATGGGAACAGACTAAATAGCCACCTCTTATGTGGATGGAGAAGGGAACTGTGAGATAGCCATCCAGAAGAGTACTGTGCAGTCACTGAGATTATGTTAGGAAGCATTGAGGATGATGGAAAATGACAAGGCAAGTGAAAGAAGAATAAAAAAGTACAGAACTGCATAAGTGTAATTAGGTAAAAACAATAAATAACTGCATGATACCTCACTGTCCCTGGACACCAGATGGCCAGAAGAGGTACTGATATTGACGGGGGCGCTTTTGATGGATTCTTTCTTACCCTTGTTTTTCCTTTCTACTTTTCCATAGAATTTTCAAATTTCTTTAATGAACAAGCATTATGTTTGCATGGTGGTCTCCTGCAGAGCTTACCTGCTGAGTCGTAGCCTCTGTACTCAAGCCGCTGCAGGCCCTTGATGAGGGTTTCAAAAATCTCCTTCCTTGTCCGGGGGACTCTGTAATTCATGTAGGCAAAGATTCCTGTTAAAAGAGGGGGAAATCATACATTTTCAAAACCCTTGGTTCATGGTTAGAAGAAAACACTTCTGGGGACACAGACACCACTGGAGGTGCATCACTGGAGAGCTTCCTCTGCAGGCCTTCCCAAAGACAGGGTTGCTGAAAAGCCAGTTGGTGTTGAGTGTGGATCAATTCTGACACACACGTCACAGGGCCAGTCACAACCACTGGGACAGGGGAGCAAGGCTGTACTACATACCGTTGCCTTTGTCTGAGCGCTGTGGGTGGCTGTTGACAGCATTGGGGACCCCGTGAGTGGCCCAACGTGTGTGGGCAATGCCAAAGTGGGTCTCAAACTCCACTTTTAAGTCCATGCTGTCTTGTTCTAGATGAAGGAAAAATGTTTGCCACACTTTAAAAATAAGCATTGACGTGATGCTGTTACCTAAGGTGGCTTCATTAAACGGAGACACAGCCACACCAAAAGTACATTTCATCATAAACCACAAAGGCCCCATTCTGGGGGCTTCTGCCAGACCCTTGCATTACTTAGTACTTATCAATAACTTAACTCACTTACTTGAAATAAACTTACTTTAAAAATAAAATTATAGGTCCCTACCATAAATGGGAAAGCAGTATCATTTGCCAGAAAAATGAAAATACCTAAGTACTAAATATTGAAAAAAATCCTCAGAGCACCATCACCTGAAATAAACCATCCCATGTTCTGGGCAACAGTTTTGCAACATGGATTTAGCCCTCCTTCCATTTTTCCAAGCTTGAATAGGTTAAGTTTTTAGTCTCCAATGCTGTTGGAATGAAAGATTTTTAAAGTCACCTAGGCTATATTTCAGAGAAGGCAGTCGCATCCCACTCCAGGACTCTTGCCTGGAAAATCCCATGGACAGAGGAGCCTGGTGGGCTGCAGTCATGGGGTCGCTGAGGGTCAGACACGACTGAGTGACTTCACTTTCACTTTTCACTTATCACTTTCATGCATTGGAGAAGGAAATGGCAACCCACTCCAGTGTTCTTGCCTGGGGAATCCCAGGGACGGCAGAGCCTGGTGGGCTGCCATCTATGGGGTCACACAGAGTCGGACACGACTGAAGTGACTTGGCAGTAGTAGGCTATATTTATTACTCTCACTTGGCAAGTCTTCCACTTACTGTAAAGTTCTTCATCAAGAGCTTTGACATTTCCTCTTTTCTTGACTAGCTGGATATGCCTTTCTTTGACTTCATTATTATTTCCATCAATTGCCACACCTGTAAAGTAAACATGATTTTTGTATTGGAATTTGTTTTGTCTCTCACACTTCACTGTAGGGAGCAACCCAGGGTGAGGGCTATAGAGCTGAATTTATTAGTTCTCATTGCAGCCGAGAAGAGAACCAGACAGTGTTAGAATATCAACTTGGAAACAAGAGGCTATGACTGTGGCAGTGCTTACCAGCAAGCAGGGAACGCACGTCTAGAACCCCTGCTGCGGCCGCTAACCCAGGATAACTCCTGGAGGCCTGCCTGCAGGAGGTGTGCCACCACATCTGCCACCAAAGGCAGGGGGCTCATTCAAGAATGCTTCTGTGCTTTGCATTCTGCTACGTCAGCAACAGTGTTTCCACTGCACTAGTGTTCCTGCAATCTTTCATCTTGCTTTCTATTAAGAATTTATGGCGGCGGTGGTGGTTTAGTCGCTAAGTTGTGTATGACTCTTGCGACCTCATGGACTGTAGCCTGCCAGGCTCCTCTGTCCATGGGATTCTCCAGGCAAGAACGCTGGAGTGGGTTGCCTTTTCCTTCTCCAATTAAGAATTATAGGGATATATAATTATCTGGCTCTTCTTTTTCTCCTAAAGCTGCTTAATTAAAAATGGGAACAGACTAAATAGCCACCTCTTATGTGGATGGAGAAGGGAACTGTGAGATAGCCATCCAGAAGAGTACTGTGCAGTCACTGAGATTATGTTAGGAAGCATTGAGGATGATGGAAAATGACAAGGCAAGTGAAAGAAGAATAAAAAAGTACAGAACTGCATAAGTGTAATTAGGTAAAAACAATAAATAACTGCATGATACCTCACTGTCCCTGGACACCAGATGGCCAGAAGAGGTACTGATATTGACGGGGGCGCTTTTGATGGATTCTTTCTTACCCTTGTTTTTCCTTTCTACTTTTCCATAGAATTTTCAAATTTCTTTAATGAACAAGCATTATGTTTGCATGGTGGTCTCCTGCAGAGCTTACCTGCTGAGTCGTAGCCTCTGTACTCAAGCCGCTGCAGGCCCTTGATGAGGGTTTCAAAAATCTCCTTCCTTGTCCGGGGGACTCTGTAATTCATGTAGGCAAAGATTCCTGTTAAAAGAGGGGGAAATCATACATTTTCAAAACCCTTGGTTCATGGTTAGAAGAAAACACTTCTGGGGACACAGACACCACTGGAGGTGCATCACTGGAGAGCTTCCTCTGCAGGCCTTCCCCAGACACAGTGGGAGAAGAGCCGGACTCCCTTCCTGCTTCTAGAAGGGCACGGCATGCAGTCCTCCTGCAGTGACTAAAGAACCCAGGAAGCCTGTGAAGAACACGCACGCACACAGCATGGCCTTGCGATTCCACAATTTCCCCGATGGACATATTTGTAGAAGACATCATTCACTGTGGCAGCATTTATAATAGAAAAGATCAGCAAAACAAAGCAACTCCCTAGGGACACCTGGCAGTCCCCGCTATGTGAACTCCTTGGTTTGCACCGAACACTCCTAGGAAGAGTGATAAGGAGATCACTCCAGCCTCCAGCCACAGGCAGGAGCAGGGGCTGGGGCCTTAGTTCCACTTTCCACTTGGCCTTGTGGCTTGGAGCATTACGTTCAACAAGCACTACTGTTATACAATCAGTTCAGTTCAGTTCAGTTGCTCAGTCGTGTCCGACTCTTTGCGACCCCATGAATTGCAGCACGCCAGGCCTCCCTGTCCATCACCAACTCCCAGAGTTCACTCAGACTCATGTCCATCGAGTCAATGATGCCATCCAGCCATCTCATCCTCTGTCATCCCCTTCTCCTCCTGCCCCCAATCCCTCCCAGCATCAGAGTCTTTTCCAATGAGTCAACTCTTCACATGAGGTGGCCAAATTACTGGAGTTTCAGCTTTAACATCAGTCCTTCCGAAGAACACCCAGGACTGATCTCCTTTAGGATGGACTGGTTGGATCTCCTTGCAGTCCAAGGGACTCTCAAGAGTCTTCTCCAACACCACAGCTCAAAAGCATCAATTCTTCGGCACTCAGCTTTCTTCACAGTCCAACTCTCACATCCATACATGACTGCTGGAAAAACCATAGCCTTGACTAGACAGACCTTTGTTGGCAAAGTAATGTCTCTGCTTTTTAATATGCTATCTAGGTTGGTCATAACTTTCCTTCCAAGCAGTGAGCGTCGTTTAATTTCATGGCTGCAATCACCATCTGCAGTGATTTTAGAGCCCCCCAAATAAAGTCTGACACTGTTTCCACTGTTCCCCCATCTATTTCCCATGAAGTGATGGGACAGATGCCACGATCTTAGTTTTCTGAATGCTGAGTTTTAAGCCAACTTTTTCACTCTCCTCTTTCACTTTCATCAAGAGGCTCTTTAGTCCTTCTTCACTTTCTGCCATAATGGTGGTGTCATCTGCATATCTGAGGTTATTGATATTTCTCCCGGCAATCTGGATTCCAGCTCGTGCTTCTTCCAGCCCAGCATTTCTCATGATGTGCTCTGCATATAAGTTAAATAAGCAGGGTGACAATATACAGCCTTGACGTGCTCCTTTTCCTATTTGGAACCAGTCTGTTGTTCCATGTCCAGTTCAAACTGTTGCTTCCTGACCTGCATACAGATTTCTCAAGAGGCAGGTCAGATGGTCTGGTATTCCCATCTCTGGCTTGGAGAATTTTGAGCATTACTTTACTAGCGTGTGAGATGAGTACAATTGTGCAGTAGTTTGAGCATTCTTTGGCGTTGCCTTTCTTTGGGATTGGAATGAAAACTGACCTTTTCCAGGCTTGTGGCCACTGCTGAGTTTTCCAAATTTTCTGGCATATTGAGTGCCGCACTTTCACAGCATCATCTTCCAGGATTTGAAATAGCTCAACTGGAATTCCATCACCTCCACTAGCTTTCTTCGTAGTTGATGCTTCCTAAGGCCCACTTGACTTCACATTTCAGGATGTCTGGCTCTAGGTGAGTGAGTGATCACACCATTGTGATTATCTTGGTCATGAACAGCAAGCATAAAATCATCTCTTGGCCCCACAGAGAATCCTTATCATCAAAGAAGGTCTACCAGTCAGAAGATTTTGTTTGGCTTTATTTTCAGCATTCATATATCAAAACAAGATTTTTCCAAATAGGAAAAAACAGTCATCGTTATGGTTCTTTTCAAACTCTTCCACTCCAGTGCTTGAGACTATGAACCCTAGGTCTGTGTATGTCTGGCTCTGGGAGTGTTCCAAAACATCATCTCTCTGTCCTTTTTCCCTACTTGCCTCTCTCATAGTTCAGCTCCAACCCCGCCTTCTGGGGCAGGCTTATCTGGGCCCTGGCCAGAAGTGTTCGCTTGCTCTGGTGGCTGCCCAGTGCCCTTACATCCTAAGACATCTAAATCTCCTGACAGAGTCACAGGCAGGTGCTTCTATCTTTATATTTCTTACTGTGTCTTGGCACATGGTCCTTGTTCAATAAATGCACGGTTATTTGCATAAGGGTTAGTTGCTCAGTTGTGTCCGACTCTTTGAGACCCCATGGATTGTAGCCTGCCAGACTCCTCTGTCCATGGAATTCTCCAGAAAAGTATACTGGAGTGAATTTCCATTCCCTTCTCCAGGGGATCTTCCCAATCCAGGGACTGACCCCAAGTCTCCTGCATTACAGGTGAATTCTTTTACTGTCTGAGCCACCAGGGATGCTAAATAAAATGACCACAAATCTGTATTAAAGTCCATTGATGGATGAATGAAAAAAGGAACTGTGGAATATATATATGTAATATTAATGGAATATCATCCAGCCATAAAAAAGAAAGAAATCCTGCCATTTGTGACAATATGCATGAATCTTAAGGGCAATATGCTAAGTGAACTATATCAGACAGAGAAAGGCAAATATTGTATGATCTCAATTATATATAGCATCTAAAAAAAACTAACTCATGAATAAAGAAATCAGATTAGTGGTTTCCAGAGGTAGGGGGTAAGGGGTGAGGGAATTAAGTGAAGGTGGTCCACAGGTACAAACTTCCAGTTATAAGATTAATTCTGTGGATGTAATGTACAGCATGGTGACTACAATTAATAATATTCTATTGTATATTTCAAAGTTGTTAAGACAGTAGATCTTAAATGCTGATATCACAGTGAAAAAATTAAATTATGTGACGTGATGAATGTTAATTAATCTTACTGGGGGTAATATTTCTGCAATATGTATATACATGCATGAATGTGTGCTAAGTTGCTTCAGTCATGTTTGACTCTTTGCAACCCCATGGACTGTAGCCTATCAGTCTCCTCTGTCCATGGGGATTCTCCAGGTAAGAATACTGGAGTGGGTTTTGCCATGCCCTCCTCCAGAGGATCTTCCTGACCCAGGGATCAGACCCACATCTTTCATGTCTCCTGCATTGCCAGGCAGGTTCTTTACCACTAGCACCACCTTGGAAGCCCATGTACATACATAAACAGATACATATATAACACATACCAATACATATATACATATACAAATCACTATGCTGTGTACCAGTCAGTCCTAAATATTCATTGGAAGGACTGATGCTGAAGCTGAAGCTCCAATACTTTGGCCAACTGATGCAAAGAATTGACTCATTGGAAAAGACCTTGATGCTGGGAAAGACTAAAAAAAAGATGATAAAATTATACAGTGCTAAAAATTATATTTTGCATTTCTAGGTACTGGATGCTACCGTATATAGGATATATTTGCACACAAGTATTAAGATGTAGAATTTATATTTTAAAACATGCACAGTGTGCTTTCTGAGCAGTTACAGACGTTTCCTTTTAAAAATGGCCAAGGATAATTTTGGTAGTCAGTTATTTTTGTCTTCTAGGTCAGGTGAGAAGCACTTCCCCAGCTCAGCATCTGTGCTTCAAGAGCTCACAATTTATCCTACACTTCAAACCTAAACATGTCTGGCCAGAAGATGTATTTTTGTCAACTTACTTAAATATAAAAAAAGACCGTTACTTTTTAATGTAAATTTTTAACAGCTCTATTATGATACAGGGGCTTCCCTGATGTCTCAGTTGGTAAAGAATCTGCCTACGATGCAGGAGACCCAGGTTCAATTCCTGGTTTGGGAAGATTCCCTGGAGAAGAAAATGACAACCAACTCCAATATTCTTGCCTGGGAAACCCCATGGACAGAGGAGCCTGGCAGGCTACAGTCCACAGGATTGCACAGAGTTGGACATGACTGAGCAACTAAACCACCACTGTTGGGATACAAGTCATATGTTGTTGTTGTTCAGCTGCCCAGTCATGTCTTGCAACTCCATGGGCTGTAGCATACCAGGCCTCCCTGTGCCTCACCATCTCCCGGAGTTTGACCAAGTTCATGTTCATTGCACCGGTGATGCCATCCAGCCATTTATCTTCCTTCTGCTCTCAATCTTTCCCAGCTTCAGGGACTTTTCCAATGAATTGTCTGTTCGCATCAGATGACCAAAATACTAGAGCTTCTGTATCAGTCATTCCAGTGAATATTCAGGATTGATCTCCCTTAAGATCAACTGATTTGGTCTCCTTGCTGTCCAGGGGACTTTCAGCAGTCTCCTCCAGCACCAGTTAAAGGCGTTAATTCTTTGGCCTTCTTCCTTCTTCTTTATGATCCAGTTCTCACAACTGTACCTGACCACTGGGAAGACCATAGCCTTGACTATACGGACTTTTATCAGTAATGTCTCTGCTTTTCAACACATTGCCTAGGTTTGTCATCGCTTTCCTGCCAAGAAGCAATCGTCTTCTGATTTCATGGCTGCAGTCACAATTCACCATGATTTTGGAGCCCAAGAAGAGGAAATCTGTCACTACTTCCACTATTCCCCTTCTATTTACCATGCAGTAATGGGAGTGGATGCCATGATCTAAGTTTTTTTTAACATTTAGCCTTAAGCCAGCTCTTTCACTCTCTTCCTTCACCTTCATCAAGAGGCTCTTTAGTTCCTCTCCACTTTCTGCCATTAGAGTGGTATCATCCGCCTACTGGAGGTTGTTGATGTTTCTCCCACCTATCTTGATTCCAGCTTGTACCTCATCCAGCCCAGCATTTCTCATAAGTCACATACCATAATATTATACACTTGAAATAGTGTATAATACAATGGCTTTTAAGTATATTCACAGAGTTGTGTAGCCATCACCAAAATCTATGATTAGGTAAAACCTTTCATAATATTAACTCTTCTGAAAAAAAAAAAAAAAAAAGGCAGGAAGTTCCCTGGAGGGATATGGTGAAATTCCAGTCAATGTAAAGAGCACATAGCTATGAGAGATGGAGCAACTCATAAACCATTTTTTGTATCTTTTAAACTGCGAAACTTTCCTGGCACCTTGGGAATTGTTCTAGAATTATACCTGCACCTCACAAAACAGAGCTAACAGCCACTGCAAATGACACAAAGGCCCACCCACAGGCCAGTTCTTTTAAATCGAAAATACTCTTCCTAAAGAGTGCTGTATAGCTCTGCTCTCCAGTTCCCCCCTGTAATTCCCCTTCCTCTGGGTCACACTTCACTTCTGAACTCACGTCAGGCACATATACATCTCTGGCTCTGAGATCTGCAACAGCCTCCTTGGTTGTGGCTGCCTTGACAGCTGCTCCACAGTCCCCGATGGGCTGGAACAAGCTGGAACGGCTAAAGGGTCCCGGCCCTCAGGAGGACCAGCTGTGTCCACACCCAGTTGGGAGGCTTGGCAGCCACCCAGACACTGTTTGGTTGATTACTGTGGTGAGAGGGGTTGCCAAGAAGTGGTTTTCAAGGTCTTTGCGCAAGAAGGCATAAATCTAACTTTTAACATGAAATCTCTAGCATACCAACATGTGTTCAGTAAGTACTTTTAAGCACTGTTTCTCTCCTCTGCTCTTGGCTGCACTTTCCCTGCATGCTACCAGATGAGAGCGAATAAACCAGCACCTCCATGAGGCTCTTATTTTTTTTTAAATAATGAAATAGAATACCAAGCTGCTTTCTTAGGAATCTTGCTTGCTATTCATGTCAGATTTCCCTTCTGGAATCCCTTCCATCAGCAATAAGAGCTGCAGAGAGAATCCATTTTTTACCTATGAAATTGGTTAAGATCAACCAGTTTTTCACAATAAGAGTTTAAATTTGTGCACTCTCTTGGAAGGCAATTTGCAATCTCTCAAATTAAAATGTACACATCTGGTGATCAAGCTTCTACACTTCTAGAAATGTATCTAAGCAGATATCTGGGCTGAGATTCAAGTGTGCACGTATGAAGATCATTGCTCAGTGCTGTTTGTGGTAGCTGAAGACTGGGGACAGCCTGATGCCTGGCAGGGCGCAAGTAAGTGATGGCGCAGCCACACACGGCCACTGCGGGGCCACAGGCAGGCAGCCCTACATAGAGCATAAGGTAAAGCTGTGTGTTCTCTTGGAAACAAGCTACCTCTCCAAGATGTGTCAAGTGAAAAAGTGGCCTGCAGAGTATGTGTAAATTATCTAAGCTGGGGCAGGAAGACACGTAGAATATTTCTGGGAGACCCAGGGAGCAGTGGCGGCCTCTGATGAGGATGTTGGACAAAAGGCAGGCATTTCTTTTCCACTGCATATGCCCTTTTTGTACAGTCAGGATACTTTGCCGTGTGCCTGCATATAGTATTTTACTATGTGCTGCTATATATATTGAGAGTGGTGGGTACAGGATTGTCATCTAGCCCAGTTCAGCCTCACTGTAGCTCCCCAGCTCTGCTCACCTGGAGGAGCAGTAGCCTCAGCAAGGGAGAAAGCACTCTTACAGCCAGTCTCATGGAAAAAGACAGCCTTAGGGTCACCCCACCTGAGTGACTCCTCACCTGCTCACTAGTCTATGACAGTGAGAAGCACAGAAGGTAGCAGCTACCACCTGCCGCCTTTGTCAAATATTGATTTCAAATCCCAGCCCACCCCTTGTTGTCTGCGTGGCCTGGAGCAAGTCACTGAGCTCCCAGGGGAGCATGGTGAGGGCAGCACCTACTTCCCAGCGTTGTTGAGAGAATTCACAGGAGTCTTTGTAAAGCAACAGGACCAGTGTCTGCTGCATAGTAGTGTCTATGTCTGTGAAAACGGAGCAGGCAAGGAGCCTCTTCCTCCTGGGGAGCATGTGGCACAAATGCAAGGATGCATAGGGCATACAAGAAGCTCTTGAAAAATGATTAAATAAAACCACAAGGAAAATAGTACCATTTTACTGTTATTTGTTTTTGGCTTTCTCCTTGGGGAAATGATGGTTAAACCAAATGTGTGATCTGGTGACAACTTGATTAAGATGTAAATCATCCCATACACATTTCTCTGACCCACAGGGGCCACATCACTGAGCTAGGTGCTGCTGAGATGGACCAGTCAGGGGGCCTTGCAGGGCGAGTCATGAGAGGGCGTGGTACACAGGGACCACCCCCATGCTCAGGAGATTTGCAGGCAGAGAGGCCAGATGCTGAGAGGTGGGAAAGGGGCAGAGGACTCTTGGACTGGCTCTCTGAAGAGGTGGCTTCAATTCATCCTGCAGGTGCCAGCTGACAGGTCACCCACCTGGCCTATTGCAGGCTGTCCCCTCTCCCAACTTTTAAAAAGTCACATAGCCCTTTATTTCCCATATAGCACTTTCCTTCTTGTCTTCTGTCTGACTCCCTTCCAGATTATAACCTTCATGAGGATGGAGACCACACCTGTCTTGTTTATTTGTCTTATCCATTGCTTATTCATTGCCCAGAACCCAGAGCAGAGCCTGGTACATTTTAGATGCTCAGTAACTGTTTTTTTGAAGGAATAAATGCATCAATAAATGAATAGGTTTAGGGAGTTGATCTTAGAGAANTGAGGATGGAGACCACACCTGTCTTGTTTATTTGTCTTATCCATTGCTTATTCATTGCCCAGAACCCAGAGCAGAGCCTGGTACATTTTAGATGCTCAGTAACTGTTTTTTTGAAGGAATAAATGCATCAATAAATGAATAGGTTTAGGGAGTTGATCTTAGAGAAGGTGACCTTTGAGCTGGGCTGGAAACAGCCACTCTTAATGCACAAGCAGTGAGAACCCCAACGTATAAACACTGGGGACAGAAAGGCCAGAGAGGTAGGTAGTGCGGAGCCTGATGTCCCTGTGTGTTAGCTCCTTTCACCAGGGCAGGAAGGCACTGCTCCAGTAGTAATCCCAAGACACTCAAGACCAAAGACATATGCCCCAGCATTACCCACCCTCAGCTACCATGTACGATGAGCATCCTGGGGCTGGAGTGGACAGCCTTCTAGATAAATGGGCCATGTCCTGGGGAAGGATCCCAGAAGGGGCTGCAAAGTAAATCACAACCATTACCACGATCAGTTATGAAGCCTTCCCATGCGTCAATCTCACTTAATCTAGATCTCACAATGCCTATGCTCAGGCTGTGGCTCCCACGGACAGACAGGGTATTTCTGGCTCCAAGTCCAAAGAGTTGAGTAATTCACAACTAGGAGTACCTGACTGCAGGTGGCTCAACACTGCTGCGCCCTGAATTAGCATAAGACCTGTCTCAGAATCCTGCCCCCAAGGGATGAGAAACAGCAGATGGGATTTGGCCTGTGGGGAGATGCCCACCTGGCTGCTGATGGACACACTCAGAACTCCCTGGTGGGGTCCGGGCCATCCTGATACACCCTCCCCTGACCCCGAGGAGGTCAACTTCTCCATGGGACACTCCTTTTTCTGACTCCAGCTTTCTCTACCCATCCAGCCCCTCCCCACAGGGCAGAGGTAAGCCACAGCAAGGCTGGTTCTCACTACATACCTCCCTCTCTTGCCCAAGAGGGATGGCAAAATCCCTCCAAACTGGTTGGAGAAATGCCCAGTCCTGGGGCAGAGGCTGCCTTGGCCCAACCACTGTAGCTCAGGGTATATCCTGTGCCCACTCTGCCATCCTGACATCCAAAGCCTCCAAACAGCTTTTCAGGGTCTTTTTTTTTAAATGTATTTAATTGGAGGATAATTACTTTACAACATTGTGATGGTTTTTGCCATACATTGATATGAATCAGCCACATGTGCACATGTGTCCCCCATCCTGAACCCCCTCCCACCTCCCTCCCCACCCCATCCCTCTTGGTGGCCCCAGAGTACCAGCTTTGAGTGCCCTGCTTCAAAGTTTTTTAAGGAATCTCCACACTGTTCTCCATAGTGGCTGTACTAGTTTGCATTCCCACCAACAGTGTAAGAGGGTTCCCTTTTCTCCACAGCTTCTTCAGCATTTACTGTTTATAGACTTTTTGATGGCAGCCATTCTGACCGGTGTGAGATGGTACCTCATTGTGGTTTTGATTTGCATTTCTCTGACAATGAGTGATGTTGAGCATCTTTTCATGCGTTTATTAGCCATCGGTACATCTTCAGAGAAATGTCTGTTTAGTTCTTTGGCCCACTTTTTGATTGGGTTGTTCATTTTTCTAGTATTGAGCTGCAGGAGTTGCTTGTATATTTTTGAGATTATTTGTCAGTTGCTTTATTTGCTATTATTTTCTCCCATTCTGGAGGCTGCCTTTTCACCTAGCTTATAGTTTCCTTCATTGTGCAAAAGCTTTTAAGTTTAATTAGGTCCAAACTGTTTATTTTTGCTTTTATTTCCATTACTCTAGGAGGTGGGTCACAGAGGATCTTGCTGTGATTTATGTCAGAGCGTGTTCTGCCTATATTTTCCTCTAAGAGTTTTATAGTTTCTGGTCTTAACATTTAGATCTTTAATCCATTTTTGAGTTTCTTTTTGTGAAAGAAACTGGTGTTAGAAAGTATTCTAGTTTCATTCTTTTACAAGTGGTTGACCAGTTTTCCCATCACCACTAGTTAAAGAGATTGTCTTTTCTCTGTTGTATATTTTAGACTCTTTGTCTATATTCTGTCCATAATCTGATTCTGTGGCTATAGTTTTGGAAAACGTCTCCGTCTTTCCAAAGATCAGTTTCCCAGTGAAAAGCACTGCCCTATGATTGTCAAAGAAAAGGTGTCCATAGGTGTGTGGTTTTATCTCTGGGCTTTCTATTTTGTTCCACTGATCTATATTTCTGTCTTTGGGCCAGTACCATACTGTCTTGATGACTGTAGCTTTGTAGTACAGCCTGAAGTCAGGAAGGTTGATTCCTCCATTTCCATTCTTCTTTCTCAGGATTGCTTTGGCTATTTGAGGTTTTTTTTTTTTGCATTTTCAGGGTCCCACTCTTAAAACTGATGAGAAGAGTGAGAAAAGGTTCTAAAGGGAGAAAAACACAGAAAAACACAGAGAGACTCCAAAAGAGACTGCACATGTGAGGCGAGACAGAGACAAGCCCTGGGAGAGGGACTGTGGCCCCTTGGCCCAGCCCACCTTGGGGGTCTGCAAATTCCAACGCTCCCTTCAAATATGGCTTGAGAGGTTATCTAGGAACTCAGGACCAAAGGCCCCACAGAGGTCCATCCATGAAGGCAGAAACACAGATAAACACAGAGAGACTCCAAAAGAGACTGCACATGCGAGGCGAGACAGAGACAAGCCCTGGGAGAGGGACTGTGGCCACCTTGGCCCAGCCCACCTTGGGGGTCTGCAAATTCCATCGCTCCCTTCAAATATGGCTTGAGAGGTTATCTAGGAACTCAGGACCAAAGGCCCCACAGAGGTCCATCCATGAAGGCAGGGGTGCTTCAAACCTTCAAGTGAATTTATTATTATAACAATGACCAGATGGAGGGGCAATGTCTCTGGATTTCTAGGATCACTGAACTCCTGGAACCTACCACCCCTGGGGTGTAGGGGTACCAGATGGGAAGAGGGGTCATTTGGGGCTTGGACAATGAGGGAAGAAGGTCTAAGTTGACAGAGGGTGGACTGGGGTCCATATTCTGATTCCGTGGCTATAGTTTTGGAAATCGTCTCCATCTTTCCAAAGATCAGCTTCCCAATGAAAAGCACTGCCCTATGATTGAGGGCAGTCCCAGGCAGAATACCACCTGTACCTCACACAGGGTAGGGGCTTACTCCATTAGGGCTATGTCACCACCCAGCAAGGCTGGCACCCTCCAGTCAGAGGTTGCTCTTCCCACTACTACCAATAATGCTTTTCAGAATTGAAGCATCTGATGTCCTTAGTCCATGAGCCTCGTAGAGATCAGATAATATTCTGAGTCCTAAATTGGAAGACACGGCCAGAGAGATCTCTGCCTCATAGAATTCCTGTGTGTGTGTGTCTGTGTGTGTGTAAGAGAGTATGTGTGTGTTTGAGTGTCAGGTATGTGTGTTGGGTATGTACTGTGTGAGTACCTGTGTGTGAGTGTCAGATGTGTATGTGTGTGTGGCATGCCAGCGGAGGTAGGAGTATACTCTTCCAGGTGAGGCCTCCCAGGATGGAGGCCACCAGGCCATGAGCAAGGGCTGTGAGAAGGGGCTTTGGCCTCTCTGGATGCCCAGGCCTCCCTCATGCAGACCAGGGGAGGCTACTTTATTCATGAAGCCAGGAGGACACGTCCTGCTGCTTCCCTGCAGAGTGAGAGTAAAGTGAGTAAAGACGGAGGTGTGAAGGAAGCACAGATCCCACAGCTGGGTCTTCAAGCAGAGGCAGAGGAGCCCCTAGGCCTGGCTCAGGGTCAGGAGCGGGTGGGCTCCCCTGGGGACAGCCTTACCCTACTTCAGGCCTCCTCGGAGCTCCAAGGGTTAAAGTTACTACAGCACTTGAACCCCTGGAATAAACCCACAGCTGGGTCCTCAAGCAGAGGCAGAGGAGCCCCTAGGCCTGGCTCAGGGTCAGGAGCGGGTGGGCTCCCCTGGGGACAGCCTTACCCTACTTCAGGCCTCCTCGGAGCTCCAAGGGTTAAAGTTACTACAGCACTTGAACCCCTGGAATAACAGGAGACTCTGCTTTCCATGGTAAATGTGAGCAAGGCATTTTTCTTTTTAACAAAAAACTCGTGGTGTCCCTGTGTTGATAGCATTTCACCAAAACAAAGGGGAAGCAACATATAGATACTCTATAAACTGTACTGAAAAACTTTCAAGAAAAAAGTTCAAGCTGCCATATTTGGCTAAACTGTTTTTTTTTTTTTTTCTTTTCTTTACAGTGAAATATTTCCTTTGAAAATTAAAGAGGCAGATGACTAGATGAAATTACTTGGCTTTGCATCTAATGTATCTTCAGAACTTTCTCCCAAGAGTGTCTGTAACCTCAAGTTCCCATTCCTTTATAAGCAAAATTTTGCTAAATATAAACTCAATTTTAAAAGCCCCATTTGCTAATCTTATATCACAAAATCTCCAGAAGGTTTCTCAGACCTCGGGAAACCCCCTGATGAATAAGACTGATCAGGAAATGGCATGATGATGGAGCGGAGGAGGAGCAGGAGGAGCCGGAGGAGGGTAGCAGCCTGTGCAGAGCCCCTGCTCTGCTGGCCTCGCTGCAGCCCTCCACATAAGAATGCCAAAAAAGTCCCACAAGCAGGGGCGCTGGTGGTCAGAAGCTGCTAAGACTGGCTCCTAAGGACCAACTGTGTGCATCTCTTCCCAGTGCTAAACTCAGGGACCTCATATTTGATGACCTACCTGAAATCAGCCATGGTAAGAGTATTCTTACCAAAGACACTGATGAACTAAAGACTAAAGAGCTGTTTAATATTTATCTGCACATCACTGGGTAGGAGGTTCTGTTTCTCAAGATTCCTGTGACTTGGAGAGGCAACAAGCTAGGTGACTTGACCCCCGAGTCTGTGCTCTATCAACTCAAGCCCAGCCTCTTCTGAGGTATCCATTCATGACCTGGACTGTTAGAAGGAGGAAGGGAGCGTCAAATATGACAGGGTTCTGAGAGCCGAAAGAACTTTGAGACAGAAAGATGAGCTCTCCTGAGTCAAGTAATCTCCCTGACTTGCTGTTTCCTCAGCTAAGACAAGAGGCAGGCAAACCCCCATAAGCACCTGACAAACTCTCCTGAAAGACCCCTGTGCAGACGGTGTGTGTAGTGTGTGTGTGTATCCTGGCCTGTCTTGATTCTGGGGAATAAAATCATGCCTGTGTCTTGCAGAAAGAGGTAAGTGGAAAGGGTATTACCTACATGCATGGAGAACAAGATGCACATTATTTATATGACATGGAACTGACTTTCAGACAAAGTAGAAAACTACTTGGTCCAACTGGGTATGTAGCATGACGCCAGTGAAGGAAGGGATATTTAACTGATGCCCATGTTCACCTTCTGACTGCAGTGGCTCTGGTTTGAGAGTGGAGTGCTGGGACCAGAGGAGTTGGGTGTTGACCAGGAGCCCTCTGGTCAATACGCTTCTGGCTATCTGGACAATCTGTGGCTATGTGGGATTGGCAATACTGGACTATTCTTAGGGAAAGCATCTGAAAGCAAGAATCCAACTGTAGTAGGATGAATAATGGCCCACAAAAAGGTTACTAAACATATATGGTTATAGTAGGAAATGGCAACCCACTCTAGTACTCTTGCCTGGGAAATTCTATGGACAGAGGAGCCTGGAGGGCTACTGTCCATGGAGTTGCAAAGAGTCAGACATGACTGAGCACAAACAGACATATATATATGAAGGACAGGGAAGATTTAAGAATTCACAGACAGGACATGCAATTCTGTCAAATCCCCACACATGCATGCCACCATGCCCTTGCATATGCTATGCCTTCAGTCTGGTATGCCTAGCACCCTCTTCTATCTGCAGAGCTCATTCTTGAAATCAGGCCTGTGGCACTGTCCCCTCTCTTCTGGGGAAAGTCAGTGTCCCTGTCTCCACTATGCTGGGGTCCCAAGCTCAGACTGCATGGGGACCATCAGGTAACATCTGGGAGAGAGGCAGCTGAGTCAGCACGGGAGAACAAGGGAGTCTGCACCTGTCATTCCAGGGGCCACTGTAAACTATTCAGAAACATGGACTCAGAGTTGCTCATCTTTGGATTTTTTCAAGGGAAGTCAAAATCCTACCTAATTGTGTGAAATCTCCCTATTGTGTAGCTTGGTAAGTACAGTAATTAAAAAAATAAAGTTTCTGTTTCTGCACCAAACAGAAAGATGTCTGTTTGCTGGTCTGGCATGGGGCTGCCAGGCTAAACTTCTCAGTTCACTGAAGCTTTGAGGGTCATCTGCATAGTGTGCGAAGGGTCAACTACAACTGGGTCTAGCTTCCTGTGGGAGAAGCACCAAAGAGAAAGGGGATTAGGAGCCACTGTGAGCCTGGTCATCAGCAACTGATAAGGAAAGACCTCTAGTTCAACTCCTGCTGACCCCTGCAGAACCAGCTCCAGAGATCTGAGCTCTGAGATGGCTTCGAGGTGGCAGATTCACTGAGCCACAGCCAGTCCAGAGAAAACAACTGCTCAAAGATGTGCACAGATTTCCTTGGGCCTCAGTTTCCCCAAATATAAAGTGAAGAGGGTAACTGGTTTATTCCAGTAGCACCTTCACAATTTTTGCACTATCCTGGTATCAAATACACAATTATTTCTTGAATATTTTTCTATAAATTTGACAAAAGTTCCAAAACTTAAACAAGTTCATTACAAAAGGAAAAGAAACATGAAAACCAGTATCACTTGTCATATATATACAGACCATACAGTAATCCAAAAAAAAAAAAACGCTAACAAACCAAACCAATGGGTTCAATTCCTGCCCACTATTGCTGTAAGCTCCGAGCCCAGGACAGCTTCTTCTGTGCAAGAATTAGAAATATGTAAAAGACACATTAGCGTCCGGCTAAGACTTTCTCTTGGCTACAAGAAAAGGAAACAACTTCCCCTTGCAGGAATTCCACAAGACTTGACTTTACTGAGGGTTGGAGGGTGGGGTGTACCAGTGTGGAGCCCTGATGGGTTAGTTACAAACCAAAGTTGGGATGGAAAGTTAAGGTGGTTGTAAGGGCAGAAGGGCATCTGAGAGGAAGAAGGAGGGAAGCTGCTCATGCTAGAGGGGCAGACCCAGTGGGAGGATCTCAGTGTACCAGCCTGGCTCTAAGACCACCAGGGGGCCAAAGGCCTTGAATGCCACACTAAAGAGTTTGGAACTCAAAGCCCTTTGGCAAAATTGCCCCCTTTGCCTTCTCTCTCTCCCCAGGAATGGCCTACAGGCAGCCCATTATATACAATACCAATGATGCCCAGGAATCTTGATATTTTTGCAGACAGTTAAGAAATTTAAATTGATGTCTGTTTGGCCTGAGGCAGGCTGCATCCCAAAAGTCGTCGGCTGCCTGCTCCTCCATCAGTCGGTCCTTTTTCACTTTTACAGGAGCGCCTGGCCTCAGGAACAAGGCCTGTACAGACTTTGGCCCACAGCTCACCGCTGGCACACTCCACCCCAGGAGCCCTCAGCAAAGTCAGACAGAGGCCTTTCATGGCTTCAAACGTTCCAACAGGTCCTCCACCCACAGGAGGCTGAAATGGGTAACTGAATCCCACTCGATTAAAAAAAAAAAAAAAAGGCACAGTGACCTTTTGTCCCAGCAGAAGTTCTCAGCCCTGTCCCCAGCAGGGAGGCGACCCAGCAAAGAGAGTAAGGGATCGTTGATGCGCGCGCCGGGCCGGGCCGCCCTCCCCACCTAACGTTAAGGGGTCAGCGCGGTACTCAAGAGGCGGAGGCCCCAGCCCTCTCCCAGTCTAGGGCTTCTTCTCCCAAATTCCGCCCGACGCTCGGCGCTTGGTGTTGCTCCTTCCCCGCGCCCCGTCGAGCGCTTTTTGCAATAAAGGGGCGACAATACGGAATCCACCCTTCTAGGGACAAGAAGTTCACTTTGGGACGCGAGGAGGACTCACAGGCCCTTCCCGAGCGCACCGGGGGCCGCTCCCCACACCACCGGGGCGGAGCAGGTGTGGTCGCCTCTCCTCAGTTGCTGGAGATGGAGAGGCGGGATGGGCACCCCGAGCCCGGGGAGCACGCTCGCTTGTGTTTGGCCGCCTTTGTGGGAGACTTGGGGGCGCTTTCCTCACTGGACATGAGGTGCAGAGGAAACACACCTCTGTGTTTCGAGGGCCCAGGACAGGTCCAATTCCTTCCCCGCTGTGGGTTGCAAACTGGGGTGGGGCGACCCCCTCCTTCACTCCGCAGTGGGACGACCAACTCGGCGGCAGGCCCAGCCCGCCAGAGCCCCTCCTCAGTCGGCGCCCCCATTTCGCGCCGCCTTCAGTCCCAGGCACCCGGCTCTCGGGCCCAGGCTCTGAGAGGCTGGGACTCCGGAGCCCGCGGCCGCCGCAGCGATGGGCACTGCACTCACCGCACATCTCGGCTGGTCCTCGTGCCCCTCCTGGATCCTGGCCTCCGCTCGCCGCTAACCGCCGACACTCCGGAGCGCGCCCGGGCCTCTGGCCCTTATAGCCGGAGCCCGGCTCCAGGGGCGGGGGCGGGGCGGGGCCTCTTCCCCTGTCCGCTCCCCATTGGCCGCCGGTTGTCGTGACAACGGCGGGCACCGGGCCCCCGGGAGTCTGCACGCCGTAGGCGAGGGGCGGCTCCCCGGCTGTAACACGTGCGTGCAGGAAACAGGTTGGTGGTCGCAGCGAGCTTCCTGAGTTCAGATCGAGACTCAGCCACAGAGTAGGTGTTGGTGGGACCTCGAGCAGGGGCCCGAGTCGCTCTGTGCTTCAGTTTTCCCGTCTGTATAATGGGCATAGCAATGAAACTTACCTCCCGAGATGTAATGCGGTGTCATTTAATCAAGTGTAAGTCACAGAGCCCTATGTCCCGCGTAATAAACCGCATTTCGAGTGTGAGTCCCTCTGTGTGCTAGACTCCTCTCAGAGCACAGGTAGGCTCAGAGATGGAATTGGACTTTGCCAAAATCCGGCAGCTGGGGCGCTGTCAGAACTTGAACCTGGGATTTACTGCAGAGCCGGAAATCGGAGGCCGGGATTCCCCAAGAATTGAGCAAAGCTGGGGGAGCCCAGGAAGCCACCCAGTCCCAGAGGTGTGCAGGCCCACTTCTCGGCGCAGCTGGCCTGCGCTCGGCAGGTCTAATCTCGGGAACCCTAATCTGGCCCCGCAGTGAGTCACCGAAGCCTGAATTCCTGGCCGTCCCTTCCTCTCCCCTCCGCGCTTTTCTCCCGAGGAAGGTCACGAGAACTGGCCCAACATTTGCGTACTTTGAGGCCATCTGGTGTTTTTTATTTTACTTAAAAAAAAAAAAAAATTCTGAAATTCTAAACAGATACTCTTCAGTCGTATTGCTGCTGCTGCTGCTAAATCGCTTCAGTCGTGTCCGACTCTGTGTGACCCCATAGATGGCAGCCCACCAGGCTCCCCCGTCCCTGGGATTCTCCAGGCAAAAATATTGGAGTGGGTTCCCATTGCCTTCTCCAATGCATGAAAGTGAAAAGTGAAAGTGAAGTCACTCAGTTGTGTCCGACTCTTAGCGACTGCATGGACTGCAGCCCACCAGGCTCCTCCATCCATGGGATTTTCCAGGCAAGAGTACTGGAGTGGGGTGCCACTGCCTTTTCCGTATTAGAGGGGGGGAAAAAACGAAGCTTTTTACGTCTTGTCTAGTGCCTGTCTCTAGTGTCACAAGACTCTGCAGGCCCTGGCAGGAGGAAGTGTTTATTGTACCCATTGGACCTTTGAGAAAACTGAGGCTGAGCAACACTAAGGAGGGGGTTGGTTGAGTAAAGCTGCTGGGAAACAGGTGGTTTTCAGGAGCTGCCACATTTGCTTTTCCCCCTCCACAGTCCACTGTCACTTTCACTCACTCCTTCCCTCTCTCCTGAGCAGCTGGCTTCGTGCCTGTCCTAGTAGTAGGGACCTAAAGATGAGTAAAAATAGATCTAGCTTGGGCCCTCCTGGTGCTTACAAAGTGGTGGGGAGGCAGACACTTAGTCCAGTGTCACAGAGAGCTGGGCAATTTCAGGTAAGATATAGGGAGAGGGGCCAGACCTGGTTGATGTGGAGGGTGCCAGGCTGCCTGGAACTAGGCAGGGGCTGGAGCTGGTGCAAGTGAGTATAGAGCCAGGGCAGTTGCCAGAGGAAGTCAACAGACTCAAGAAGGGAGGTACTGATATGTGCAAAGGTCCCGTGGCTGAGGGCTAGAACTTGAGTTGGGAGATGAGGCTCTTCTGCCCCAGACTGACCTCCACCCTCTGTAACTGAGGTGGGAATAGGGTGATATTATTAGGCCCTCTGCTAGAACCAAGACATCAGGAGCCCTGAGGTGCTAGCAGGGTCCACATCTGTCCCCTATCCTCCCCAGGAATTCACAGCTCCCTCTGGTGAACTGCATGAATGCTAGGACCCCGTAGAGGTACCTGCAATGCTGCCCTGCTTTGGGGGCCAGTCCCTGGGAGACTTTTGGGAGGACAGTGACCTGATTCCGTATTAGAGGGGGGGAAAAAACGAAGCTTTTTACGTCTTGTCTAGTGCCTGTCTCTAGTGTCACAAGACTCTGCAGGCCCTGGCAGGAGGAAGTGTTTATTGTACCCATTGGACCTTTGAGAAAACTGAGGCTGAGCAACACTAAGGAGGGGGTTGGTTGAGTAAAGCTGCTGGGAAACAGGTGGTTTTCAGGAGCTGCCACATTTGCTTTTCCCCCTCCACAGTCCACTGTCACTTTCACTCACTCCTTCCCTCTCTCCTGAGCAGCTGGCTTCGTGCCTGTCCTAGTAGTAGGGACCTAAAGATGAGTAAAAATAGATCTAGCTTGGGCCCTCCTGGTGCTTACAAAGTGGTGGGGAGGCAGACACTTAGTCCAGTGTCACAGAGAGCTGGGCAATTTCAGGTAAGATATAGGGAGAGGGGCCAGACCTGGTTGATGTGGAGGGTGCCAGGCTGCCTGGAACTAGGCAGGGGCTGGAGCTGGTGCAAGTGAGTATAGAGCCAGGGCAGTTGCCAGAGGAAGTCAACAGACTCAAGAAGGGAGGTACTGATATGTGCAAAGGTCCCGTGGCTGAGGGCTAGAACTTGAGTTGGGAGATGAGGCTCTTCTGCCCCAGACTGACCTCCACCCTCTGTAACTGAGGTGGGAATAGGGTGATATTATTAGGCCCTCTGCTAGAACCAAGACATCAGGAGCCCTGAGGTGCTAGCAGGGTCCACATCTGTCCCCTATCCTCCCCAGGAATTCACAGCTCCCTCTGGTGAACTGCATGAATGCTAGGACCCCGTAGAGGTACCTGCAATGCTGCCCTGCTTTGGGGGCCAGTCCCTGGGAGACTTTTGGGAGGACAGTGACCTGGGGCTGGCCACATAACCGATAGGTAACTTGGGTGTTGGTTCAGGGATCAATGTGTGCCCCATGCTGGGCCCTTGACAATCTGCTTATGGACATGAGGGAGGTCAACAGAAAAGATGAGCTTGTCTCTTATCCAGCTGGCTAGAGGGTAGACTGGTGATGCCAGGAACCCTCTTGTCACCTTCAGGGTTGAGTGGGGAGAGGCTCTCTGAGAGCAAAGGACCCAGAGCAAAGCAGATCCCTAGGATGGAGAAAGATACATATTTTTGGAGCCCCTGGTTTTATCTCAGCCTGAAAGCCACAATCTATCCCTAGGCTTCTTAATATCAGGGCTCGGTAAATTCCTGTGCCTCACTTGAGGCACTCTGAAGTGACTTTGTCATTTGCAACTGAGTCTAATCCTAATTCCTTCAACCTGTTGGAACTTGGATCCAGAGGAGGTTCAGGGGAACAATTAGGTAGCTGGTGGCCCTAGCACATAAGGTCTTGCTGACTGGAGCCCCTTCCTGGTCCCACCTTGTCCAGGACCTTTCTGGGTGGGGGCAGCTCAGGAGGCCCTGAGGACTGGTGAAATTAGGCAATCTGACCAAAGTCACAAAGCCAGGAGCCAGGGGGCTGGTCTGGATCAAGAGACTCAACTTGGTCCCTCTCAGGAGGGAGGATATGAGACCCTTTATAGATCCCTTCCCCAGCCTGGCCCTGTCCTTGTGCTTCCAGAAGGGTGAGCCTGGGTAGCTGGAGCCAGAAGCCCACAGGGCCTGGTGGAGCAGGGCCCTGAGCCTACTCCCAGTGAGTGCTGGTTGTCTAGTGCCCAGGCTGATCACCATGGCTAGCTCTTTCGAGGAGTGACCCCGTGGGTAGCAGGGAGCTTACACTGGCATTGCAAACAGCAACCACAGAGAGGGCTTCGTTTCCTGCACTTTTTTTTCACCCTCAAGTCAACTTTTAAAGTCAGGTGATTTGCTCATTGATCTGATTTCTCCCAAACAGCCCAAAGATCTGCTCTCCCGCACCCTGTATACAGTTCATCTGAGTCCTGTGGCTGTTCTGGGGGACACGGAAGGTGCCTGTTATCTCCTGGCCACCAGCCCTGTTCAGCTGTTTTCCCAGCTGTGACATTTCTGCCAGAGCCTAGAGAGGATTGCAGGGTCCATGGTTTGATGAAAACCACTCTCTGACTTCAGCAGAAGTCCTGACTGGGATGTCACCCGCTCCCAGGGACTTCCATCAAGGACCTTTCCACTAGTCTCCAACTGCCCCAGCTGGGCTGTGGCCCCTGGACAGGTTGGAGTGATAACCTCTTCCTCCTTATTTCTTTGTACCCTTCTGGGAGCAGAAATGCCAAGCAAACCTTGATATTGGCTCCTTTTGCCCAGAGACCCAACCCTGCCCAGAGCTGTGGAATATACTGCTTCCCAGGCCTTCAGGGTCATGTCCAGGAAGCTAGTGATGTGCTTGGAACTGGGAACCCTGGATGGCATCACTCCATCTGGGGGAAGGCATGAGATTCTAGGGGGACCTTGAGTGGTTTCCACAGCAGATGGGGTTCAGGGAGAGCGGGCCAGACAACCCAGATGTCATAACTTAGGTGGAGTACCCTGCCTCGGGGCTGGCTGAGCCTCAGCTCAGATTTGAGGTGAGGAGAACAAGAAGCTGCAAGAGATGAGATCAGACCTGGTGGTGGGGCAGGTAGCCACTCACTGACCTTTCATCACCTCCCTCCTGATAGGTTGGGGTATGCGGATGGGGTGTGAGTGGGGTGGAGAAATATCATTAACCTCAGATATTCAGATGACACCACCCTTATGGTAGAAAGCAAAGAGGAACTTCTTCTCTAAACAGGCTCTTGATGAAGGTGAAAGGAGAGAGTTAAAAAGCTGGCTTAAAACTCAACATTCAAAAAACTAAGATCATGGCATCCAGTCCCATCACTTCATGGCAAACATATGTGAAAACAGTGACAGAATTTATTTTCTTGGGCTCCAAAATCACCGCAGATGGTTACTGCAGCCATGAAATTAAAAGATGCTTACTCCTTGGAAGAAAAGCTATGACCAACCTAGATAGCATATTAAAAAGCAGAGACGTTACTTTGGCGACAAAGGTCCATCTAGTCAAAGCTATGGTTTCTCCACCAGTCATGTATGAATGTGAGAGTTTGACCGTAAAGAAAGCTGAGTGCCAAAGAACTGATGCTTTTGAACTGTGGTGCTGGGGAAGACTCTCGAGAGTCCCTTGGGCTGCAAGAGATCAAACCAGTCAGTCCTAAAGGAAATCAGTCTTAAATATTCACTGGAAGGGCTGTTCCTGAAGCTGAAGCTCCAATACTTTGGCCACCCGATGAGAAGTACTGACTCATTGGAAAAGTCCCTGATGCTGGGAAAGATTGAAATCAGGAGAAGGGGACGACAGAGGATGAGATGGTTGGATGGCATCACTGAATCACTGGATGTGGATTTGAGTAGGCTCCGGGAATTGGTGGTGGATGGGGAAGCTTGGTGTGCTGCAGTCCATGTGATTGCAAAGAGTCGGATGTGACTGAGCACCTGAACTGAACTGATGAGTGGGGTACAAAAGGCCCATGGGGAGAGTCTCAGAGACTGACCTGGGGCCAGGATTCAGGGACAGCCAAAACCTTGAGCCAGGAGGGAAAGTGAGGTAGGAATCTTTCCACAGAGTAAGGGCCTGGGGTAGGAAGGCCCCAGAAGTTTGGCTAGGGCTTGGGTAAGGGGGAGTGCAAAACTTGCAGCTCAAGTTTTGGCCACCAGGTGTCTCTACTCCAACCGCACCACCCCCCCACTACACCCCAGCTATGAGGAAAGAGAAGACCACCCTTTCAGCACAGGCTAGGCCAACACAGAGGTGACTTTGCTGAAGAATTCCTTGGAGAACTTGTTTCACCTTCTCTCCCCTGCCAGAAGAGGTCTGCCACAAGGGTGAACTCGTGTATTCTTTTATAATTGTAAGTTAATTTTTTATAAAATAGGGCTAATTATAAATCTTTATAGCTTTGTTCTTCCAAAGAAATATATATTCATTTAGGAAATACTGAGTAACAACAATTTTAAGGGTTAATCATTGTTGATGAAAGAGCAGGTGTCAGAGAGGGCAGCTGTGGGAGAGACTGCCAGACAGAACTGAAGGCCTTGTAGGGAGAGGATGGCTATCCTGATTGCACCCCCAACTCAGGCCTCCTGCTGGGTTTCTAGAGCCAACTAGAAGTCAGAGGGCCTGGGACCCCAGATGAAGGCCAGCTTTCCAGGGCATAGAGCAGCAGGAGAGGGAAGGTGAATCTGGTACCCTTTTGTTTCTGAGAAGATACTTGTCTGAAATATGGAGCTTGAAACACTGCATTGCTTGGCACGAGTTGAAGTTGGATAGTGCCATGCAGCTGTTATCATCACCAGTCTTGACCATAAAGCCTCCATGGGGCGGGCCTGCTGCCCCCCACTCAATACCATCCCACAACCAATGCTTGATGCAATCTCAGATTTCTGTTCATCCCACACAGGCACACACCCACTCCTGGCCAAGCAGAACAGAGGCCCAGCTTTCTCTGGGTACAATGGCACCAGCGGGACATCAGGGACAAAGCTGGCATTCCTGGGCCAAATCCAGGCTTCACAAAACAATTTGAAATTCTTTCTAATCACCATTCAAACATTGGCTACAAAACAGTTTTTGCAGTAGGACCATAATGTTGTTTAAATAATGACTATATATGCAAAAAAATAGAGTTTGTAGTGAAGGCATGGGGAGGTGACATAAAAAGGTTTCTGAGTGGCTATGCCTGGGCTGAGCACCCCCTGATGCTGATCTAGCCCTGTTGGTCTCCTAAACCCTACACATTTCCTTTAGGAAATGCTCTAAATCCTTCTGTCCAAGGGCATAACCCAGGGTGACATGAGCTGTCTGAATTTGCCTGGGACTGTTCTGGTTTTAGCACTGATATTCCAGTGTTCCAGGAACCCCTCAGTCCTGGGCAAACTATAACAGTTGGTCACCCTGGCTACCACTAATCCCTGCAGAGACTCTGACCTGCGTTCTTGTCTCCTTGTTTTTCCCTCTACCAAGATGAGGTTGAAAAAGGCTCAGGCTGTGCCTCAGACTTCCGGTTTCTTGTGATCAATTAGAAGAACCAGCGAGCCTGGCCCCACCCTGAGGGGCAGTGGCTGCCCAGCACCAAGTGTAGCGGTGTCCCAAGAAGAACCTGACTCCCTCCCGTTTCTCCCCATCTCCCCTCCGAGGCTGGTGCTGGCTGTCCTCCTTGCCTGGGTTTCCTGCCTGGCCCTAGAGGCAGCTGGACCAGCTACTCCTTCATACTGCTGGTATCATACAGACTCTGGGCGAGGGAGTGGAGAAGGGGGTCTCCAAGGATAGTGCAAGTGTCCCCTCTGAGTTGTTCAGTCTAGAAGCAGAATTTGGTTGTGATACTTACAGCCCAGGGAAAAGACAGAAGGTGGAGGTTTGGGGTCCAGAACCCTCTGATTCCCTTCTCCATAGAGTGGAGAGGGTGTGCTTCTGGGTGGGCTACCCTGAAGGACAATGGAGGGCATCCTCCATAAAGGTGAGTTCTACCAGGCGGGGGGCTGTGCACCCAAGCGTTTCTGGAGCTCCTCTGGACCCATATGTGGCTTCATGTCTTGTTCATTGAGGCAGTGGAATGTGAGGTCTTCCCAGCCCCTGTTGATGCAGCAAGAAGGCTTCAGAGAGTGAACACCATCTGGGTATTCACTAGGCAGGCAGGCAAATGTGCCTTCTGGAGTAACCGACGGGCAGAGGACACACCTGGGCCTGTTTCCCTCCCCTTTGGGGACAACAGCCTGGATTCCTCTGTGGAGTCCCCCCTTCCCTCCTCTCAGCCTGTTGGAGCACAGGGGCTGATTTGCCCCCTGACCCCTGGGGTAAGCACATGACCCAGACCTGGACAATGAGAGCACCGTACCCTGAACATAGGGGCTGGGTCTGGGCCAGGCGAGGGGCCTAAATCAGGCCCATGAGAACCAGTGAGTGTCATCCTGGAGGGGTTTCTCTGGACCTATCAGAAAAGAGGGCCTTTCTTTCCGATGAAGTTACTAAGGTATCGGAATGTAAGACTGGATGTCATTTGTAATCAGCTTGACTCCAGTGGGGGAAATCCAGGAGTGGAAGTAAAACAGAGGAAAGCAGATTTGTACACATGGACCGTCTTGAAATCATGCATGCCTGGATTTCTGAGGCACTTTGTGCTTGCTTGGGGAGGGGCCCTGCCTTCCCTGGTAAGGCTGACCCTGCCCACAGGGACGACTGCCCGGTGTGCCCTCTTCTTGGCCCCTGCTCAGGGGCCTCCAGGCAATTGCCTATTCACGGAGGAGGCATCCGCTCCCTTTCTGTGCACTGCACTCTGGGGGTAGGGCTTTCTGTCCTCCATGAGCTGGACATGGTCCTCCAAGTACTGATCTTCGTAAGATGCACTGAGGGCTCTCACAGGATGCAGGTAGCATCGCCTCCTGTTTATATGACCTGTGAGGCACC
The DNA here is from genome assembly GCA_006410635.1 of Cephalophus harveyi. Classification (NCBI taxonomy): domain Eukaryota; kingdom Metazoa; phylum Chordata; class Mammalia; order Artiodactyla; family Bovidae; genus Cephalophus; species Cephalophus harveyi. Next base: position 383,672 of record SJYT01042005.1, read on the forward strand.
TGTTACTGAAACTTCAGCCTTCTGTGAAATGTGGGGACCTGGGGAGGTCTCACGCCTTACAGGACTCCAGGAAATCAGCTGCCAGAGAATTCAAGGGCTCTGGCTGAGCGTCTGTCCACCTGCGCATCAGTGAGGTGGCTCTGTTATCAGGGACAGAAATTCACTCTACCCACATGAGCTGACATAAAGGAGGACCTTGATGCCTCTGATGGTAAAAACACTTCCTTCAGAGACAAGACAAGTGGAACAAGAAAACAGGTCTCCCTGCTGTGCTGGCATGGCGAGACCTTTCACCTGTTCTGAAATAACCCTTCTACAAAAACCCTCTTCCTTTTCCTGCAAATGGAAATCAGATTGTGCAGTTTTTTTTAACTTCCTCTCCTTAACAATACTATCTTTAGAAAATCTTTTTGATCTTAGCTGTTATGAACACATGTACACAGATTTTCATTCTGATGAATTTCAAAAATAATCTAATGAGTTTTTTGTTTTGCTGGAACAAATCCTGACATGATTTGATTTGTTAATAATTTATTATGTGTATTTACAAATAAAGACTCTTATGACTTCAATTCCATGATCCAATCAAACAAAGCTGATAGTAATGTCTTAGGTCAGGTGTGAACCCTGGCTTTCTGCAAACTTATGCGTGGTCTTGAACAAGGCAATCTCTCCTTCCATAAGATGAAGACCGCAGACACTCTCACAAAAATGCCTGAGAAAGTGTCAGTGGGTACAACTTTCTAGAGAGAAATTTGGCAATATGTATCGACAGGAGACTGGTTTCTTGAAGAGTGGAAAGTACCACCAAGAAACACAGCGCAGATATATTGTTCAGTAGAAAAGAGGGCTCCAAAGATGTTATGTAGCATGTAATCCTCAGTGTGTTTGGTTTCATAGGTAACAGTTTTATTGAGAGAGAATTCACACACCATGCAACTCGCTTACATAAAGAGCATGCAGTTCAATGGTTTCAGGCATATTCAGAGTTTTGCAACCGTTACCAAAATCAATTCGAGAACGTTTTCATCATTCTCCTGAAAAAAAAAATCAAAAGCCTCCAAAGCTGGTGGGAAAAAGCTCCTTGTCCTTGAGGCTCATGTGCTCCTGGGGAGCAGAGAGGCTGGCTCCTTGCCAGGGAGTAGCAGTGTGGGTCTTCTGTCCTGCCTGGAAAGTGGCCGACGGCAAGCCTGTGACTCAAGGCTAGTTGGGGCTGGGAGGCTGGGGGCTGTGGACTACGTGCAGGCCTGAGTTCTGGGCCCCACAGGCTCGCTGGGGAGGGACAGTGTTTATGGAGGAGTGCTGGGCTCAGCATCCCCTACACCACCAGCTCTTCACAGGGGCCCCGGCCCCTCCCATACCTGTGCGCCGGCTGAGCTGAGATCTTGGGCTTCTTGGCCCTGCCTGGCTGGCCAGCTCCTCAGCAGAGAAGCTGGGACAAGGAGGACAAGGAGCTCTTTGTCCTACAGGGGTACAAACCATCCCATGTCCTCAGGCTGACTAGGTTCAGTCTATGAAGTGAAATACTTTGGAAATTTTCTTGGGTCTGCAGACCCACATTTGTGAACCAAAATGACTGAAAACAAGTTGACATCAGAACCCATTGCTTTCAGCCTGACATGTCCATGGGAATATGTGGAAAATGGCAGAGATAGTCGTAACAAGAGAACACAGAAGCCTTTCTTGGAAGGGACCTGCTAACCCTGTCTTAGCTCCCTAAGCACATAGGCAGGCTGTGGTGATTGCCGATACCAGGGTCCTGGCTACATGTGACTTTGTGCCAGGTACCATCTATACCTGGCTGGCTGAAGATACGGATGTGACACTGGGTTGTCTCAGGTCTTAGGCATGTTCCCCTCTGGCTGGAGTCTATACAATAAGCCACCCTGGTGAGGGGTGAGAAGTGAGTTTACTTCCCCAGTCATGGAACTGAACTGGGAGCTAGAGACTGGGGTTCACCCCAAGAACCACCTGGAATGAGAGATGAAAGAAAGGGTCCCCAGATGGGAAAGGGGGAAGATGCTGAGTGGTCCACATCCACCCATCGGACTTGCTGAGTGTCTTGGGGGTAAAGGTGGCCGTTGTTGCTTGATCACTAAGTCACGCCCAACTCTAAGCTCCTCTGTCCATGGGATTCTCCAGGCAAGAATACTGGAGTGGGTTGCCACTTCCTTCTTTAGGGGATCTTGCCAACTCAGGGATGGAACCCACATCTCCTGTGTCGCCTGCCTTGGCAGGCGGATTCTTTACTACTGAGCCAGCAGGGAAGGTGGAGTGGACATCCTCAAGTAAAATCTGAGGTGCTGTTACCAGACTAAGGGCATCGCTAATGGGGAAATCTTTCGCCTCTCACAAATCGGTGGGACAGATAAGGTCAGGCAGAAGAGAGATAAGTTGGAAGCCTACCCAGGGGGAACCAGACCTCTGATTGAGCTAGTGAGGCTGGGGTTCCTTCTTTTTTTGTATTTTTGACAAGAAGAAAAGTTTATTTTATTATCCGAATATTTTCTTTAAAAATTCAATTTTGATAAATCAGTACCATAGAAACCTTTCAACATGTACGTTATTCCTATGTACAACTTCAAAGCAAATGCTTCCAGCTCCAAGTAAAGTGATATTGAACACCCTGACTATACTTAAGCTGTACGATTGGCCATTTCCTAGATGGCCAATGCTTTCCTCAGCTTGGAAAAAAAATATACAAGTGAAAAATGTAAATAAGATCTTCAATCAGTTGAGAATCATAAAAATGCTTTCTGGAGTTTAATTAGAACTTCAGAACTTCACAAAGTCTTAATATAAGTCCTTATGGAGAAGTCACCTGATGGATTTTGTACTTTAGAAAGGTTTCTGGAGCAAGAGGAGGCTGGTGCAGGCCGGGGATGAGGGAGGAGGTGAACAGGAGACCTGGGAGGTTGCCCAGGCAGAGACTCCAGAAGCAGGCAGTGGGAAGAAAGAGAGCCATAGCATGGCCCCCCAGTGTCCAGCTCTAAAGGCCACAGAAAAGCCGTTTGCTGATCTTTGGAATACAAGATGGTAGCAGGCTGAGTGGGGTGAGGACCGTTGCTTGGGCCCTGTTGAAACAGAGGTGACTGTGGACACCTATCCCACCAGAATGGTCCACAGTCTGTTGGACATGAGTCTGGAGCTCAGATAGGGGACTATGCTGGAGACAGTGTTTGGAGGTGGGGACCTGGGTTTGAAGAGATGGAGGGTATAGGGGGAATGGGAAAGAATGCTAAGGAATTCAAGTCCAGAGGTTTGATCAGACTTCTGGTGCTCCCTCTTGCTGGCCTGTGGCCCTGAAAACCCCTTCATCTTCCTGAGCCTTGGTTTTCTCATCTATAAAATGGGGCTGAGAAATCCTAGCTTCTGTGCAATGATGAGGATAGACGGGGATGTCCTCTGCAAACCATGAAGCACAGAGTAGGAGCTCAGAAGATAGTGGAGAAGGCCAGAAAGTCTGAGAGCTGTAGCCCAGGCAGAGGCTGGGCCATCCACGGGAAGGGGACTGCTGCGCCTGCACCCTGTGATTGGAACTAAAGTGGCCCCAGCAGGGACCAATGGGTGGAGCTCCAACCAGGGCAAGGGACTGTAATCCCTGTGGGCTCTCTGCTGGGCCCCTGCCAAGGACAACCACAGAGTCACCCTGCTGGCAGCTTTTGGAGTCTTATTTATTTTCTCCTAAAAACACAGCTGGGAATGAAAGATCACTGGCAATGCGGATGGGTGGTGGCCAGATGGCCTTTCTGTCACCCTTCCCAGAGCAACAGGATTTTTGGATTTTCATCTTGTCTTTAACAGAAGAAGAAAATAAGCTGCGTGTGTTGCTTTTTTGCAGAGTTCGGGTGAGTAAGACTACAGCTGGCTACAAGAACTCCGAGGCCTTCTGGGCCAATCCACCCATCGGACAATGGAAAGAGGGTCCAGAGAAGCTCAGGGCGTTGTGCAGAGTCACCCGGCCATCGGGGGGCCCTCGAGTGATCACAGGCTGGTGCTGACACTGGCTCTTCGGGGGGGTGGCACTCTCGGGTTTAGCATATGCTCCATCACTCATCAAAAGTCTCCATGGCCCACATTAGTTCAGACTGTTATCAGAGGGGCCCACCATGTGCTGGGGAGTTTGTGTGTATACGTGTGTGCACATGCATGTGGGAACCTGTGTGTGTATGTTTGAAAGTGTGTTTGAATATGTGTAACTAATAAATATATGGACGTGTGTATGTATATGTGTGAACGAAGAGCAAAGCAGAGGTGAGGAGATGGCATGAAAGACCTCGAGGGCTGTGCTCAGATGTGGTAAGGAGTGGACAGCACAAGAAGTCACTTGTTCCATCTTCAAGGCCTTGGCCTTTGCCATTCCCTCCGCTTGAACGTTCATTTGCCCTAATTGCTACACAGGACTGGCTCGTGTCCCTCCCCTCAGTGAGGCCTCCCCTGACTGCACCCCTGTTAAAAAGTGGCTACTCAATGGTCCTGGCTACTTGCCTGACACCCCCTACTTGCCCCCTGCTCACTGTGATGCCTCTGGGAGTACAGGACAGAGTGAGCAAGGCTGTAGGTAGCCTCCCTGCCAGTGTCTTGCTTCCTCTGCTGTGCTAGAGGGAGAGATAAGTGGGGCCTCTGCTGCTGAGATCTGGGGTGGCTTCTCAGGCCTAAGAGGGTAGTGACACGTCTCTGACTAGGCCACCTGGTTTCTCTGCTGTCACCACTGAGCAGAGGCAAAGTGCAGGTCAGTGTCAAGAAGCAGCTGCCAAGCAGACTCTTCCCTGCCAAGAGCCCCACTGGACTCCTCTCGTGGCAGGGAAGCAACTTTCAGCCTGCTGGGTTAGGGTTGAGTCTCTGCTCTACCCCTAAGACCCTCAACTACTGGCCGTTTATGAACTTCCATTTTCTCATGTGAAATGGGAATGATCCTCGAGCTTGATGAGTTGTGAGGGTTGAATAAGAGAAGGTGACAGGAATATTTTTATGAGTACAATAAAAGGATAGTTTAAAAAAAATCTACTTGAAAATAAAAAGCACAGTCTGTCTAAATATCCCTAGAAGAAGAAAAATTAGAGCAGAAATTGTGTAAGAATGCATGTATTAAAACCTGGGGGATACATCCAAAGTGGTATTCAGAGGAAAGTTCATAGCCTTATAAAAACCTTTTCAAAATCAGAAAGAAGAAAAACCCTTGCAAGCAGCACTTTTCCCCCTGACCTCTCACCCCCATTTTGTTTACTGACACATCCCAAGTGGCTATAACAGTGGGCAGAGAAGAAGCTGAAAGAAAAGAAGGTTGGGGAAGGCTCTGTTATCAGGAGAGATGAGGATGCCACTGGAAAATGCAAGTATTGAAAGTTCAGGGCCAGACTAGGTAAAGGGGTTTATGCCAGCTGGATATTCTGAACAAAGAATGAGACTGTCCCCTAGACTAGCCCAGCACTTTCTAAAGAGGTCACTACTGTCTAGACCCAGCACCATCTAGGTAGGGTCACTACATTATTGACTATCTAAACTAGGGACTCTAGAAGTGAAAGTGAAAGTCACTCAGTTGTGTCCAACTCTTTGCGACCCCATGGACTATACAGACCATGGAATTGTCCAGGCCAGAATACTGGAGTGGGTAGCCATGCCCTCCTCCAGGGGATCTTCTCAACCCAGGGATTGAACCCAGGTGTCCCACATTGCAGGCAGATTCTTTACCAGCTGAGCCACCAGGGAAGCCCAAGACTACTGGAGTGAGTAGCCTATCCCTTCTCCAGTGGATCTTCCTGACCCAGGAATCAAACAGGGGTCTCCTGCATTGCAGGGGGATGTGAAGGAGGGCATGATTAATAGCAATGCTGACACAACAGATGTCAACTGGAACTATAGCCTGCAAATCAGCTGTAGGGTCTCTCTACTTACATACAACCCCAAAGAAGGCAGGGGCAGTGGTGTGTGATGTACGCATAACCTGGAATCAGTGGGGATTAGGAGGAATCTACTAAAATTGAACACAATCCTGAAGGATTCAGATTGTTTCATTGTAGAAAAAATAAGCAGTTATATTTTGTACCAGTCAAGGTTTCTGAAAGATAAGATGCCACCCTTAAGTTGGGTGGTTGGACAAGATTTTCATATAGGAACCCACTGTGAAGGTGTGGACAGGGTGTAGGGAAATCATAGGCAGTCCTCTCGTGCTATTATCAGCAGGGAATGTTACTGTCCCTTGACCTGAAGGAACGAGGAAAGGGAGGAAACCTCTGGAACTCTGAGACTGAGTGGGCGATGTGGAGAAGATTGTCTGACAGAAACTGGGTTCTTGGGTTGTGGGAGGCAGGTGGCCGGCAGGAACAACGTCACTCTCCTTGCTCCCTCCAGTCTCCTGCGAAATGTCTCCCCCTGTTGAACTCAAATGGAAGCCAAAGAGAAAGAGAGCCCTTTGAGGTGGTCCATACAGACCAGCTTCCTGGGATATAAAATAGGCTGAAGGATGGTAGAGAGTGAATCTGGAGGGGCAAATGAAAGATTGCCCTCAACATCTATTCTTTCAGGGAAAATTTCGTTTGTCTACAAGGGGTCCAACATTTCATAATAACAATAATAAGTATTGGCCAATTTTTCTTTTTTATTGAGAGATAATTGACTTAAAATATCATTTTAGTTCCAGGTGTACAACACAATGATTCATATATACTGGAATGCAAAATGATCACAATAAGTCTACTTAACACCCATCGCCTCACATCAGTTACAGTATTTCTTATGATGAGAATTTTAAAGATTTACTCTCTTGCATGCTAAGTTGCTTCTGTCATGTCTGATTCTTTGTGAGCCGATGGGCTGTAGCCGCCAGACTCTTGTCAATGGGATTCTCCAGGCAAGAATACTGGAGTAGGTTGCCATTCCCTTCTCCAGAGGATCGTCCTGCCCCAAGGATCAAACACACGTCTCTTACGTCTCCTGCATTGGCAGGCGGGTTCTTTACCACTAGCACCCACGTGGGAAGTCCCTTAGCAACTGTCAAATATACAAAGCAGTATTATTAACTATAGTCACCATGATATATATTATATCCCAGGCCTTACATATTTTGTTACTGGAAGTTTGTATTAACACCTTTCGACCACCTTCACCCATTTTGCACACTCCTTACCTCCTGCCTCCAGTGTGTTAGCCACCACTAATCTATTCTATAAGTTGGTTTTCTGTTGGTTCGTATAGATTCACACATAAATGAGATCATACAGTATTTGTCTTTCTCTGTCTGACTTCACTTACCATAATGCCCTCAAGGTTCACCTGTGTTGTCACAGATGGCAAGATGGCCTTTTTTTTTTTTTAATAGCTGAATAATATTCTATTGTATTGCTTCCATGTCTTGACTGTTGTAGATAATGCTACAGTGAACATAGGGGTGCAAATATCTTTTCAAGCAGTGTTTCTATTTCCTTTGAATCCGTACCCAGAAGTGAAATTGCTGGATCATATGGTAGTTCTATTTTTAATTTTTTTTTTTAAGAACTTCTGTAGTTTTCCATAGTGGCTTCATTTTCTCACCAACGTGTACAAAGCTTCCTTTCTTTGCATATCCTCCCCAACACAACTTCTTCTATCAAGGACCAAATAGTAAATATTTAAGCCTTGTGAGCCATACTCACTTTGTTGGAACTCAACTCTGCTATAGCAGCCACTGATGATACATAAACAATGAGTGTGGGTGTGCCCCTATTTAAATTTTATTTACAAAAGCAGGTAACAAATTAGATGGGCCCACAGGCTATAGTTTATCAACTTCTCAGCTATAGTATTGTTATGGAGAGAATTTGGTTCTTTAATTTGGTCCCACAAGAAATCTAAAACACTCAGCATCACCACTGTTTTGTGTGTGTGTGTGTGTGTGTATGTGTGATAGCAGGGGAAAAGTGGGTGGTGGGGCAGTGGAGAAAGAACTGATTAAAACATAGATGCCTGAGTTCTGACTTTGTAGCTGCCAGGAGATCTAAACTGATAGTACTATTGGGCCAGGGGTCCTAGGATGCATTGCAGGGCATCACCTGGGCTCACACAGTGTCCTTGTTCCCACTGTACAGCAAAAACCCAATATCTTTCTGGGAACTGGAGCCAGTTTCCTACCCAGCACAGTGTCCTCTTCCATTTATTTGTTGATGCAGTAAATAGAGAGCTCAGATGGCCAGGGGACACTCTTAACTTCCAGCAGTAGGAATAATAAGTATGCTATTTCCTCCTCTAGGTGCCAGGACAGGTAAGCTCTCACAGAGCCTAAGGTGACTTAAATGAGAAGCAAAATTTAAGCGGATGTTGGTGAAATAGTGGAGGGGCACTCCCACTTCTGTTAGGGGAAGCACATTGACTGAAACCTCCCACCCTGGTCAGGCCCTTTAGTAACCATTTGCATGAGTTGTTTTATGATAGGAGATCCTGATAAGGAATACAGAACTAATAAACCACCACCAACCGGAAGAGTTCGGGAAAGGTCAAAAGGAGACACTGCCTGTCCGTCCACTTCCCAGAATCCCTCTCACTAGCATCCATCTTGGCTGAGCAATGCGTGTGCCACCAGGAAAGACTCTGAATTAGAATGATTGGCCAAAGACAACCCAGAAACTAATCCCATCACCATAAAACATGAGACTGTGAGCTACGTGGCCGAGCAGTTCTCCTGGGTTCTCTTACCCTACTGCTCCACCGGGGTGCCCAATCCCAATAAAATCTCTTGCTTTATCAGCACATGTGTCTCTTCAGACAATAACTGGGACCTTTTTGTCCCTGTTCTCCTTCTGACATGGACAACTGGCCAGAGTGCCCCAACTGGTAAGGAACAAGATACTTTATTGACCTCTCTCCCCTTCTCTCTCTCTTTCCTCTCCTTAACCCTTCCTATCCTCCCCTTTTTTTCTAGTGCCCCGGTCCTGGACGCAAGAATCTGGTCGAAGGGCCTCAACCCGAGCTGAGGATTAGAGACTGATCATCCCCTCTTGGCAGAGAACTCGAATTCTGGTTCTGTTCTGGTCTGATTTCTGGTAGGGCCGAGTTCCAGTCCTCCCTTCTCTGGAGGCCCAGGGAAAAGTCCCATGATGTTTGGGTATCTGCAGGTGACAGGAGACATCAGTAAGGCCACCCCTTTGGCCCCCGTCTCCCGCCTCCTCCCCCTTCTTTCAACCTGGCATCCTTTCCTCCCTTTGAAATCTTTGAAGACCTGAAGTATTTTCCTTAAAGTGTTAGTACTTGGATCTGAAGTTCTGTGTCTCTATAGGAGGTTTTCTGAGAGACTGTATTCTTGTATTTAAGGGAGTGTCTGATGAGGACTGCCAGGTTTATACGTGTGTGTTTTAACTTTGTGTTGTAAGTTTTGATGGCCATTTTGCTTTGTCTGGCCACCATTTGGTTTAGACCTGCTGCCATTTTGTTAGAACTTGATTTTCTTTCCCTGTGCCTTGAGACCAGGGCTCTCAGGAATACTTATCTAGACCATCTCTAACCCCTGACACAGAAAAAATGGGAAAAAGCCTTGAAAAGTTTTATTTATTCCAACTGTTTTTTATAAACTAGTAAAATTTATATTGTAATATCTAATTCATGATTAAACTTAGCAAATGAAGCTAAATCTTGCATTGTGTCTGTCTAAATATGTCCAGTATGTCTTTATCTCTGGATAATATTTTTGAGATTAATTTGTAAATGAGCTCTATTTAATTGACTTAAAAAAGGTAAGCACTTACAAATCAAATAATTCTAAATTAAACAATAAATTTCAAGTTCATGTGAACTGGTAAATATTCAGTATTAAATACCTGATATTAATTTTTTTTGTTGACCTATCTAATATAGACATGTCTTAGAGTAATTAACATTAAGTAAAATATTTTCATTGTACCTAGGCTTAATATAAGTTAAATATTATATCTGTTACAAGTTTGTCAACAAGGAAATTACCTCAAGTGAAGAAATTTCTAAAAAAAAAATGTAAATGAGATATGAGCTTTTATATCTCTAGCTAACTTTGGGGAGATGTGTATAAGAGACAGGATTTCTGATTATAGTTTCAATTTCTGTGCTT
>SJYT01042005.1:395842-428734 GCA_006410635.1 Cephalophus harveyi
CCTGTCTCCCGTACAATGTCACGAACCTCATTCCATAGTTCTTCAGGCACTCTATCTATCAGATCTAGGCCCTTAAATCTATTCCTCACTTCCACTGTATAATCATAAGGGATTTGATTTAGGTCATACCTGAATGGTCTAGTGGTTTTCCCTACTTTCTTCAATTTGAGTCTGAATTTGGCAATAAGGAGTTCATGATCTGAGCCACAGTCAGCTCCCGGCCTTGTTTTTGTTGACTGTATAGAGCTTCTCCATCTTTGGCTGCAAAGAACATAATCTGATTTCAGTGTTGACTATCTGGTAATGTCCATGTGTAGAGTCTTCTCTTGTGTTGTTGGAAGAGGGTGTTTGCTATGAGCAGTGCATTTTCTTGGCAAAACTCTATTAGTCTTTGCCCTGCTTCATTCCTCATTCCAAGGCCAAATTTGCCTGTTACTCCAGGTGTTTCTTGACTTCCTACTTTAGCATTCCAGTCCCCTATAATGAAAAGGACATCTTTTTTGGCTGTTAGTTCTAAAAGGTCTTATAGGTCTTCATAGGCATTATTAATAATGCCTTCTCTGACTCTGGCCATAAATTTGAACTTTCTTCTATTACTCAAGCTCAATCAAAACATCAAGCAAAGTTTCAACAAAGGAGAAAAAAATCTCCCACAATTAAGAGATAGATTTATATAAACAATACCAGGCTATGGTAATTTAGGTTTAAAGTCTCCTCTGTGTTGGAAACAATTAAATCATGCTAAAGATAATCAGTCTAGTAACACTAGAACTCTGGGCTATATGCCTTATAGATGGTGCCAATATATAATTTCCCTGGAAGATAAAGATTCTACAGTGCAGACTAAGTCAGATGACATGAGATATACTGGGCTACATCTAATGGAAGCTCTTAACTTAAGTCCTACTTGTGACTTTGCTAATACTGCTGGCTATGTTATTTGTATTTCACCTGTTTTACAAAATTGCTGTTTCTTACACTGCCAAATGTGTGACTGAGGCCTCTGATAAAATGATATATAGTTCCATATGAGATCGATGATGATAACAGTGAACTCTAGATATAGAAAGAAACAAGAGGAAACATTTTCCTAGACCAAGAGGTGAGTAAGACAGGTGGTCCAAAAAGTTTTGGATACTATTTTATGGCCTAGTCCAGTAATAAAATCTTCGCCAAACCTGAGAATGGACATTCTCAGCACCATGAGATAAAATGATCATAAAATGCCCCCCTCAAAATGATGGTCAAGTTTATGAACAAAAAGGGGCTCTGCTAACTGAAAACTGTGACTTGCCATCTACATCTACAAAGATTACATCATGGCCACTGCAACTGCTGACTTTCAATGCCCCTGAAAGGAGTTCATCATGAAAATCAAGAATGAGACAATCTGTGCTCTGAGAAAAACTGGCAGAACAGGCCTTCAGATAGTTAGATCTGTCACGCGAGTGTATGTTCCTCGGTTCTTTGTCTCATCACAACAAAGATTTGGAGCGATGGACATTAAAGCCCTCAGTGCGTCACAGCTCTCAGGTCTTGGACAAATCGTGTTAGAGCTCTTAGGCAAATCAGTGTTACAGCTCTATTTTATTTAGAAGATAGCAGGAGAATCCATCCTTGAAGTGTGAGGGCATGCCAACCCAAAGATTTGAAGGGAAGAGAGTGGAGGAGCGCGTGGGAGAGGAGGAGAGAGAGAGGGAGAGAGAGAGAAAAAGCGCACGCACGTGGGAGAGGAAGAGAGAGAGAGAGCGAGCGCTTTGGCTCCTCCTTTTATATGTTTTTTCTTCCACCTGGGCCTGCCCTATGCAAATTGAGCTTAGCCAGGAGTGCTGTTTGTTCTACCTGAAGTCTTCACTCTGGTCCTCGGACCTTCCTTGTCTTTTAGCCACCGTCATTTTGGACTCCTTTTCCCTATTCTACCTACCTAACAGATCCTTTCAAGAAAAGATTTTATGAGTTCCAATTTTTACATCTTCTCATACCTATCAAAACACTGACATCATTAATGGTGACATTCCCTGGTGGCTCAGACAGTAAAGCGTCTGCCTGAAATGCGGGAGACCCAGGTTCAATCCCTGGGTTGGGAAGATCCCCTGGAGATGGAAATGGCGACCTACTCCAGTATTCTTGCCTGGAGAATTCCGTGGATTGAGCAGCCTGGTAGGCCACAGTCCACGGGGTCGCAAAGAGTCGGACACGACTGAGTGACTTCACTTTGCTTTTGCTTTGCTTTGCTTTGGCTATTAAGCAAAGTTTTACAGTTAAAAAGTCAAAATAGAGTAGCTATGGTTCAGACATCCTGGGAAGTAACTAAGTGACACTATGGTGTAATTTCAGATAAGACGTTGTATTGCTAACACTTGAGTTTTCTGAGTCATGTCAGGCTTAGATGCCACCATTCTCAAAACAGTGTCTGCTGGAAGCTAGTAACTGCAACCTTACTTTTTATAAAACTAGGCAACTGGCTACCTGGCTACGAGTCTCCCCAAAGTGCCAGGTCCAGACTGGGTTTCAGGCCTATTCTTCTAAAAAGAAATGAGATTTATTTTGTCTATTAAAATTCCAGTTATCCTTCCTTCAGATACTTCTAATTGGGTCTGTTACAACAAAATGGCAGACCAAGGGATTGAGATTTTAATCATTCAAGGCTCAGATCTACTACTTGGAACTCAGGAATACTTCCAATTCAGTGTCTATTCTCCAAGCTGAGGCAGTCCTGTGCCCCATTTTGATAGGAAGTTATCACAGTCATAGTTGCCCAGTTCCCTAAATTAAAACTGAGCAGGACTCTGTGGGGCTCTGGAGTACAGATCTGTTCTGGGTTCTCCATTTCTTGTCTGTAGGATATAGGCTTCTCTCAGCCTCCTTGACCTTCCCTGAGTTCCAAAGGGTGGCTTCAAACAATTGCTAATCAGGGAAGGGAGGGGATACAGAAACAGGAGAAACAATAACAGGTTGGTACAGCCTCCAGACTGAGTCCTGGTTCCTACTCAAAGAAATATGCATAACAATGTCTTTGAGTTCTTCTACAGAACAGGAGCCCCTACCCAGGTGGAGGACGGTAAATTCAGACTGAACACAAGATTCCTGGAGCACAGCTTTGTTGCCTCACCACCAACCAATCAAAAAGGGTCACAAACCCTGCACCCCTCATTCTAAATGTTGCCTTCTGTTTCTGGGGATCAGAGATGACCAGCCTGTTAGGTCTCCTGTTTGGCCCCTGTCTATTTCATCTCTGAGAGGGGCCAACGGTTTCAAACTAAATTGCTGTTATTACAAGGGTGAATGATGGTTTCAGGCAAAAAATATCTTGACTTAGATCAGGTAGAGAGAGACTTCTGCTCTACTAGGCAGGCCTATGCCCATGCACAGCAGAAAGAAGTTGCAGAAAAAAGAGACCTCCGGCCCAATTCCCAAGAAGTATCTTGAGTATGAAGTCTCTCAGGGGGTAGTTGTTAGGGGAAGCACACTAACTGAAACCGCCCACCCTGTCAGGCCCTTTAGTAACCATTCACATGAGTTGGATCCTCGTAAGGAATATGGAACTGTTAGGTAGGTAGAACAGGGAAAAGGAGTCCAAAATGGCGGTGGCTACAGACAAGCAAGGGAAAAGCCCGTGAAAATGAAACAAAAGAAGGTCCGAGGACCTGAGTGAGGACCTCAGGTAAAACAAACAACACTCCTGGCTGGCCCAATTTACATAGGACAGGCCCAGGGAGAGATAAACATATAAATAGAGGAGCCAAAGCCAGCTCTCTCTCTCTCTCCCACGCGCTGGGGCGCTCTTCTCCTCGTGTTTTTAGATCGACGTGCCCTCACGCCTCAAAGATGGATTTTCCTGCTATCTTCTAAATAAAATAGAGCTGTAACACTGAGCTGTAACACTGATTTGTCTAAGAGCTATAACATGGTCTATCCAAGACCTGGGAGCTGTGACACGCTGAGGGGGCTTTAATGTCCGTCACTCCAAATCTTTGTTGTGACGAGACAAAGAATCGAGGAACATACACTCGCGTGACAGAACTAATAAGCCACCACCAACCGGAAGAGTTCGGGAAAGGTCAAAATGAGACACCACGTGTCCATCCACTTCCCAGAATCCCTCTCACTAGCATCCATCTTGGCTGAGCGATGTGGGCACCACCAGGAAAGACTCTGAATTAGAATGATTGGCCAAAGACAACCCGGAAACTAATCCCATCACTATAAAACCTGAGACTGCAAGGCACGCAACAAAGCTGTTCTGGGTTCCCTTACCCTACTGCTCTCCATCCGGGTGCCCTTTCCCAATAAAATCTCTTGCTTTGTCAGCACATGTGTCTCCTTGGACAATTCATTTCCAAATGTTAGACAAGAGCCCAGTTCCGGGCCCTGGAAGAGGTCCCCCTTCCTGCAACACTTCCACAGCTGGTTCCCAGGCTTGTAAATTCTGCCTAAGGAGGAGATGGCAGCATAATTAGTCAGCAGTGTGAGGCGTATACAACACTTTACAGGCCAGTACTCTGACCTCAAAAGTCATTTCCTCACAGATGATGCCCAAACTGGAACCTTCCGCAGGCTTTTCCACCACTTTTATGAGCCAGCTGCTTTTCAGTGAAGGGACATGGCCCTGGCACAGTCCTTTGTCATAAAATGTGTCCCTTGGCTGCAGGCAATGTTGCATGGGGATACTATACAGTGGATAAGATGATTTCTGAGTCTATGAATGATGGTACTGCAGAAACTCTACAGGTTGGGGAAGCAAACATGAATTTGGAATATGCAACATCCCAGTAGGACAAAACAATTTTCCTTCCATAGTGGCAGGGCTCCAACATAATGAACCTGCCAACAAATGGCCAGCTAGCCCCTCAGGAGTGCTGCCATGCCAGGGGGTTTGTATGGGTTCCTGCTGTTGGCAGGTAGGTACTCAGCAGTGACAGTGGCCAGATTAACCTTGGGGCATCAAAGTCCATGCTGTTGAGCCCATGCATGCCTCTGTCCCTGTCACCAACACCACCTTATTCAGGGCCTCCAAAGAGAGGATTTCCCTTCATCATGTTCTTTCTGGATCATCTGGGAGAGGGGGCTCTATGGGAGCTGCCATTCACTTTGTTCTGATGCTGGCTTGCTTGCTATAGAACCTATGCATGAGACAGGATCTTTAACTCGCTGTTAACTGATCTTGGAGCAGCTCCCTGAGACACCTGAAGTGAGTTGGGAAAGAAGCAGGAAAGCACTGGGTTGAACCCAGTGGGGATCCCAGCCTCCTATAGCAACTGTGTCTATAGCACACTGTGTCTTCTAGACCTGTTTGCACTTACTATTCTGTTTTAAGATGGAAGACTATTTTGCACATACAATTTTGTGATTTGTTGGATCAGATAGCGGTCAGTTTCTGATGGGTGTCTCAGGTCATGCAGAACACTTGCTATCCCAAGGTCAAATGGACATGCTCTACTAGGGCTCAGCAGTAGGTCAGAAAGTTATTGTCAAGTAGAGAATCATGTTGGCAGAAGAGGGCATGGCTTTCTCCAGGAACATGGCATTTATACTAGGGAAGGCTCTTTCCTGTTCCAGGCCTTACTCACAGTCACGGGTCACCCAGGAAATGGTTGAAATGGGTATTCAGAGGTGGCATATGTTGCCTCCAAAATCTGAAGATTTTTGCCTATCTTTTTCTGATGAGTGGAGCAGAACAGAGCATCTTCTCTCTCTCTTCAGAGGCATTTCCAAGATCATCAGACCCTTAGAAACATTGCCTTTGTGGAAGTCCCTGAAGTTTCTCATGGTTTACCTCTGGCAGGAATGTTTCCTCACTAAGGCTTCTAGGATGCTTGCTGCTCCCTGCATAGTACAATGTGGTCAGTGTAATGGACCGCCGTTTTGTTTGGTGACATTTCAAGAAGCAAGTGACATGGCCCCAAGGTATGTGAGGACAAAGTGCCTCGGATTTTCTTTACTGACAGGAATAGGAAAAACAATTCATTAGCTGGGTAATAGGTGCCAAGAACTGAGCTTATTTGCTCTGGAAAAGTTACCACGTGTAGAACCGCATTCACCACCACCCCCAGCATTTGCACTGAATACACAGGCGAGTTAAGTGAAGATGTTGTGAGAGTCTCCACTCTGCATTTTTCAAGTCTTTGAGGGTGGGCCCATCCCTGCACACCCCAGGGATACAGCGCTGCTTTCACTTTACTCTGGTGGGATAAAGGGAGTATGCCAAGGCTCCATACTTTTTTTTCATAATGTCCTCGAGTCAGGGAATCAATGTGAGGATTCATCTATGTATGAAGCAGGTTACTGTCACTCCATGCATGCTGGGACTTAAGAAATAATGATTGGGCCCACTATGAGAAGGATCTAGTCAAGACTCCACCTAGCTATTGATGTACCTTTTTGCAAGGTAGGAAGAGACACAGGCATACAGAATGGACTTGTGGACATGGGGTTTGGGAGAAAGAGAGGGTGGGATGAACTGAGAGAATAGCATTGATATATATACACTACAAAGTGTACAATAGCTAGCTAGTGGGAAGGTGCTCTGTGATGACCTAGAGGGGTGGGATGGGGGGCTGGGAGGGATGCTCCAGAGGGAGGGGACATTTGTGTACATATAGAAGTCACACTGTTGTGCACCAGAAACTAACACAGCACTGTAAAGCAATTAAATGCCAATTAAAAAAATCCACTAACTGAATGTAATGACATAGTAATTGTCTTCAAGCCAACAATAAATATGTTTTTATACAAAAAAATAAAAATAAAAGGATTCCACCTATCGCTTCACCTTCATAAGCCCCACTCTGATCAGTGGGCCATTTCAGGTGTCCAAGGATTAACATCATTTCACAGGCAGCTTTCAGTTCCTGGAAAGATCTAGGTACTTTCCCAGGGTGCACAGTTACTCTGGAAAATGACAGTGGGTCCCACTGGGGAAAGCATAAGGGAAGATTTAAAATATAATGCTGGTTTTAGGGTCTTCTTTCAAGAGCTTGGCCTCTCCTCTTGCCTAGGCACTCTTGGTCTAGGAACTTGGTAAGAGGCCCCAAATCACTTGTTAATTTATTTAATACATTCAATTGACACAGTGCTACACTCAGGGAATAATATATATATTTAAAGCTTTTCCTATTCTTTGCTTTAGTAATTTTATTTATTAAAAACATTTTGGGGAGCCGTGTCTCAGAATACACAGCATACAGGGTCATAGTTCCCCTGACCAGGGATTGAACCCATGCTCTCTGCAGTGGAAGTGCAGAGTCTTAACTGGACCACCAGGGAAGTCCATCATAACTTCAATAGTAGAGAAACCAAAGCCATCTTACACAGAGGTATGTTGACAGAAATGAACACAGAGATTTTAAAGTGAGCAAGTTCAAGATATCCATTTTAAACTTCTCTCTAAAATGGAGCAAGTCCTGTCATATTTTAAAAATTAATCTCCATTAATAACAATCACAATCAATTCTGTTCAGTTCAGTTCAGTTCAGTTGCTCAGTCGTGTTCAACTCTTCGCGACCCCATGATCCACAGCACGCCAGGCCTCCCTGTCCATCACCAAATCCCAGGGTTTACTCAAACTCATCTCCATTGAGTCAATGATGCCATCCAACCATCTCATCTTCTGTCGCCCCCTTCTCCTCCTGCCCTCAATCTTTCCCAGCATCAGGGTCTTTTCAAATGAGCCAGCTCTTTGCATCAGTTGGCCAAAGTATTGGAATTTCAGCTTCAACATCAGTCCTTCCAATGAACACTCAGGACTGATCTCCTTTAGGATGGACTGGTTTGATTTACTTGCAGTCCAAGGAACTCTCAAGAGTCTTCTCCAACACCACAGTTCAAAAGCATCAATTCTTTGGTGCTCAGCTTTCTTTATAGTCCAACTCTCACATCCATACATGACTACTGGAAAAACCATAGCCTTGACTAGACGGACCTTTGTCTGCAAAGTAATGTCTCTGCTTTTTAACATGCTCTCTGCTGCTGCTGAGGCTGCTAAGTCACTTCAGTCGTGTCTGACTCTGTGCCACCCCACAGACGGCAGCCCACTGGGCTCCGCCATCCCTGGAATTCTCCAGGCAAGAACACTGGAGTGGGTTGCCATTTCCTTCTCCAATGCATGAAAGTAAAAAGTGAAAGTGAAGTCGCTCAGTCGTGTCTGACTCAGCGACCCCATGGACTGCAGCCTACCAGGCTCCTCCATCCATGGGAGTTTCCAGGCAAGAGTACTGGAGTGGGATGCCCTTGCCTTCTCCGAATATGCTCTCTAGATTGGTTATAACTTTCCTTCCAAGGAGTAAGCATCTTTTAATTTCGTGGCCGTAGTCACCATCTGGAGTGATTTTAGAGCCCTCAAAAACAAAGTCAGCCACTGTTTCCCCAACTATTTGCCATGAAGTGATGAGACCAGATGCCATGATCTTCGTTTTCTGAATGTTGAGCTTTAAGCCAACTTTTTCAGTCTCCTCTTTCATTTTCATTAAGAGGCTCTTTAGTTCCTCTTCACTTTCTACCATAAGGGTGGTGTCATCTGCATAACTGAGGTTACTGATATTTCTCCCAGAAATCTTCATTCCAGCTTGTGCTTTATCCAGCCCAGCATTTCTCATGATGTACTCTGCAGAGAAGTTAAATAAGCAGGGTGACAATATACAGCCTTGACAGACTCCTTTTCCTATTTGGAACCAGTCTGTTGTTCTATGTCTAGTTCTAACTACTGCTTCCTGACCTGTGTATAGATTTCTTAAGGGGCAGATCAGGTGGTCTGGTATTCCCATCTCTCGCAGAATTTTCCACAGTTTATTGTCATCCACACAGTCAAAGGCTTTGGCATAGTCAATAAAGCAGAAATAGATGTTTTTCTGGAACTCTCTTGCTTTTTTGATGATCCAGCAGATGTTGGCAATTTGATCTCTGGTTCCTCTGCCTTTTCTAAAGCCAGGTTAAACATCTGAAAGTTCATGGCTCATGTATTGCTGAAGCCTGGCTTGGAGAATTTTGAGCATTACTTTACTAGCGTGTGAGATGAGTGCAACTGTGCGGTGGTTGGAGCATTCTTTGGCATTGCCTTTCTTTGGGATTGGAATGAAAACTGAACTTTTTCAGTCCGGTGGCCACTGCTGAGTTTTCCAAATTTGCTGGCCTATTGAGTGCAGCACTTTCACAGCATCATCTTTTGAGATTTGAAATAGCTCAACTAGAATTCCATCACCTCCACTAGCTTTGTTCGTAGTGATGCTTCCTAAGGCCCACTTGACTTCACACTCCAGGATGTCTGGCTCTAGGTGAGTGATCACACCATCATGGTTATCTGGGTCGTGAAGATCTTTTTTGTACAGTTCTGCTGCATATTCTTGCCACCTCTTTTGAACATTTTCTGCTTCTGTTAGGTCCATATCTTTTCTGTCCTTTATTGAGCCCATCTTTGCATGAAATGTTCCCTTGGTATCTAATTTTCTTGAAGAGATCTCTAGTCTTTCCCATTCCGTTACTTTCCTCTATTTCTTTGCATTGATTGCTGAAGAAGGCTTTCTTATCTCTCCTTGCTATTCTTTGGAACTCTGCATTCAGATGAGTATATCTTTCCTTTTCTCCTCTACTTTTTGCTTCTCTTCTTTTCACAGCTATTTGTAAGGCCTCCTCAGACACCCATTCTGCTTTTTTGCATTTCTTTTCCATGGGGATGGTCTTGATTCCTGTCTCCTATACAATGTCACGAACCTTTGTCCATAGTTCATCAGGCACTCTATCTATCAGATCTAGTCCCTTAAATCTATTTCTCACTTCCACTGTATAATAATAAGGGATTTGATTTGGGTCATATCTGAATGGTCTAGTGGTTTTCCCTACTTTCTTCAATTAATTTTGTAAGTTATAATTAAACTTAAATTATCTTTCAAAGGAAAAAATGAATTCCATCATTTAAATACTTTCATGTTATGGAAAAGACTAACTCTGAAACCCCACACATGGTAACACATCTGGTAACGCAGTCCTGCAGCCCTCATTAAGGATGCCCCTGCGCCACGTGTGACTCACCATGAGTCTTTGACAACACCCCAACAGTTCTGTGCTGTGTGCAATGAGAACATTGGTTGTGATCTCAGAGGCACTTGAGTGCTGCAGCTATATCAAAATGCCATAAAGATTTTCAAACTCACTCAGTTTCTAAATTTATTTGATTTCTGAAGGATGGCACCGGTCCATGGACAGAAGCCACATTTGACAAATGATGCTCTAGGCTTGTTACCGTTCCCTGGACCATGAGTATCACAGTCGCTTGACACCTTGCCATCTACCTGCCCTTGTCTCATGCCACCGCCAGCCATCCTCTGGGGACTCATGATGCCACTGCATGCCAGATATCCCACATCCTCCTTTTCCTTGGCAAGGAGGTGTGGTCTGTGTTCCTCGAATATGCAAGCAACTGAGTCCCAGGGATCATTCTGAGGATGTCTTTCCTGGGGCACATTCCAATAGGGTAAGTTAAGAAGAATTTAACAAAAGACTCCATCAAGATATGGGGAGGATGTAGGAAAACCTTGAGGGACAGTGCAGAGCCCGAAGGCTTTGTAATGGTGAAGTTTTGCCACCACCGTCTGCCTGCAGGGACAGAAGCAGTACACAGTATCAGAAACTCAGAAGGGGAAGGTTGGCTATGTGGAAGCGCTGCCAGCTAGGAACTATAAACTCTAACAGAGGAACACAGATAGCTCTGGGGAAGAAACAGCTTGACCCTCACTCCCTGCTGGGGAGCTCTGGGAAAGAAACAGCTTGACCCTCACTCCCTGCTGGGGAAGGCATGTGGGTTTATGACTTACTCAGCGCTCAGGCTCTCGGAGCATGAAGCAGTGGCTCTGCTTTTAGTGGCTCTGACTCTTTGCGACCCCATGGACTGTAGCCCTCCAGGCTCCTCTGTCTGTGGAATTTTTTAGGCAAGAATACTGGAGAGGGTTGCCATTTCCTTCTCCAGGGGATCTTCTCAACCCAGGGATTGAACTCATGTCTCTTGTGTCTCCTGTGGAGCAAAATAAATCTGCAACTAAATATTGATGCACTTCATTTGATACCTCGACATTTAAAAATACCAACAAAACTGGGCTCATCCCCAGACTGTTCACTATCCAAGGGAGAAGCTCACGTCAGTTTAACCGTTCATTTCCAGGGAATGAACCTTGTTGCAACCTCTTTACGGTGCAAGTCCCTGCCCCCATCATTAAAACCCTTCTGCCCACACACTGGGTTTGACACAGAGACCAACACCACTCAAGCTGCTGCTGGTGGTGGTTTAGGGACTTGAGGGGTGTAGGCCATGGTGGCCCATGTGTGGGTGTGTCGTGCAGACCACAAGGAGGGCACTGCTGGAGTAGCTTTCTCTGAGGCGAAAGGCCTTTGCTGCTTCTCTGACACTAGAGCTATTTTATGTTTTCAGACGCTAAGAGGTGCCTACAGACTCAGCGTGCTCAGTAGGCATTGGGGTATGTCATTAGAATGTGGTAACAATTTGGCTTTCCTTGAATTTATTTTCATGGCTACCTTCTATTTATGGAAAATGAATCTAGTTTTATATTTAACTTACTGATCTAATATTGCATTTTGAGATGTTTATTTAAATTTAAACAAAGAGACACTTTTTTTTTTTTTAAATAAAAAATCACAAGGCACTGGGTAAACATGGCAAACCCTGGATATGGGCAGACCTGATGGACTTGGGTGATTGTGTCTTGGAGTAACCCCCACATTGGTCTCCCCACCTTCATCCTGGCCCATTTCTGTGGCTGCCATAACAGGATCAGTGACTACAAAACCACCCACAGTCACACAGCACACAATTCTGGAGGCTAGTAGTCCAAAATCAGCTTCAATGGGCTGAAATGAAGAAGTCAGCAGGGCCACTGTTTCTCTGAAGGCTCTAGGGGAGGATCCTCCCTTCCCTCGCCCAGCTTCTGGTGGCTCCAAACACTCCTTGGCTTGAGTCTGCATTCTTCCCACCGTGGCTTCCATCTTCGCATTGGCTTTTCTTCTGTGTCTGCCTCTCTCCTGTTTCTCTTATGGATGCTTATACACTGGATTTAGGGTCCCCCTGGGTAATCCAGGATGATCTCATCTTGAGGTCCTTAATTAGTTATGTCTGCAAAGACTCATTTTCCAAAGAAGGTCACATTCACAGATTCAGGAACATACGCTTTTTGGGGGAACCCCCTACCCGTGGGTCCCTCCTCTTCACTGTTTCAGCCCCCGCCCCCACTTCCTGCCACTCTCTCGGCCATCACTTCATCCAGTCACACAGAATGGCAGCCCCCTTTGCTTCTGGAACTCATGAGCTTGTTTCCTCAAACGCTGACCCCTGTGCTCGGTACTCTTCTCTCCCAGAATCCTGCGGGAGCCTCTCTCGCCTCCTCAGGTCTTTGCTCTCCTGCCACACTCCCGAGAAGCTTTTCCCTGAACATGGTGCTGAATAATGAAGTGCCATCCCCACCGCCGGCCCCCACACGCCCCAGGGCCCCGCCTCTCCCTTCCTCCTGGCTCTGCTGGTCTTCAGAATAGGACTTTTGTCAGCAGGCCACCCACTGGGTGTCCGCCACTTGTCCGTCTCCCTCATGAGAACGGCCTTCACAAGGGGAGGGACTTCTGACTGTTTTGTCCATTTCTGTAGCCTTAGATTCTAGAACAGTGCCTGGTGTGTAGCAACTGTTTGTGTTGGTTGAAAAGTGCACCGGGGATCGGATGGAGCGTGAAGTGATACTGAGGGGCCCTTCCGAGCTGCATGAATGGGGGGAGAGGCCCAGGACCTGCAGAGTCTGGTCACCTGCCCGGTCTACCCGCTCCTGCCTCTGTGCTGATCTGCAACCGGCTCTCTGTCTACCTTTTTCTCAAAAATCATGTCTTTTATTTTTTTTTAATGTAGAAAGAAGGAAAAGATTTTTGCCTCTTTCTTACACATTAAGATACTTCTTCATGGTTGCCCTGTGCTTCATTTTAGGCAAAACTCTAAATAAGCCAATCAGGGGACTTACCTTTTAAAATAACTTTGTTTTAGTTTATTTTTTAGGAAAGTATTATTTATGACCATAAATTAAAGCAAGACAAATAACAAGAATAAGCTCATCAAGTACTCAGGTGAAGTGATACTGAGGGGCCCTTCCGAGCTGCATGAATGGGGGGAGAGGCCCAGGACCTGCAGAGCCTGGTCACCTGCCCGGTCTACCCGCTCCTGCCTCTGTGCTGATCTGCAACCGGCTCTATGTCTACCTTTTTCTCAAAAATCATGTCTTTTATTTTTTTAATGTAGAAAGAAGGAAAAGATTTTTGCCTCTTTCTTACACATTAAGATACTTCTTCATGGTTGCCCTGTGCTTCATTTTAGGCAAAACTCTAAATAAGCCAATCAGGGGACTTACCTTTTAAAATAACTTTGTTTTAGTTTATTTTTTAGGAAAGTATTATTTATGACCATAAATTAAAGCAAGACAAATAACAAGAATAAGCTCATCAAGTACTCTAAAAAGTCTTTTCAGAGAGAACTCCAGTGCGCTTTTCTGCTTCCTGTGTCTGTGTCCTCGGGGTGGTAGCTGTGAGCCAGAGAAGCAGCTCAGAGACCGCTGGAGCCACCTTGGGAACACACGTGAGGCCTCCTGTCCTGGAGACTCCAAGTCAGTCCCTGCCAAAATTCAGAGATGAACACAGAGACTGCTTTGAAACTTGGAACCCTGAGTCCCTGAAATAGAGAAGGTCCCCTGTCTGAGAATGCTGTGCTCTTTTTTTCCAGTTGAGCCGATGGCTGGGCCAAACCCTTCCTCTCACTGGTAGAAGCCCAAGATCTGGCCTTCACTCATCCTGTGAGAAAGAAAAGAAACTTTGTTCAGTTAAATTTGCACACCTGGTCCTTTCAGCTGTGTGTCTGAATAGGAAGGCACTGGGAAAGGTCTGTGTCTCAAGGCGGACAGGAATAAGATGCTGCCAAGAATGTACTGGAGAAATAGGCCAGCATCCTGGGGAACAGGGGAGTAGGCAGGCACGGGGCTTTCTATGCTGGGGTAAAACATCTACTCTGTAGCCTGGCAGTCTGGCCTCTCCCTACCCTCCTGGGTTCTTGAAGAAGGCTCTGAAGGAACACACTTGTACCACTGCTTCCTCCCCATCTTTCCTGGGACTGGCAAGCTCGAGGCCAAGAGACTTTGCAGCAGGAGCCCCTGGCTTGTGACCTTGAACAGGTGACCTCATTTCCGTGTTACAGCCCCCCATGTGTACAGTGGGTTAATAGTATCCCAGATGGTGGTGACAATTCAGTAAGCCTTGCATAAAAGGCATGTGCTTTGCATAAAGGCAAGCTAGAGTCTTCCTTCTGCTCCATCCCTGTGTATTTCTTTAAACATGAACTCAGTTTAGCAACCAGAACCTTAGGATTTCTTACGCAGCAAGAGAGTCCAAGCAGTGCTGTTTCTCAGGGCAATAAGAGGGTCTGAGATGTGCACCTACCTCAAGCCACTGCAGGCCAGACCTCAGGGCTCCTCCCCAGGTCCTTTCTCAGCTTGGTCCCTTGGGTTCCACTCCTGCAGCCAGCTTTCTACTCCATCTTCATGGTTGGCCACCTACTCCAAGGCCTCAGTATCCAAGTGCCAGAGGAGAGTCTTAGGAAAGCCAATAGAGCCTGCTCCATTCCTACCCACGTCTACCTGGGGATGTTCCTTAATCTCCCTGAGCCTTGCATCCTCCTCTGTGAGGGGAGGATGGCTGTGCCCACTTCAGAGAGCTGTAGCCATGGCAACCTATGTAACCCTCATCATTGCTGTCCCTACCACCAGCTCCTGTGGAGACTGGTTCAGGCCCCTTTCCTCTTTGCAAAAACATCCACGGCCCTCAAATCTGCCTCAGTTCAGTTCAGTTCAGTCGCTCAGTCGTGTCTGACTCTTTGCGACCCCATGAATCACAGCTCGCCAGGCCTCCCTGTTCAACACCATCTCTCGGAGTTCACTCAGACTCACATCCATCGAGTCAGTGATGCCATCCAGCCATCTCATCTTTGGTCGTCCTCTTCTTCTCCTGCGCCCAATCCCTCCCAGCATCAGAGTCTTTTCCAATGAGTCAACTCTTCGCATGAGGTGGCCAAAGTACTGGAGTTTCAGCTTTAGCATCATTCCCTCCAAAGAAATCTCAGGGTTGATCTCCTTCAGAATGGACTGGTTGGATCTCCTTGCAGTCCATTTTTCTGGAACTCTCTTGCTTTTTCCATGATCCAGCGGATGTTGGCAATTTGATCTCTGGTTCCTCTGCCTTTTCTAAAGCCAGCTTGAACATCAGGGAGTTCACGGTTCACGTATTGCTGAAGCCTGGCTTGGAGGATTTTGAGCATTACTTTACTAGCATGTGAGATGAGTGCAATTGTGCGGTAATTGGAGCATTCTTTTGCATTGCCTTTCTTTGGAATTGGAATGAAAACTGACCTTTTCCAGTCCTGTGGCCACTGCCGAGTTTTCCAAATTTGCTGGCAGATTGAGTGCAGCACTTTCACAGCATCATCTTTCAGGATTTGAAACAGCTCAACTGGAATTCCATCACCTCCACTAGCTTTGTTCGTAGTGATGCTTTCTAAGGCCCACTTGACTTCACATTCCAAGATGTCTGGCTCTAGACTAGTGATCCTTCTGTAAACCTCTCCTTTTCCTTCTGGGCCTGGGACTTGGGACCCTGCTATGCCCCAGCCTCCAGCTCTGTGTGGGGAAAGGATATGAGTTCAGAACTGTCACAGCTGGTTTGTTAACATGAGAGAAGAACCTAGAGGAACTGAGGTCATCAGGAAGATGCCACTGCCGTGGAAGGAAGAGCATATAGAACAGAGTTAGATTCTTGGTGACAATGTCTGAACAGCTGGAGCAAGTCTCACCTGAAATCCATCCTTGGACTTTACAGATACATGACCCAATATATTCCTTTGATATTTAAGTCAATTTGATACCATTTGCATCCCTAACATAGAGAACCTTGCCCTCTCAAACCAGGAGACAAATATGGGCCACGGTGGGAAATAGCATGTGCAAGAAGCTAGATGAAGCAGAAGCTCTTCCTGAGGAGTGGAAAGCAGGGCCATTGTTGCTGGGAGCACTGGGCAAGGGACCTACTTGGTACCCACAGAAAGGCAGCAGTGTTTGTGACCATGCGGACTTGGACAAACTCCCAGTCAACAGTATTATGGGATGTATGGGGCTGAGAAAGGACATAGAAGCCCTCAGACCCACGGCTTTTGGGGGAAAGGGTCTGCCCAGTGGTTCTGAAAACTGAACACAAGATACAGGGAACCTGAAGAGCTCTCATAAGGGAGTCCCTGTTCTAACACGTGCCCAGCAGCTCTGGCTGCAGATGGTGATGCATGATGTCCTGGGGCCTCAGAAAGGGGCCTCCAATCATGAGTCCTCCATGAAATGAGGCTAGGTTTTAGGGTAGAAAGTTTCCCACTTCAGAGTGTGAGGCACTGGTTTTGGCTGAGCTGCTAGCCAGCAGGGAGGAGAGCACAGGAAAATTGAGTCCTGATGGATTTGAAGATATCTATAGTGTTTATGTCCCAAGAAGCTTAGGTTTCTGGTGTTAAGTCAACCTGCTGAAGACAAGTAGGTGTCTTGGACAGCCTGCTGCTAAGCTGCTAAGTCACTTCAGTCGTGTCCGATTCTGTGTGACCTCATAGACGGCAGCCCACCAGGTTCCCCCGTCCCTGGGATTCTCCAGGCAAGAACACTGGAGAGGGTTGCCATTGCCTTCTTCAATGCATGAAAGTGAGAAGTCAAAGTGAAGCCGCTCAGTCGTGTCCGACTCTTAGCGACCCCATGGACTGCAGCCTTCCAGGCTCCTCCGTCCATGGGATTTTCCAGGCAAGAGTACTGGAGTGGGGTGCCACTGCCTTCTCCTGGACAGCCTAGGGGCTCCCAGAAAAACATGGCTGATGCCTCATACGTTCCCATGTAGGCTGCATGGCTGGAAAGCATAGGCCTGTGACTCCCCTGGGGCCCCTTCTCCTGCTTTCTTCAGGATTGGCCTGCAGCAGGCAGGAGAGGCTAGGAGAGGCTTATTGTATGCAAGGCTCTTGCAGTGGGGTGAGCTGGCTCCTTTGTCATTTCTTTCAGCTGGAAATTATATTCAGGAAATGACAATTGCTTAAACAAGACAAGTGCATATTTCTGTCCATGTAAATGCAGCTTGGGCCTAGGCAGGCTACGGTTAGTGTGATGGTTCTGATATCACCAGGGCCCCGATTTCTCCCACTTTCCTGTTCCACCATTCTCAGCCTGTGGCAATTATCCTCATCTCAAAAGATGGCTGCAAAACTTCAGCTATCATAACAAGAGTCTAAATTGAAAACAATGGGGAGGAAAGATAAGGAACAGAATTATAAAAAGTCAACCTTTCTCAAAAGGCCCAATTACAACTCCATACTTACCTCCATCCGTAAGTGAAGCTGGAAAATGCAACTTCTCATCTGGGTGCAGGAAGTGGTGGCTTCTTCTACCACAAGGCTGGCTTCTGAATCTGTGCTCTAACCACTACACTGTATAGCCTTCCAAAGGCAATGGTATATAGCTAGAATTTAATACTTTCATTTTGCTTTTACTTTGTTTTCATGATTCAGTTCAGTTCAGTCATTCAGTCGTATCCAACTCTTTGCGACCACACGGACTGCAGCTCACCCGCCTTCCTGGTCCATCAGGAACCCCTGGAGCTTTCTAAAACTCATGTTCATTGAGTCTGTGATGTCATCCAACCATCTCATCCTCTGTCATCCCCTTCTCCTCCTGCCTTCAACTTTTCCCAGCATCAGGGTCTTTTCCAGTGAATCAGTTCTTCTCATCAGCTGGCCAAAGTACTAGAGCTTCAGCTTCAGCATCAGTCCTTCCAATGAATATTCAGGATTGATTTCCTTTAGGATTGACTGGTTTGATCTTCTTGCAGTCCAAGGGACTCTCAAGCATCTTATCCAACACACAGTTCAAAAGCATCAACTCTTTGGCACTCAGCTTTCTTTATGGTCCAACTCTCACATCCATACACGACTACTGGAAAAACTATAGCTTTAATTATATGGACTTTTGTTGGCAAAGTAATGTCTCTGCTTTTTAATATGCTGTTTAGATTTGTCATGGCTTTTCTTCCAAGGAGCAAGCCTCTTTTCATTTCATGGCTGCAGTCACCATCTACAGTGATTTTGGAGCCCAAGAAAATAAAGTCTGTCACTGTTTCCACTGTTTCATCTATTTCCCATGAAGTGATGGGACCAGATACCTTGATCTTAGTTTTCTGAATGTTGAATTTTAAGCCAGCTTTTTCACTTTCTTCTTTCACCTTCAATAAGAAGCTTTTTAGTTCCTCTTTGCTTTCTGCCATAAGGGTGGTGTCATCTGCATATCTGAGGTTATTGATATTTCTCCCTGCAATCTAATTTCAACTTGTACTTCATCCAGCCCAACATTTTGCATGATGTACTCTGCATTAAATTAAATAAGCAGGGTGACATTATACAGCCTTGATGTACTCCTTTCCCAATTTGGAACTAGTCTGTTGTTCCATGTCCGGTTCTGACGGTTGCTTCTTGACCTGCATTTAGATTTGAAACTAAGTCCATGGGGTCTCAAACATTTCAAGAATGTTCAAACTACCAGATAATTGTGCTTACTCGCCATGCTAGTAAGGATATGCTCAGAATCATTCAAGACAGGCGTCAGCAGTACTTTAATCAAGAACTTCCAGATGTCCAAGCTGAGTTTAGAAAAGGCTGAGGAATCAGAGTCAAATTGCTGATATTTGTTGGATCATAGAGAAAGCAAGGGGATTCCACAAAAACAACTATTTCCATTTCACTGAAAGCCTTTGACTGTGTGAATCACAACAAAGTGCAGAAAATTCCTAAAGAGATGGGAGTACCAGACCACGTTACCTGTCTCCTGAAAAATTTGTATGTAGGTCAAGAAGCAACAGTTAGAACCAGAGATGGAAAAACTGACTGGCTTATTGTCACCCTGCTCATTTAACTTATATGCAGAGTACATAATGCAAAATGCCAGGCTGGATGAAGCATAAGCTGGAATCAAGATTATCAGGAGAAATGTCAACAACCTCAGATATGCAGATGATACCACTCTAACAGCAGAAAGTGAAGAGGAACTAAAGACCCTCTTGATGAGGGTGAAGAAAGAGAGCAAAATACCTGGCTTAAAACTCAACATTGAAAAAACTAAGATTGTGGCATCTGGTCCCATCACTTTATGGCAAATAGAAGGGGAAAAAGTGGAAACAGTGACAGATTTTCTCTTCTTGGGCTCCAAAATCACTGCAGATGGTGACTCAAGCCATGAAATTAGAAGATTCTTGCTTCTTGGAAGGGAGGCTATGATAAGCCTACACAGCATATTAAAAAGCAAATACATCACTCTGCTGACAAAAGTCCATATAGTCAAAGCTATCTTTTTTCCAGTAGCCATGTATGAATGTGAGAGATGGACCATAAATAAAGCTGAATGTTGAATTGATGTTTTTGAATTGTGGTGCTGGAAAAGACTCTTGAGAGTCCCTTGGACAGCAAGGAGATTAAACCAGTTAGTCCTAAGGAAATTAACCCTGAATACTCATTGGAAGGACTAATGCTGAAGCGTCAATACTTTGGCCACCTGATGCCAGGAGCTGACTCACTGAAAAAGACCTTGATGCTGGGGAAAACTGAAAGCAAAAGGAGAAGAGGGCAGCAGAGGGTGAGATGGTTGGATGGTATCACCGATTCAGTGGGCATGAAGTTGGGTGAACTCCAGGAGATGGTGAGGGACAGGGAAGCTTGGCGTGCTCCAGTTCATGGGAGCATGTCATGGGAGTCTCAAAGAGTCGGACACAGCTTAGCAATTGAACAAGAACAACAAGGTCACATTCTGAGGTTCTAAGTGGGTATACTTTTGGGTGAGGGTACACATTCAATGCACTATAGAATTGTTGCAGATGTGTCAGTCACAGTGACTGTCACACACAGTTTCTCTTTTTTGTGAAAAAAAAAAAAAAAAAATTATACTTGAAGACTCCAGCTCAGGTTAGTTATCAGACTCAAGGGCAGTCCTCTCTTTAGAGAGACTGTAGTGATGAATAGTTCAATCAGATGGCTCCTTTCAAAATTTAGATTGAGAGTATGTACACGATGGTTGAGAGAAAGAGAAGAATGGAGTTGCCATTAGAAAGAGACCAAAGTGGTACAAAAAATACTCAATACAATAATATTAAAAATTTTAATGATAAATGTCTAAGATTTATACACTTAAAAATACAAAACACTGCCAAAGGAAATTGGGCTTTCCAGGCAGCTCTAGTGGTGGGAGACGTTAGAGATGAGGGATCAGTCCCTGGGTCAGGAAGATCTCCAGGAGGAAGGCACAGCAACCCACGCCAGTACTCTTGCCTGGAGAATCCCCATGGACAGAGGAGCCTGGTGGGCTACAGTCCATAGGGTCACAAAGAGTTGGACACAGCTGAAGTGACTTAGCACACATGCACTGAAGGAAATTAGTGAAGTTCTAAATAATAGAGAGGTGTACCATGTTCATGGATTGTAAGGGTCATTCTTGTTAAGAGATCAATTCTTTTTAAGTTGATTTATAAGTTCAATGTGAAAATTTCAGCAAACTTAATAAGCTGATTCTAAAATTTCTATGGATACAATGAACATGCATTACTTTTTATATCAGGAAAAGATTAAAGAAAACATTACTTCATAAAAATAAAATACAAATTTTATTTTAATGGAAATATAAAGAGCTAAGATAAACTTGAACAGGGACAAAGCTGGAGGATTTACACTGTGTGATATCAAGATTACTACAAGGCTATGGTAATCAAGATATTGTTGTGTTGGTATAAGAACAGACAGACCAATGGAAAGAATACAGAGCCCAGAAATAGATTCACACATATGTTTTCAACACAGGCTTCATTGTAATGTGGAAGGGAAGACCTTTTAAACAAATGGTGCTAACTCAACTGGAAATTTATATACAACAGTGAACCTTGATCCCTTACCTTACATCATACAAAAAAAAATTACTTTGAAAAAAAACATAGACCTAAATGTGAAAGATAAAATAATAAAGCAGCTAGAAGAAAACAGGAAAATATTTTCATGATCTTAGAGTAGACAAATATTTCTTAAACTGTATGTAAACAGCCTTAATCATAAACCAAAAAAAGATAAATTTGACTTCAATGAAATAGAAAACTTCTGTTCACCACAAATATCATTAAGGAAGAGAAAACGAAGACACGAACTGGGAGAAAATATTCATAGTACATATATCTTACAAAGGATTAGAATATATAGAATACCTAGAATTTATAAAGAGCCCATACTAATTAAAAAAGAAAATGATGAAACTCAATAAAAAATGAAAAGAAAATTTTGCATAGGTACTTTACAAAAGATATCCAAATATCCAATATGATCAATAGACATATGAAAATGTGCTTAGTTTCATTACTCATCAGGAAAACACAAATTCAACAAAATATCACTACCTACCCCTTTGCCTGTCTAAATTTACAAAACTGACAGTACCAAATGCTGATGAAGAGATGAAACAAGTCTCATTGCTGGTAAGAGTATAAATGGTTCAATTGCTTTGGACAACTGCTTATCCGTTTCAGATGAACTTAAACATACTGATAATTTATGACATAGCAATCTTATTCTAGGCATTTACCCAAGAAAAACAAAACCACAACTTCACACAAACCTGTACAAGAATGTTTATGCAGTATGATTCAATTTATACAAACTGATTTGTATAAAATCAGTTTAAACTAATGTATGATTATAGAATGCAAACAGTGGTTGCCTCTGGGGGTGGGACAGGTATGGATTGACTAGGGATGGGCACGAGAGAGCTTTGTGAGGTGATGGAAACGTTTTTATATTGATCTAGGTGGAGGTTACATGGGTATGCATGCATGCATGCTAAGTTGCTTCAGTCATGTCTGACTCTGTGCGACCTCATAGACAGCAGCCCACCAGGCTCCTCTGTCCATCAGTTCAGTTCAGTTCAGTTGCTCAGTCGTGTCCGACTCTTTTGACCCCATGAATTGCAGCACGCCAGGCCTCCCTGTCCATCACCAACTCCCAGAGCTCACTCAGACTCACGTCCATTGAGTCGGTGATGCCATCCAGCCATCTCATCCTCGGTCGTCCCCTTTTCCTTCTTCCCCCAATCCCTCCCAGCATCAGAGTCTTTTCCAGTGAGTCAACTCTTCACATGAGGTGGCCAAGTACTGGAGATTCAGCTTTAGCATCATTCCTTCCAAAGAACACCCAGGGTTGATCTCCTTTAGAATGGACTGGTTGGATCTCCTTACAGTCCAAGGGACTCTCAAGATTCTCCTCCAACACCACAGCTCAAAAGCATCAATTCTTCAGTGCTCAGGTTTCTTCACAGTCCAACTCTCACGTCCATACATGACCACTGGAAAAACCACAGCCTTGACTAGATGGACCTTTGTTGGCAAGTAGACATAGATAAAAACTCACCACTTTTGTACTTGAGATTTGTGCATTTTACTGTATGTAAGTTGTATTTTCATAAAGCTGAACTATATAAAACCCTAAAAGATGATGGTGTTAAAGTGTTGCACTCAATATGTCAGCAAATTTGGAAAGCTCAGCACTGGCCATGGAAATGGAAAAGCTCACTTTTCATTCCAATCCCAAACAAGGGAAATGCCAAAGAATGTTCAAACTACTGCACAGCTGTATTTCTTTCATGTGCTAGCAAGATTATGCTCAAAATCCTTCAAGCTAAGCTTTAGCAGTATGTGAACTGAGAACTCCCAGATGTACAAGCTGTGTTTAGAAAAAGCAGAGGAACCAGAAGTCAAATTGCCAACATTTGTTGGATCATAGAATAAGCAAGAGAATTCCAGAAAAACATCTATGTCTGTTTCACTATGCTATAACCTTTGACTGTGTGGATCACTACAAACTGTGGAAAATTCTTGAAGAGATGGGAATAACAGGCCACCTTCTCAGGAGAAACCTGTATGTGGGTCAAGAAGCAACAGTTAGAATAGGACATGGAACTGGTTCAAAATTGGGGAAGCAGTACAAGGCTTTATTTGTCACCCTGCTTATTTAACTTGCATTCAGAGTACATCATGCGAAATGCTAGACTTGATGAATCACAAGCTAGAATCAACATTATCAAGAGAAAGATCAATAACCTCGGATATGCAGATGATACTACTCTAATAGCAAAAAGTGAAGAGAAGAGCTTCTTGATGAGGGTGAAAGAAGAGAGTGGAAAAGCTGGCTTAAAACTCAATATTCAAAAAACTAAGATCTTGGATCTGGTCCCATCACTTCATGGCAATTAGAAGGGAAAAAGTGGAAACAGTGACAGAATTTATTTTATTGGGCTCCAAAATCACTGTGGTAGGTGACTGAAGCCAAATTAGAAGATGCTTGCTCCTTAGAAGGAAAACTTTGACTAACCTAGACAGCATAGTAAAAAGCAAAGACATCACTTGACCAATAAAGGTCTGGATAGTCAAAGCTATGGTTTTCCAGTAGTTATGTACAGATGTGAGAATTGGACCGTAAAGAAGACTGAGGTCCAAAGAATTGATGCTTTCATCAATTGTAGTCCCTTGGACTACAAGGATAT
Organism: Cephalophus harveyi; assembly: GCA_006410635.1. Taxonomy (NCBI): domain Eukaryota; kingdom Metazoa; phylum Chordata; class Mammalia; order Artiodactyla; family Bovidae; genus Cephalophus; species Cephalophus harveyi. The sequence goes on from SJYT01042005.1 coordinate 419,494, forward strand.
CAAATCACTCAACCCTGAATATTCATTGGATGGACTGATGCTGAAGCTGAAGCTCCAATACTTTGGTCACCTCATGGGAAGAGCCTTCTCAGTGGAAAAGACCCTAAAGCTGGGAAAGATTGAAGGCAGGAGAAGGGGATGACAGAGGATGAGATGGTTGGATGGCATCACTGACTTAATGCACATGATTTTGAGCAAACTCCAGGAAATATTGAAGGTTAGGGAAGCCTGGTGTGTTGGTCCACCTGGTCACAAAGAGTCAGACATGACTTAACAACTGAACAACAACAACAGACTGTATTTCAATAAAATAAATAGCTAGATCTCCATGCTATCTTTACAGTAAATCCCTGATTTTTCAGCATGATCACATCTAGTCTGTGACCCTTTCTTGAAGATAAAATAACTTGCCCTCAAACTGTGAGGATCTGACAGACTTCTTCCCAGGGACCTCGAAGTGGTCGTGGGCCAAATGGGGCCGAGAGCGCGTAGGTGCACACATTAGTGTGTGTGTGTGTATGTGTGCACGTGCCCGTGAGTGTACCTGTATATTTATGCACATTTCTGTTTTGACTAGTAAAGCATGTTTTAAGCTTTTTGAAAGTCAATGCCTTTAGGTAGGACAGGCACACTCTAGACTGTGCACTCTGTCTCGCCATTGTCCAGCCCCTTAGGGCGTTTTGCCTCAGGGTTAGCACTTAGGCAATGAAGTTCCAGACCAGCTTGCTTCATCTGCTCTCTAGTGATCCTGCCAGCCCCTTGCCCCCACCTGATGCATGTGGTCTCTTAGCCCTCCCTGCCTCTCTGTCTTTGAGGCCCTTCTGGCTACCTCTTGGCATTCCTCATTTTTGACTCTTGATGCTGCAGGCCCTTCACTGGGAGATTCATGGTCAAGAAGGCATCCCCCTTTCTCTGTCCCTGTGATCATTCCCTTCTGGGACCTCCTGGCTGGGTTCCCAGCTCTCCCTGTGTCATGCTGCCCACAGACACGTTGAGCTGCAGCTGGGGCACCTCACAGACTTTGCCATGCCAGATCCAAGAAGACAGCTGCTGGGAGGGTCTCTCATCATGAAGCCAAAGTGCAGACAAACATCGCATCATCGCTGCTGAAGTGGGCTGCAAGTGTGACAACGTGTGATGCCAGAGAATAAGTCAAAGGCTGGCTGAGCTGGAAAAGCACTGTGTGGCTCAGCGGGGAGGAAATGACGGGGGCTGTGTCAGAGCCTTGTAAACAAGCATGACTTCATGCTTGTCCCGCACACACCCCTCTGAGGTCATGCAGACCCCGCCTGTCCCCTGGGCCTGCCACACATAGGCCTTGAAACCATGAGGCTGCACACTTCTAGGAGAGGGCCTGCAGCTTGCGCAAGGACCATAGGCATGTGGGCTGCTCTGAGAGGACACAGTGACCCTGCCCCATGAACCACAGAAGTAGCAGACACCCTGTGCCAGCCCTTGGCCTGAGTTCCGGGGACACAGGAGGTGGCCCTTGTCAGTAGCTTTCAGGGCCTAGTGGGGACTCAGCTTTGTGACTATCCCATCACAATATAGAGCGGGCAGCTGTGGGGCAACCTGGTGGTGTCCAGGGCCCTGGGGACAGCAGGAAGAGGGAGTTTTCCCAAAGGTCAAAGGAAGCTTTAGGAAGGAAGAAACTTTTCAATGGTGTCTTGAAGGAGATTGCAAAAAAAAAAAAACCCAAAAAACGAAGGGAAAGGACTCAAGAGTAGCAATTAGAGAAGCCTGCTAGAAGGAGGAAGAAGCCGTAGGCCTCTGGTTGCCTACCTTCTGCCCCCCAGAGGGACGCCAGGAGCCACACAGACTCAGTGAGTTGAGAATGCCTGGTTTCCTGCCCCCTCAGCACCAAGAGCAAGATGTAGGGTTGACAAGTGCTGCCCACCCTCATCCTTCCTGGGATGGGGATCCCTCCTCCCAGGCAGGCCCTTGAGGCCCGGTGGTCCTGGTGGGTAGAAAGTCCTGCCTCCCACAGGGTCCCCACTCTGTGAGACCTCTGACCTGCCCCACCCAGAGCCTTTAAACTTGCAGATTTCCCACAGCCTGTGGGACTCGTCTCCCTGTGTCTGTGATTTCCAGCTGCTCTTTCCCAGCCAGGTGGCAGGAAGCCAGCATCTCCTGCATCGCCTGGAGTCAGGCCCTGCTAGGGCTTCAGGTTCCCTGCCTGAGTGTGAAGGAAGAAGGAGAGTACCTGGCCACGTTGCCCCCACTCTGGTCCTCCACGGTCACCTGTTACCTCACCCCTAGTCATCCTGCTCATGTCCACAGCTGGCTGGCAGGGAAAGTAACTTCCTTCATGCCAGACTGGGGACAGCACCTGCTTGGGGACACACAGATGATGGAGCTGGGGCTGCAGATCAGAATCCAGCCTGAAAAAGTCTCCATCTGGCCCAACCTGCTTGGAACTCTTGGAGCATCACCTGGCAGCCTATGCCATGAAGTTGGCAGGTCCAGACATAGCTGGCTATCAGAGGAGCAAGAAGCTGGGCCTGTGACTGAGCAGGGAAAGGAGCGAGGCTGTTGACTGCGGGAACAGCTGCCCAGCTTTAGCTACCTGTGGCTTTGTGGGGCTGCAGTTCACGTGTGACAGATCATAGCCCTCTTCTACCTTTAAAGAGAAGCTGGAAAAAAAAAAAAAAAAAGATAAAGAGAAGCTGGAAGTTCAGATTTTAGACAAGTGTCTTGTGATGTTTAAAATGTTAAGATGTTCTGTGAGTACCAGGTAACCCAAATCTGTGGGCTGGTGTGGCCTCCAGTGACCCTTACATCCTCTGAATCATGCAGTCTTTCACTAAAATTTTGCCCCCAATTTATAAATGAGGCTACTGAGACCCAGAGACCTGAGGGACTGTTCCCATGGGGAGCTAGGTCTGTTCATTCTAAACCATTGCTTGGCCCCCTTCCCAGTCTGGCTGCCTCGCTTAAGGTTTGAAGGTGGCCACAAACCAGATAGCTGCTTGCTGCTGCCCTTGCTTGGTGTATGATACAGAGGACCTTGTCAGAGTCCTGCCACCCACAGATACCTGGGAAAGGGCTTCCAAAGACCAGGCCTGGCCCCTGGAATAATCTGCAGGCTGTGGGGACTGACTCCTCACCTGTGCAGAGGAGAACATACTGTCTACAGGGCAGGCTTCCCTGGGCCAGGCACCAGGCACTTGTGCAGGCTAATCCCCAGCCCCAGGCCTGCCCCCAGGATCCCATCAGAGGCCGGCAGGCCAGCAATGAGACCCGCAGCTTGGACCTGTCTCAAGGCAGATGCCAGGATTGCCTTCTGGGGCCTCTCCTATCTGCTGCTCCTGATGGAGCAGAGAAGAGTCCAGGGAATGGGAAGGCCGCAGTGTTTCTAAGCTGAGCTGCAGCAGCCTCTTTGGACTGAAAGCGCACCTCTTGCCACTTTGCTCAGAGCAGTTCTTGTGCTTCTGGTTGGAGTCAGGTGATGCACTGCGCCTGCTCGTCACTGCAATCTGAAAACCTCAAGTTCACACATCACTCATGCTGTGCTGTGAACTGTGCTAAGAACATCGCCTGCCCTATTTCAGGCATTCCTAGCAACGGTTCTCTGAGAGAGCTATCATTTTTGCTTTTGTTATACAGTTGGGCTGAAATTGCCTGTGACAATATTGGGGTTTAGTGGCAGAATCATTCCGGGGACCCAGACCTATCTAGTCTCAGAGTCCTTGCTTACTAATAATATATATCTTCTCTCCCACACCCTGATAGCTCAGTTGGTAAAGAATCCTCCTGCAATGCAGTTCAATTCCTGGGTTGGGGAAATCTGCTGGAGAAAGGATAGGCTACCCACTCCAATATTCTTGGGCTTCCCTTGTGGCTCAGTTGGTAAAGAATCTGCCTGCAATGCGGGAGACCTGGGTTCGATCTCTGGATTGGGAAGATCCCCTGGAGAAGGGAAAGGCCACCCACTCCAGTATTCTGGCCTGATGGACTGTACAGTCCATGGGTTTGCAAAGAGTCAGACACGAATGAATGACTTTTCCCTCCCACACAGTCCTGGGTTCAAGTCCCTGCCCCAGTTTGTCACTNGACCTGGGTTCGATCTCTGGATTGGGAAGATCCCCTGGAGAAGGGAAAGGCCACCCACTCCAGTATTCTGGCCTGATGGACTGTACAGTCCATGGGTTTGCAAAGAGTCAGACACGAATGAATGACTTTTCCCTCCCACACAGTCCTGGGTTCAAGTCCCTGCCCCAGTTTGTCACTTTGTATCCCTGAGCCTCAGTTCTCTCCTCTGTAAAGGTTAGCAATCCCCTTGTGCAAGCTCATTGTGAAGCTGTGAGCAAAGAACGCAGCAAGTCTACTTGCTCAATTCTTGTATATCCTCAGGGGAGCCTAGATTCAAGATTGACCCTTGGTCAATTCCTGGGAATGTGGCCCTCTGAATCGTTTTTTTTTTTTTGCTATTGATTAATGACCCTGGGATTTCTTTGGAAGGAATGATGCTAAAGCGGAAACTCCAGTACTTTGGCCACCTCATGCGAAGAGTTGACTCATTGGAAAAGACTCTGATGCTGGGAGGGATTGGTGGCAGGAGGAGAAGGGGACGACCGAGGATGAGATGGCTGGNGGAAACTCCAGTACTTTGGCCACCTCATGCGAAGAGTTGACTCATTGGAAAAGACTCTGATGCTGGGAGGGATTGGGGGCAGGAGGAGAAGGGGACGACCGAGGATGAGATGGCTGGATGGGATCACTGACTCGATGGACACGAGTCTGAGTGAACTCCGACAGTTGGTGACGGACAGGGAGGCCTGGCCTGCTGTGATTCATGGGGTCGCAAAGAGTGGGACACGACTGAGTGACTGAACTGAACTGAACTGAATGATGCTGTGTGTGGCTGGATCAGTGGGGCATTGCTGAAATGTACCATCCAGAATTTTTTGGTGCAAGCATCAAGGCTGCTAATGTGTCTGCTTTCCTCTCTAGAATCCTGAGTTTGGGTTATCAGAGCAGGATGTGCTTAGGTGACCAGCTCTCTGTACGAATCTGGATCTGAAGACTTGAGTGAGCTGTCCTGGGCAGAGATACTTCACACAGGTCTTAATTCTCTGCTACAGAGAAAACTGTGTCCTATGTGGTTCCAATGCAGGAAGGACTTGGAAGCCTGAACCTAACCTTACTGGACCTTATCTGATGCACGTCTTTTTCATCTTGCTTTTACTCTTTGTCCTTTGCTGTAATAAACCTTAGCTTATGAATATAACCTTGTATTGAGTCTTGTGAGTTCTAGGATGGTCTTGAAACTCCTGGAAACAAAAGCTTAGAGGGAAGTTATGTAAAGTGTCTACAATGGCTGGAATATGGAGTGGTTCTCAGCAATGGTGGTCAGAATGACCTCTTCTAGAGTTCAACCTATTTCCAGTCATCCCTGTTGACTTCATCCTCTTCTCTGACCACTGGTAGGATTTGACATTGATCCTAAGCTCTACTCTTTGCTTTCCTAACTGAATTTAGCTGTCACTCCCCCATAACTTCTTGAGGGATTCCATCAGAGCCTCCAAGATGAGGGCTGGGCCCTTTCTCTGACTGGGGATACAAAGAGAAGAGGCCAACCCATGATCTATTGGGGTCAGTAAGTTCCACAGCCCAGTCTGCCTCTGAGAGGTGATAAGATTTGTTGCAAGGGCAGGAAAGCAGACCTATAAGAGAAGGGAAGGGTCCAGAAGGCTGTGAGATTTGATGAAGTTCTTCTCTTTGCACCTGCTTACGCATAAGGACATGTCTTTGCATGGTCTTCTGGGACCAGTGCTAAGACAGCACTTCTGCATCCCAATCAGAAAGAATCAATTTAGCTGGTTTAGTTATATAGAGCCAGAGTGCTGGAAATGGCCTCAGGCCCTGGGAGGGTGGGGCATGTCTGAAACCTGCGGAAGAAAGGAATAAGTATATGGACAGAGAGTAAATAGTGTTAAAATGAATGAATGAGTAAATGGTGTCAAAGCCTACCAATCAAAGACCACCAGGAATATACAGTCAGAGACAGTCTACAGCAAAGGGAGAGCACACAATCTAGAAGGATTGTGGGAGTTGGGAGGGACCTGTAGAATGTGGGCTTGCGCTGGATGGTCCTGAGGAGCATCTTGGGGAATATAGATCAGTTGCAGACTGGGTGCAGGGACAATTTGGTGATTCTTAATAACACTGAGTTAGGAGATAAGAGGAACAGAGAAGTCAGATCCATCATTGGTAAAGAATTAGTAGTCACTTAGAGATCCTAAGATTGTGCTGTTGGTACTTGTATGACTGTGTGATTTTCTCTGTGTAGTTCCATCATATTCATGGGGTTCCCTTGCCTGATTATTGTTTTCTACAGAAGTTGTTTGTATTCAGTTAGGAACATTGTAGCCTCTGTGGCAGCTTCCAGCTGCTGGGCCATTTTTCATGTTCTTGGTGTGTTATCTAAGTGACTCCATGTTTTCCTCTTCTCTAGGATCCCCTTTCTCCACTTCCTTCAATTTCTAAGTGAAATAACCTAGGATGGTCCCTGCTGGCATATTTCTGAGAGGTATAGACACATTTTAAGAATTGGCGACCTCCAATGAATCACACATTCCAGCATGCATATTCTTGTGCAGTCCCTTTTCTCAGAATGTGGGCTGAGCCTGTGACTTGTTTTAACTAATATGAATAGAATAAGTCAGAGGTGACTCTGGACCAGTGACAGTTCTGAGTCTGAAGAAGGCCTTTCTACTTTTGCACTCTTGAGAGCTGACTGTAAAAAGTCCAGCTTTCTTGTTGGAAAGCCTACTGGGAAAGACCATGTGGAGGGAGAGGCCCTGAGAGAGGGAAGAGGGCCAAGAAACTGAACAACAGCGAGAATGGAGGTTTTAGAAGCATGACCGCTGTTAAGCCAGATCAGCTAGATTCTGGCAATTGGAGCCATACTAACTGAAGCCACATGAAGAAAACATCTTGAAAATTCGGCCTCAGCAGGCATCACGTGGAACTGTGCTCTGTCTGAACTCCTGATCCTCTTGGCCTTTACTTTCCTTTGAGGAAGGTATGGGGACAATATTTTGCTGTATTGTAATGTTCTCTTAAGTTTCTCTTACTCTGTCATAAGAAATGGTGGAAATGTAGCAATAGGTTACAGTTGGCATTGGCTTCAGATTTGGAAACAATTAGGAGTAGTGCATTCTATAACAAACGGGTGAATACATGTCCCAACTAAGCACAACCCTGCTTACCTTGGGTGTCAGTTTACAGGTGAAAATGAGGACCATGATTGCCCAGCTTCCAATTTGCCAAGAGAGGTTAATGATTTTAGTGGCATGTGAACTCTCCCAAGTTTAAAATGTTATCTCAAAATGTTTATTAAACTCTGTGGAGATAACCATCCTCCAAAGGAAAAAAGGGCAATTCTTCTGTGGGTTGATTTTGGCTTGTAGTTTTTTGTAAACTCTCATCTAGAGGAATGCTTCTCAACACTTTGACTATTTAAAAATATTTTCATTAAAAAAACGAAGCATTTCATACTCTGTGACTAGTAGGAGCTCTTAGCTTTATATTGCCGTGTAACAAATGAGTCCAAAGTTTAGTGGCTTAAACAATATATATTTATCATATTGCAGTTATTGTGAGTCAGTCTGCTGTCACTGACTCAGATCCACTTTCAAAGTAGAACCTTCCCAGTCAAGCCTTTAGACCCTTGACTGGGGAAGGATCTACTTCCAAGATCACACACATAGTTTTTGGCAGAAGTTGTGGGCTGTTAGACTGAGGGCCTCAGTTTCTCACTGGCTTTTGGTCTGAGGCCATCCACAGCTCCATACCACACTGGCCTCTCCATAGGGCAGCTCACGACATGGCAGCCAACTTCCCCAAACTGAGCAAAAGAGAAAAAAGTACCAGCAAAAAAGAGTATGTGAGCAAGACAAAGTCATCATCTCTTAGAGCCTGATCACTTTTGCTGTGTTCTGTTTTTTTAGGAGCAAATTAGTACGTCCAGTCCTCCCATGAAGTGAGCTAGCTGCAGGACTCTGCTCACACCCAAATTCACCAAGCAGAGACAAGAACCAAGAGTGCAGTGACCAGAAGCTATTGCATGTCCAGAGAAGGCTCAGAGCTTGTTCCCACAGCCATTGGCAGGGGGTCTCAAAGCACCCTGCCTCTTGGGAGCTGCCAGCCACTATCACTGGGATCCCATCTAAGGTCTCCACTGGTGAGGTGAGGACAAGTGATTATCACAACACAAAGGTTATACAGTTGACTCTTGAACAATTTGGAGCTTAGGGCCCCAGTTGAAAATTTGATTGTAACTTTACACTTGGCCCTTTGTATCCAAGGTTTCACATCTGTGGATTCCACCAACTGCAGATTGGTACATATTTATTGAAAAAATCCAGGTACATAAGGACCTGTGCTGTTCAAACCTGTATCGTTCAAGGGATAGAGGGACACACTCAAGCACTTTTGGAGTAAGTACACATTAAGGCAACCTTTTGGGATGTCAGAATGTATTAAGAGATTTAAATCTACCCTTTGTCCTGTTATCTCCCCTTATCTTGAAACTCAAGCATGAAGATAAATAAAAAAATCAAAGAACATTCATTTTAAATGATCTCACTTTTGTTTATATATAAGTGTGTATATTTAAATATATTCATATGATTATCTCTAGGAGGTAAAATTATAGGCAAATTTAATTTTATCTGCATATTCTATGATGAAATTTAGTCAGTTTTTTATTAAGAGATTATTTTATAAACACATATGTAGATTACAGCAGCTTATTTAAATATCACACATTAGAAGCTGTCTCTTATACACATCTAGATGTGTATAAGAGACAGCCAGTATTCTGGCCTGATGGACTGTACAGTCCATGGGTTTGCAAAGAGTCAGACACGAATGAATGACTTTTCCCTCCCACACAGTCCTGGGTTCAAGTCCCTGCCCCAGTTTGTCACTCTGTATCCCTGAGCCTCAGGTCTCTCCTCTGTAAAGGCTAGCAATCTGTGCAAGCTCATTGTGAAGCTGTGAGCAAAGAACGCAGCAGGTCTAGTTGCTCAATCCTTGTATATCCTCAGGGGAGCCTAGATTCAAGAATGACCCTTGGTCAATTCCTGGGAATGTGGTCCTCTGAATCGTTTTTTTTTTTTTTTTTTGCTATTGATTAATGACCCTGGGATTTCTTTGGAAGGAATGATGCTAAAGCGGAAACTCCAGTACTTTGGCCACCTCATGCGAAGAGTTTTTTTTTTTTTTTTTTTTT
>SJYT01042005.1:428939-493713 GCA_006410635.1 Cephalophus harveyi
TTGACTCATTGGAAAAGACTCTAATGCTGGGAGGGATTGGGGGCAGGAGGAGAAGGGGACGACCGAGGATGAGATGGCTGAATGGCATCACTGACTCGATGGACACGAGTCTGAGTGAACTCCGAGAGTTGGTGATGGACAGGGAGGCCTGGCCTGCTGCGATTCATGGGGTCGCAAAGAGTGGGACATGACTGAGCGACTGAACTGAACTGAACTGAATGATGCTGTGTGTGGCTGGATCAGGGGGGCATTGCTGAAATGTACTGTCCAGAATTTTTTGGTGCAAGCATCAAGGCTGCTAATGTATCTGCTTTTCTCTCTAGAATTCTGAGTTTGGGTTATCAGAGCAGGATGTGCTTAGGTGACCAGCTCTCTGTACAAATCTGGATCTGAAGACTTGAGTGAGCTGTCCTGGGCAGAGATACTTCAAACAGGTCTTAATTCTCTGCTACAGAGAAAACTGTGTCCTATGTGGTTCCAATGCAGAAAGGACTTGGAAGCCTGAACCTAACCTTACTGGACCTTATCTGATGCACGTCTTTTTTCATTTTGCTTTTACTCTTTGTCTTTTGCTGTAATAAACCTTAGCTTATGAATATAACCTGGCATTGAGTCTTGTGAGTTCTAGGATGGTCTTGAGACTCCTGGAAACAGAAGCTTAGAGGGAAGTTATGTCAAGTGTCTACCATGGCTGGAATATGGAGTGGTTCTCAGCAATGGTGGTCAGAATGACCTCTTCTAGACTTCAACCTATTTCCAGTCATCCCTGTTGACTTCATCCTCTTCTCTGACCACTGGTAGGATTTGACATTGATCCTAAGCTCTACTCTTTGCTTTCCTAACTGAATTTAGCTGTCACTCCCCCATAACTTCTTGAGGGATTCCATCAGAGCATCCAAGATGAGGGCTGGGCCCTTTCTCTGACTGGGGATACAAAGAGAAGAGGCCAACCCATGATCTATTGGGGTCAGTAAGTTCCACAGCCCAGTCTACCTCTGAGAGGTGATAAGATTTGTTGCAAGGGCAGGAAAGCAGACCTACAAGAGAAGGGAAGGGTCCAGAAGGCTGTGAGATTTGATGAAGTTCTTCTCTTTGCACATGCTTACGCATAAGGACATGTCTTTGCATGGTCTTCTGGGACCAGTGCTAAGACAGCACTTCTGCATCCCAATCAGAAAGAATCAATTTAGCTGGTTTAGTTATATAGAGCCAGAGTGCTGGAAATGGCCTCAGGCCCTGGGAGGGTGGGGCATGTCTGAAACCTGCGGAAGAAAGGAATAAGTATATGGACAGAGAGTAAATAGTGTTAAAATGAATGAATGAGTAAATGGTGTCAAAGCCTACCAATCAAAGACCACCAGGAATATACAGTCAGAGACAGTCTACAGCAAAGGGAGAGCACACAATCTAGAAGGACTGTGAGAGTTGGGAGGGACCTGTAGAATGTGGGCTTGCGCTGGATGGTCCTGAGGAGCATCTTGGGGAATATAGATCAGTTGCAGACTGGGTGCAGGGACAATTTGGTGATTCTTAATAACACTGAGTTAGGAGATAAGAGGAAGAGAGAAGTCAGATCCATCATTGGTAAAGAATTAGTAGTCACTTAGAGATCCTAAGATTGTGCTGTTGGTATTTGTATGACTGTGTGATTTTCTCTGTGTAGTTCCATCATATTCATGGGGTTCCCTTGCCTGATTATTGTTTTCTACAGAAGTTGTTTGTATTCAGTTAGGAACATTGTAGCCTCTGTGGCAGCTTCCAGCTGCTGGGCCATTTTTCATGTTCTTGGTGTGTTATCTAAGTGACTCCATGTTTTCCTCTTCTCTAGGATCCCCTTTCTCCACTTCCTTCAATTTCTAAGTGAAATAACCTAGGATCGTCCCTGCTGGCATATTTCTGAGAGGTATAGACACATTTTAAGAATTGGCGACCTCCAATGAATCACACATTCCAGCATGCATATTCTTGTGCAGTCCCTTTTCTCAGAATGTGGGCTGAGCCTGTGACTTGTTTTAACTAATATGAATAGAATAAGTCAGAGGTGACTCTGGACCAGTGACAGTTCTGAGTCTGAAGAAGGCCTTTCTACTTTTGCACTCTTGAGAGCTGACTGTAAAAAGTCCAGCTTTCTTGTTGGAAAGCCTACTGGGAAAGACCATGTGGAGGGAGAGGCCCTGAGAGAGGGAAGAGGGCCAAGAAACTGAACAACAGCGAGAATGGAGGTTTTAGAAGCATGACCGCTGTTAAGCCAGATCAGCTAGATTCTGGCAATTGGAGCCATACTAACTGAAGCCACATGAAGAAAACATCTTGAAAATTCGGCCTCAGCAGGCATCACGTGGAACTGTGCTCTGTCTGAACTCCTGATCCTCTTGGCCTTTACTTTCCTTTGAGGAAGGTATGGGGACAATATTTTGCTGTATTGTAATGTTCTCTTAAGTTTCTCTTACTCTGTCATAAGAAATGGTGGAAATGTAGCAATAGGTTACAGTTGGCATTGGCTTCAGATTTGGAAACAATTAGGAGTAGTGCATTCTATAACAAACGGGTGAATACATGTCCCAACTAAGCACAACCCTGCTTACCTTGGGTGTCAGTTTACAGGTGAAAATGAGGACCATGATTGCCCAGCTTCCAATTTGCCAAGAGAGGTTAATGATTTTAGTGGCATGTGAACTCTCCCAAGTTTAAAATGTTATCTCAAAATGTTTATTAAACTCTGTGGAGATAACCATCCTCCAAAGGAAAAAAGGGCAATTCTTCTGTGGGTTGATTTTGGCTTGTAGTTTTTTGTAAACTCTCATCTAGAGGAATGCTTCTCAACACTTTGACTATTTAAAAATATTTTCATTAAAAAAACGAAGCATTTCATACTCTGTGACTAGTAGGAGCTCTTAGCTTTATATTGCCGTGTAACAAATGAGTCCAAAGTTTAGTGGCTTAAACAATATATATAATAAGAGACAGACTTTACATCGTCATTAAAACTGTATTTGCAAAAAATTTTTTAAGGTTCTTAGAAAACTTTTTAAAGTTTTTAACAACACAGGGAAACCCTTATAAAATAAAAATTAAGATATCATTTAGAAAAAAAAAGTACACTTAGGATTTGATTCCAATTCCAAGGTGTGGAGGGTGGGAGTGTGGAGGGTGGGAGTTTTCCCCACACCACTAAATAATTCTTGAACTGGATATTCTACAATTCAATACATTTCTGAAACTCTATCAAGAAATAGCATCTTATTCCACAGGTTAAGGGCTCCGTCCCATCAAGATACCCTCTGCTTCAGATGCCAATTCTGTCTAGATTGTTACCTGTACTTTTGACTGGTTAGCTGCCAGGCCATCGGTTGCCATGACTCCCACCTTGGATTGGATTAATTTGCTTGAAGGGCTCACAAAACTCAGGAAACTTGTTTACTCACTAGATTGCCAGTTTAGTACCAAAGATTTTAAAAGATACAAATCAAAAGTCAATGAAGAGATACAAAGGGGAGGTCCTAAATGAAAGGACTTCTATCTCCACAGAGAAGTGTGGTCACAGAGGGGAGTGTTCTGGTTCACTAACCTAGAGTTACCCAAACCCTCTTACTTTTGGGGATTTTATGAAGGCTTCATTGCACAGTCATAGTTGACTAAATCATTGGCTACTGGTGACTGATTCGACCTTCAGTCCCTCTTCACTCCCTGGAAATCAGGAGTGGTACTGAAAGTTCCAGACCTCTGTTCCAGTTGGTCCCCTCGGCAAGCAGCCCCCACCCTTAGCTGCCTTCCAAAAGTCACCTCACTAACATAAACACAGTTGAGAAGGAAAAGGGCTTGTTATGAATGACAAGACACTCATTTCACCTTTATGACTCTGTTTTCAGGAAATGAGGACCAGAAGTCAGATATTTTAAAAATGCTCTTGTTGCTCTTATCATTCAGAAAGTTCCAAGGGCTTTGGGACCTGTGATTCAGGAACCATGATATATTTTGTTCATCTGAATGACCAAATATATATATTTCTTATAAATCATAATACCGCATCTATGCAGTCAGTTGGATTCATTTCACATAATCAAATCAACACAATTAAGTCAACAAATACCAACATCTGACATGCAGTACACACTCCATCAGTACTATATCAGTTAGTCTGTTTCTTCTGCAAAATTGACAATGACATCAGCTCAATGGGCGTGAGTTTGAGCAGACTCGGAGACAGTGAAGGACAGGGAAGTCTGGCATGCTGCATCCATGGGGTAGCAAAGAGTCAGAAATGACTGAGCTGCTGAACAGCAACAACCAGCCAAATTAGTTAACTGGTCTGGGCAACTGGTTTGTTGGGGTGGCAGGGTATAGATTTGACTGGGGGAGGCTGATCACATCATCTAACTGTGGTTTGAAATGCTAGTTGGTTAGATTACCTGCTTTTGATTGCCTTTGAGTATTTTGAGCGATTCATGCAAATTGTGATTAAACAGGAATGTTAGTTTACATGTGCATAGGAATATACACTGAAAAAAAATCCACCAAGAAGGTAATACTGTTTATCTCTGGATGATGAAATTGTGTTAAGTAATATTATTTTTCATACTTGTCATAGATACTATTTTGTTCCTACTCTTTCTGCTTTCGCCTGTGAGATGTCTCTGCCCATTGCCTGTGACTCTGCAGTGCCTCCCTCTGGTACAAGCACATTACCCAGCTCCCTTGACATTGAACTTGGCCATTGACTTGCTTAACCAATGGAGTGTGAACACAAGTGGCATGTACAGTGTCAGAGGAGACACTTTAAAGCCATTGTGTGGCTTGGCTAGTTCTGTCTTCCTGGCTATGTGAACTGCATGTCCCAATGCAACTAATCCTTCAGCCTGCATTTGGAGTGAAGATACATAGGCTAGAGCCTGTTGGCTCACTTCCAATGAGTGAGAAATACATTTTTGCTGCTATAAGCCACTGAAATTTGGGGGATCATTTGTTACTGTAGCATATCTCAACGAAAGCTGATTAATTCTTTCTATAAGTAATATACATGAGATTTATACTCACAATACACATTACTCTCTAAGTATATATTATTTTATTCTAAATCTTTTTATCTGTGCAGTCTGTGTGGTGAAAACAAGCCTTGAATACTCTCACTAAATTAGATTTTGATGGACCTCAGGGTGAGTGATCAAGGTGAGTGATCACTATAAAGTAATCTATAAAGAAATTGAGTGCCAAAGAATTGATGCTTTTGAACTGTGGCGTTGGAGAAGACTTTTGAGAGTCCCTTGGACTGCAAGGAGATCAAACCAGTCAATCCTAAAGGAAATCAGTCCTTAATATTCATTGGAAGGACTGATGCTGAAGCTGAAACTCCAATACTTTGGCCACCTGATTGGAAGAACTGACTCATTGGAAAAGACCCTGATTCTGGGAAAGGTTGAAGGCAGGAGAAGGGGACGACAGAGGATGAGATGGTTGGATGGCATCACTGACTCGATGGACATGAGTTTCAGCAAGCTCCGAGTGTTGGTGACGGACATTGAAGCCTGGCGTGCTGCTGCTGTCCACGGGGTAGCAAAGAGTCAGACATAACTGAGCAACTGAACTGGTCCACAGGGGTCTAAAATTTATTTGAGAATAATTTAAATAAAATCCAAGTGTTCTGAGACCTTTTGCCAGCTTGACCCTGTGAGGATGCTCAGAAGGAGTCTGCTGGCCCTGAGTGAAACTGAAGAGGGTTAAGAAGCAACACCTAGGTATTAGAGGTTGGCATTATTTGTGCTTGCCCAATGTCCTCCCCACTTATGATAATTGTGCTCTCATTTTCCTGCAGGGAAGCAGGCATCCTCCACAGTCAGCCCAGAGGATTTGAGGGGCTGACCTGCTTCCCTGACTTCAGGGCTACATGTGTAATCTAGACCTGGCCAATCTGAACAGTGAGCCTCCTGGCCTCAGCGACCAATTCAAGGAGTCATATAGCCCTCAGCAATCTGTAACACTACTTTATCCTCCTCCTATGCCAGCTCTGGCCAATGGCAATTGGGAAGAAGTGATGGGTGCCACTTGTAGACCTATACCCTAACACATCTCTCACATGGGATATTCTCTCTTGTGCTTTTCTCTGTTAACCATAAAACCTCACATTGACATGGGCACAAAATGGAAGGAGCCTGGACACTTTGGTAACTACTTAGAGCAAAGCCCCCATCCCTCAAAGACATTGGATTATAATATGAATAAGCAGTAAGTGACTTCAGCATTGACCTGATACTACGGCAAAGTCTATCTTACTGTGACAAATACATGACACAAATCCAGGCCAGACTAATTAGAGTCAACCCTGAGGACTGGTTTGGAAAAAGTCACTTACTGTCTTTTCCCTGGAATTGCTAAGCTAATATAAGATATAAAGCTGGAATGCTAAGCCCATCATTCATTCATTCATTCATTCCACAACTATTTCTCAAACCCCTAAAATACTCTTGGCATCAGTCTAGGGCCATAGGCCAGGACAACACAGTGGGGAACAGCAAGTCTGAGAATGAGGCTAAGGGAAAAAAGCCAGGCTGAGAAAGAGAGAATTGGTTTACACTGCTGGATCCACCATCTGTAACCATCTGGTTGCCATCAGTAACCACTTGCACTCCTTTTTAAAACCATTTTGAGTGAGGTTTCTGATACTTGCATATAATAATGCAAGGGTAATCCTGAAATGAAAGCAAGGTTGCAGGTCTGTGTTGTCATCCAGGTGAGCTGTTAGAGGTAGAGTACGTATTTTGGCCCAGACAGAGCAGGCCAGAGCAGTCATGTGGGTACACAAATGATACGCTGTGCATAAGTGGGCATGCCCTGGGTCCCTGGAACACGTTTCAAGGATGGGGGAGGGAAGAGCATTCTGGCACTGAAGCTGCTCTGGTGTGCAGCCCCTGTGCTGACTGCTCAAGTCAGGTCCACCAGCACTGACCTTGCTCCCTGACCTCAGGCTTTCAAGCTGTGCTTCTCTGGGCTATCTGACTTTGGGCTTGAATTTGACACAAATCTACAAGTCAAAACTGGAAGGGACAAAAACAAAAGTCAATTCAATTGCAGCTAGCTTATAGTGCTCCTATTGCATTCCATTTTCACGCTGGTTTGGAAAAACTCTTAAAACACTTTCTACATGTGAAGGACTTTATCCTTTCTCCCTTCCTTCTTTCTTTTTTCCCTTCCTTCCTCCTGTCTTTTATTTGGCAGTAACTATACATAATCTCAGCCAGGCCCTGTGCTCTGTAGTGATCCCTGAAAGGAAAATGCAATATATTGCTAGTTGTTGATGCTGTTTATTCAATATTTTTAGCTCTTCACCTTCTGTACAGATGATAGAGTCACACTTCCTCCCCTCCTTGTTTGAGTAGGTTTGAATGACTAGTGAGGCAGACAAATGAGTCTGGAAATTTAATTGCTTATGTTCTCCTTTCCTCTGTCATGATGACTATTAATATCTCAAATGGTGCCTGCCTCTTCAGCCTGAATCATGCAGACAGAAAATATGGGGCCGAACCCATATATAACCCAATGTGAGCGTGTAATAAGAGAAAAAATAAACCTTTGCTGTTATAATTCACAAAGAGTTTAAGGTTCTTTGTAATTTCAGCCTGGCCTTCCCTATTCTGACTGATATTCACATTTGCCAAAGGATGTAATATTCAGTTGAATAACATTCACGACGGAGATCCTTCCCATAGGGTAGCTCCACAGGTATACCAAGAATACCTCCTCAGAAGACACTGGTTTTCTCCCTGGTTATAAGCCTTCTCTCCTGCTAGGACCTCTGCCTGCCCTCTTCCGCTCCTCCCACAGCAGATTGCAACTGACTTCTCCTGGGTCTGCCTGGGGTCTGACTTCTAGATGGAGAAGGCCTGGGCAGGGTTACCTGCCGACAGCTGGGCCTCTCTAAAGATGCACTTTTCCCCTGGGACTGCTGTAACAAATTGCCACAAACAAGCGATCTTTATTCTATTACAGTTCTGGAGGCCAGAAACCCCAAGGCTCAACAGAGACACACTCCCCTCTGAAGTTCTAGAAAAGAATCCGTTCTTTGTTTCTTCTAAATATTGGTGGCTGCCATCTTCCTTGGCTTTGGGCCATGTCATTCCAATATCTGTCTCTGTGTTCATGTCACTTTCTTCTTTGTGTTGCTCTCCTCTACTTTTACAAAGTCATCTGTTATTGGATTTAGGGCCCACCCAGATAACAGAATGAGCTCCTTGTCTCATGACCCTTAACTTAATTATATCTGCAAAGACTCTTCTTGGTAAATGTGGTCATATCCACAGGTTCTAGGGATTTGGGCATAGACGTATCTTTTGGGAGGCCACCAATTAAGTACTACATGTGTCCACAGCCCCAAGGAGTAGGGTAAGGGAATGTCAGAGTCTATGACAATGATTCTTCTGTTTGGTTTTTACATTTTTATTATAATGGAATATTTAGGCACTATAAAATAGACAGTGAAAAGTAAAATAAATAAAGCCTTAGGGATCTGTTCCTTGAAAGAGAAAGGGCCGGCATCTGCACTTGCTCTCTTCCTTCCACCTGAGCAGACGTGGTATCCAAGGCTGGAATGAGAATGTTCACATTATCTGGATGCTGCCTTTCCCCCACAACATACTTCATATAACCTTTCCATCTGTCCAAATAGTCCAAAACTTATGCCTTAGAAATGATTCTGACCATTAAATGGGAGTTCATTACTACTTGGGTTATTTTAAGAACGCTTAATGATTTTTTCTAATTTTACAAGCAATAACACTCATTAGAGAAATGTTGGAAGTGATCAAAAAGTGAGTAAGGGGCTTCCCAGGTGGTGCTAGTGGCAAAGAACCTGCCTGCCAATGCAGGAGACATAAGAGATGCAGGTTCAGTCCCTGGATTGGGAAGATCCCATGGAGAAGGAAATAGCATAGGTCATACAGACCCTATGGACTGCGAATAAGAAAGTGGATAAGAATAAGAAAGCGAATAAGAAATCTCCCCAAAACCTACTACCAGAAATAATTGGTAAGATTTTGTTAAATATTTTTCTCAGTGTTTTCTCCAACCATATATTTATTGCATTGTATTCCAAAAACTAAGTTCTAATGAAGATGGAATAAGCACACTATTCTGCTTCTCCCACTAAATGCAATTAAAAGTGAACAAAATGAGTGGAGCAGCTGAGGACTCTAAAAAACAAATGAGATGCCCAGTGTCCAGCCTGGCATGTAAGGAGCTTGGAAGCCATCACTCTATCTGAATGACAAATAAAAAGTCAAACAAACTGAAAACTCAAAAACTCTTCTTAGATCTGTCAAAGAAATGAGGTCATAGGGCAAAGTACTGTCTCCCCAGTTGGATAGACAGGCTGATACAGACAGTCATAAATTAGAGTAGAAACCCCAGAGCAGAAACCTTTACACAGAAACCAGTGTCTAAATCGCAGTTGATGAGCTGGAAGCTCAGTGTGGACAAGCCTGAGAGTTGAAAGCTCCAGGCAACCCAGTACTGGAGGGGGCATCCACACTTTTGTGAGTTTTACCTCCAGGAATTCTACTAGGTTCTCACGGTGAATATCAGAGAAAAGTCCCCTTGTGCTTCTTGCAAAGGAGGGAAAAGTAACCATTAAAAAATATGTCAGAGGGTAACTATTTTGCCAGAGCCTTGCCAATTGGAGTTATCTGATTCACCTGGAGGAACAAATATAACTATTATCATTTCCTTAAAGGTAGCCTTCTACCTGGGGGAAGGGAAATACCTAACTCTATCCTTCTCTAGTCATCCTATCTTACCTGAGGGAGTGAAAAACAGAAGCACTTGTGAAGTTCACAGTCCAGGGGCATAGTCTCATTTAAAGACTGAAACCCAGTCATAAAGCTATGAAACACTTCCCTTTCCCCTCACACCTTACCGTTACATTACTAAAATCTATTTACCAGTGTTCCTTTTATCCATCAGGTCTGACTTTCAACAAAAAAATACAAGGCACACAAGAAAGCCAAAACACAGTTTGAAGAGATAAAGAAAGCATCAGATATGGCAGAGAAGTTGAAATTATCATATTGAGAATTTTAAGCAATTATGATTAATATGCTAAGAGATTGAATGGAAAAAGAGGACAACATGCAAGAACAGATGGGCAATGTAAGCAGAGAGATGGAAATTCTAAGAATAAAAAAGAAATGTTGATGATGGAAACTGCTGTAACAAAAATGAAGAATGACTTTGATGGTCTCATTAGTGGACTGGACGTGATGAAGAAAGATTCTCCTGCTTAAGATGTGTCAATAGAAGTTTCAAAAACTGAAAGGGAAAGTAAAAGTACTAGTCACTCAGTCATGTCCAACTCTTTGTGACCCCATGCGCTATAGCCCACCAGGCTTCTCTGTCAATGGAATACTCCAGGCAAGAATACTGGAGTGGGTTGCCATTCCCTTCTCCAGAGGATCTTCTGGACCCAGGGGTCGGACCCAAGGATCGGACCCAGGTCTCCTGCATTGCAGGCATATTCTTTACCATCTGAGCCACAAGGGAAGCCCAAAACTGAAAAGTAAAGAGGAAAAAGATAAAATTCAAGAGCTGTGGTAGAACTACAAGAGATGTAACATATGTGTAATGAGACTACCAAAGAGTGGTCAGCTTGGTGGAACAGGAGGACCTGGGGTTCACTTCTCCCCACAGATACATCAAGAATACATCTACAAGTGGAAACATTCTCACAGAGCACCTACTAAATGCTAGCAGAGGGCCTTGGTCACCTCTAAGTATAAGAAAAGATTCCTGTGTAATCAGGTAGGGAAAATGAGAGAAAGGGATGGAAAAGAAAAAAGGAAAGGGGATGGAATCCTCACCAATTGAGGGGTGAGGAGCTAAAGGAAAGGAGTGGTTACTGCACTTGGGGAGGCCCCCCTCACCAGCAGTGAAATATGCTATAATAAAGATAGGGGGTGCTTTGAGGGCTATTAGAAGAAAGTGCAATGGCCAGTCTGTGGCAGGCAGGATAGAGACAGACTCGTACAGATTGTCTGTATAACAACCCAGCATGCTGCAGCCTGAGACAGGTGTGGTCCACAAGTGTGGGTAGGGACTGGGTGCTGGAGCGTGGGGTTAGGAGAGCAGACCTAGGAAGAGGACTGCTGTTGGCTGCGAGGAGACAGCTGAAGGGATGGGAGTAGGGAGCTCAGCTGCATGGAGACAGTCTGAGGGGACAGGACTGAGGAGCTCTGCAGCCAGAAATGCTCCTGGAGGTAGTGTCGACTGCCTTGGAAGTCAGGTGCCACTGTTGTGTGGCACACAGGGACAGGGTCACCATCACACACTCTTTCCTTGCACTCTGGCCCCTGCCTCTGCAGGGGGAGTTCCTGGGATGGGAGAGATTTCCAACAGAGGGAATCCCCTCCTGCTTGAGCAAGAATGTGCACTCCAATTAGTTGCCATCATTGCCCTTCCCACTTAAGTGAGCAAGCATGCCCCAGTCAGTTGCTGCCTTTGCTTCCTCTTACCTGGGCATGGGCTTCCCTGGTGGCTCAGATGGTAAAGAATCCACCTGCAATGTGGGAGACTTGGGTTGGAAGGATCCCCTGGAAGAGGGCATGGCAGCCCACTCCAGTATTCTTGCCTGGAAAATCCCTGCATGTAGAGGAGCTGGCGGGCTACAGTCCATGGGGTTGCAGAGTTGGACATGACTGAGTGACAGCACAGCACAGCACCTGGACATGGGACAGACACCTGAGGCTGGCCCACACACAGAGGTGGGGCTGAAGCTGAAGCTGAGCCCCGGGGGCTGTGCAGCTGAGATAGAGGAGCTGGAATCTCTCCACACAGCTGCACAAGCCAGTAGATTAAAACCCCGAGATTAGCCTGGTATGAAAAGTGAAAATGAAAGTCACCCAGTTGTGTTCGACTCATGCCAGAATACTGGAGTGGGTACCCTTTCCTTTCTCCTGGGGATCTTCCCAACCCAGGGATCAAAACCAGGTCTCCTGCATTGCAGGCAGATTGTTTACAAGCTGAGCCACAAGGGAAGCTCAAGACTACTGGAGTGGGTGGCCTGTCTCTTCTCTAGTGGATCTTCCCGACCCAGGAATTGAAGTGGTGTCTCCTGCATTGCAGGTGGATTCTTTACCAACTGAGCTATGAGGGAAGCCTGCCTGGTATATACCTAATACCTGTGGAACATCTGAATGGATAATAAGTGCTCCCTCAACAATGACCAGTCTAGCTTTAGCAGCTGTGGATTTTGGGGGCACATGCATGAAGGAATTGTGTCAAGTCAGAGTCTGAGCTGTCCCAGGGTGGGTCCAGAGACTTACCTAGAGGTCTTGAAGGACTTCCTGGGGAGGTGGGGGCTGGCTGTGGCTCACTATGAGGACAAGGACAATGATAGTGGAGTCCCCAGGGACTTTGTGTTTGTTTTGTTATCATTGTTTTAATTTTTATTTTTTAAACATATTTTTATTTATCTTTGTTTTATTTTATTGTTTCCTTTTCTGTCTTGTATTTACTTTTTAGCTCCCCCAGCCCCCTACCTGACCGGTTTTGGTTATTTTTTGGTTTTATTGTCCTTTTGTGTGTTTATATTTTGCTTTCTTTGCTTTCTGCTTTTCTGTTTCTTTTTTTCTTGCTTTTATTTATTTGGTTTTTATTGTGTGTTTTGGTTTTTGTTGAGTTTTTTTTTTTGCTTGTTTTATTCTTTCTTGTTTTCTTTGTGTTTTTGTTTGGTTTGGTTAGTTTTTTTTTTTTTATCATTTGCATGGGCTTTGTTTTCTTTTCCTTTTTGTTTAGCTGTCCTCTGCATTTAATTTTTGTTTGCTTTACTTTCTTTTGCTATTTTTGCTATTTTTATTTTCACTATTTGTTTTGGTTTGGGTTTCTTGTTTGTTTTCTTTTTGTCTTCTTTGTGGGATTTTTGTTTGGTTTTAATTGTTTTGAATTTTGTTTGCCTATTTTCTTTTCCCATTTTTTTTTGGTTTGTCTGCATTTTATAGCTTGCAGGGTCTTTGTTTCCCAGACAGGAGTTGAACCTGAGCCCCTGTGATGGGAGTGCTAAGTCCAGGCCCCTGGAACAACAGAGAATTCTTGGTCCCTGGGAATAATCAGCATGAGCTTTCCTGGAGGTCCCATCTTGGCACCAAGACCTGGCTCCACCCAACAGCCTGCAAGTTCCAGAGCTGAATGCCTCAGGAAAAACAACCAGCAAGACAGGGACACAGCCCCACCCACAGGCTGCCTAAAGTCATACTAAGCTCACAGACTTCCCGAAACACATCCCTTGAAATATGGCAGGTTCCAGTGTCTCCCACCAGGAGTTCACACATCCCTGAACCAACCTCACCCACCAGGGGCAGACACCTGAAGAGGAACTATAACCCTCCAGCCTGTGGAAAGAAGACCACGAGCACAATAAGTTAGACAAAATGAGACAACAGAGGAATATGCTGCAGATGAAGGAGCAAGGTACAAACCTACAAGACTAACTAAACAAGAGGAAATAGACAATCTACCTGAAAAAGAATTCAGAGAAATGATAGTAAAGACGACCTAATATCTTGGAAATAGAATGGAAGCACAGATTGAGAAGATACAAGAAATGTTTAACAAAGACCTAGAAGAACTAAAGAACAGTGATGAACAATACAATAACTGAAATGAAAAATATAATAGAAGGAATCAATAGCAGAATAACTGGGGCAGAGGAATGAATGAATAAGTGAGCTGGAAGATAAAATGGTGGAAATCACTGTCATGGAAGAGAATAAAGAAAAAAGAATGCAAAGAAATAAGAACAGTCTCAGAGACCTCTGGAACAACACTAAACACATCAATATTTGAATTATAGGAGTCCCAAAAGAAGAAAAAAAAGAAAAGGTCTGAGAAACTATTTGAAGAGACTATAGTTGAAAACTTCCCTAACATGGGAAAGGAAATAATCACTCAAGTCCAGGAAGCAAAGAGAGTCTCATTCAAGATAAACCCAAGGAGAAACATGCCAAGATACATATTACTCAGACCCCAAAAAATTAAACACAAAGAAAAAAAAATATTAAAAGTGGCAAGGGAAAAGCAACAAATAACATACAAGGGAATTCCCATAAGGTTATCAGCTGACAGCAGAAACTCTACAGGCCAGAAGGGAGAGGCAGGATATATTTAAAGTGATGAAAGGCAAAAGCCTACAACTCAGATTACTTTACCCAGCAAGGCTGTCATTTAGATTCAAAGGAGAAATCAAAAGCTTTACACACAAGCAAAAGTTAGGATAATTCAGCACCAAACCAGCTTTACAACAAATGTTAAAAGAACTTCTCTCTAGATAGGAAACACAAGAGAAGAAAAAGAACTGCCAAAGCAAACCCAAAACAATTAAGAAAATGGCAATAGGAACATAGCTATCAATAATTATCTTAAATGCAAATGGATTAAATGCTCCAACCCAAAGACATAGACTAGCTGAATAAATATAAAACCAAGATTCTATAAATGCTGTCTACAAGAGACCCACTTCAAACCTAGGGACGCACAGACTGAAAGTGAGGGGATGGAAAAAGATTTTCCATGCAAACAGAAATCAAAAGAAAGCTGGAGTAGCAATACTCATATCAGACAAAATATAGACTTTAAAATGAAGACTGTTATAAGAGAATGCCAGAAGAAAGAGAAAAGGAAACTGAAGAAATATTTGAATCAACACTGACTGAAAAATTTCTCAAGTTAATGTCAGAGCGAACCACAGATCCAGGAAGTTCAGAGAAGACCAAGCTGGATAGCTGGCAAACAAGAAACATACACTTAGGCATATGTTATTCAAATTGTATATAATTAAAGATCAAGGGAAAAAATCTTTAAAAAAGAACTGTAGGTGGGGGGAAATCTTACCTATAAGGAACAAACATAATAATTAAATTTGATTTCTCTTCAGAAACTGTGAAGGAAAGGAGTGGAGTGAAATATTTAAAGTATTGAAAGAAAAATTTACTAACCTGGAATTCTATGTTCTGCAAGATAATCCTTCCAAAGTGAAGGTGAAATAAAGACCTTCTCAGGCATACAGAAATTAAAAAAAGAATACATTTGAATCAGTTCTAATGAGGTGGATGAAACTGGAGCCTACTATACTATACAAAGTGAAGTAAGCCAGAAAGAAAAATACCAATACAGTATACTAACGCATATATATGGAATTTACAAAGATGGTAATGATAACTCTATATGCAAGAAAGCAAAAGAGACACGGATGTATAGAACAGTCTTTTGGACTCTGTGGGAGAGGGTGAGGGTGGGATGATTTGGGAGAATGGGATTGGAACATGTATATTATCATATGTGAAACGAATCACCAGTCCAGGTTCAATGCATGAGACAGGGTGCTTGGGGCTGGTGCACAGGGATGACCCAGAGGGATGGGATGGGGAGGAAGGTGAGGGGAGGTTTCAGGAT
Source organism: Cephalophus harveyi (assembly GCA_006410635.1). Taxonomy (NCBI): domain Eukaryota; kingdom Metazoa; phylum Chordata; class Mammalia; order Artiodactyla; family Bovidae; genus Cephalophus; species Cephalophus harveyi. The sequence goes on from SJYT01042005.1 coordinate 444,366, forward strand.
GGGGAACACATGTACACCCATGGCAGAACCATGTCAGTGTATGGCAAAACCACTACAATATTGTGAAGTAATTAGCCTCCAATTAAAATAAATAAATTTATATTAAAAAATAAAATAATTTGCTCCTATTCATGATTTTAAAATCCTCAGAAATTTAGGACTAGAGGGGAACTCCCTCTTCTTCTTAAATAATGTATACAAAAAAACCCTACAGCTAATATTAAACTTAATGGTTAGAAACTTGAAGTTTGCCCTTTAAGATTAGGAATAATCTTTAATCTTTCTCTGCTCTCACCACTGCTTTTCAACATCATATTGAAAGTCTTAGTCAATGCAGTAAGACTAGAGAAGGAAATAAAAGGTGCACAGACTGGGAAGGAAGAAATAAAAATATCTGTGTTCACAAATAATATGATTTTGTATTTAGACAATCCAGTAGAATTGACCAGGACAGTCTTGGAACTGATAAGAAATTAGCAAGTTTGCAGGATACAAGGTTAGCATAAAAAAGTCAATCACTTTCCATCAAATTAGTTCTTCCTAAATTTCTAAGGGGTTTTTATCCTATCATGAATAGGAGCAAATTATCTTAATTTTTGTATGCTTGAGAAGGTTTTTATTTCACCTTTACTTTGGAAGGATTATATTGCAGAACATAGAATTCCAGGTTAGTGGATTTTTCTCTCAATACTTTAAATATTTCACTCCACTCTTCTTTCCTTCACAGTTTCTGAGAAGAAATCAACTCAGCAATGAACAAATGGAATTTGTAATTGTTTTAATTCAAGCAGCCACACAAAAAGATGGTTTTACTATCACTAGATAGTAAAAGTTTTACTATCATTAGATAGCTTACAGTTAGAATTGGACATGGAACAATAGACTGGTTCAAATTTCTAAAAGGAGTACATCAAGGTTGTATATTATCACCCTGCTTATTCAACTTATATACAGAGTACATCATGAGAAACGCTGGGCTGGATGATGCCCAAGCTGGGATCAAGATTGCCGGAAGAAATATCAATAACCTCAGATATGCAGATAACACCATCCTTATGGCAGAAAGAGAAGAGGAACAGAAGAGCCTCTTGATGAAAGTGAAAGGAGAGTGAAAAAATTGGCTTAAAACTCAACATTCAGAAAAGTAAGATCATGGCATCTGGTCCCATCACTTCAAGGCAAATAGATGGGGAAACAGTGGAAACAGTGAGAGACTTTATTTTCTTGGGTTCCAACTCACTGCAGATGGTGGTTGCAGCCATGAGATGGATGAAATTGGAACCTATTATACAGAGTGAAGTAAGCCAGAAAGAAAAACACCAATACAGTATACTGACACATATATATGGAATATAGAAAGATGGCAGTGATGACCCTGTATGTGAGACAGCAAAAGAGACACAAATGTATAGAAAGGACTTTTGGACTCTATGGGAGAGGAAGAGGGTGGGATGATTTGGGAGAATGGCATTGAAACATGTAAATTAACATGTAAGAACGAAGCACAAGCCTATGTTCGATACAGGATACAGGATGCTTGGAGCTGGTGCACAGGGATGAGCCAGAGAGATGATGTGGGGTGGGAGGTGGGAGGGGGATTCGGGATTGGGAGCTAATATACACCCATGGTGGATTCATGTCAATGTATGGCAAAACCAATACGGTATTGTAAAGTAAAATAAAGTAAAAATAAAATTTAAAAAAAAAATAATAAAAGATGCTTACTCCTTGGAAGAAAAGTTATGACCATCCTCAGTTCAGTGGCTTAGTTGTGTCCAACTCTTTGTGACCCCACGGACTGCAGCACGCCAGGTTTCCCTATCCATCACCAACTCTCGGAGCTTACTCAAACCCATGTCCAGTGAGTCGGTGATGCCATCCAATCATTTCATCCTCTGTCTTCCCCTTCTCCTTCTGCCCTCAATCTTTCCCAGCATCAGGGCCTTTTTCAATGAGTCAGTTCTTCTCATCAGGTGGCCAAATACTGGAATTTCAGCTTCAGTATCAGTCCTTCCAATGAATATTTCAGGGTTGATTTCCTTTAGGATTGACAGGTTTGATCTCCTTGCTGTCCAAGGGACTCTGAAGAGTTTTCTCCAGCACCACAATTCAAAAGAATCAATTCTTCCCCACTTAGCCTTCTTTATGGTCCAACTCTCACATCCATACATGACTACTGGAAAAACCATAGCTTTGACTATATGGACCTTTGTCAGCAAAGTGATGTCTCTGCTTTTAATATGCTACCTGGGTTTGTCATAGCTTTTTTTTTAGAAGAAGCAAGGGTATTTTAATTTCATGGGTGCAGTCACCATTTGCAGTGATTATAGAGCCCAAGAAAGTAAAATCTGCCAGTGTCTCCATTATTTCCCCATCTATTTGCCATGAAGTGATGGGACTTAATGCCATGATCTTCACTTTTTGAATGTTGAGTTTTAAGCCAGCTTTTTCACTCTCCTCTTTCACTTTCATCAAGAAGCTCTTTAGTTCTTCTTCTATTTCTGCCATTAGGGTGGTGTCATCTGCATACCTAAGGTTGTTGATATTTCTACCAGCAATCTTGATTCTAGTTTATGAGTCATCCAGCTGGGCATTTCACATGATATACTCTGCATTAAGTTAAATAAGTGGGGTACCAATATACAGCTTTGACATACTCCTTTCCTAATTTTGAACCAGTCTGTTGTTCCATGTCTGGTTCTAACTATTGCTTCTTGACCTGCATACAGGCTTCTCAGGAGGCACATAAGGTGGTCTGGTATTCCTATCACTTTCAGAATTTTCCAAAGTTTGCTGTGATTCACACAGTCAAAGGCTTTAGTATAGTCAATGAACCAGAAGTAGATGGTTTTATGACATTCTCTTGCTTTTTCTATAATCTCAATGGATGTTGGAGAAGGAAATGGCAACCCACTCCAGCATGCTTGCCTGGAAAATCTCATGGAGAGAGGAGCCTGATGGGCTATAGTCCCTAGGACAGCAAAAAGTCGGACACAACTGAATGATTGAACAACGGAAGTTGGCAGTTTGATCTCTGGTTTCTCTGCCTCTTCTAAATCCAGTTTGTACATCTAGAAGTTGTTGGTTCACATACTGCTGAAGCCTAGCTTGAAAGATTTTGAACATTACCTTGCTAGCATGTGAAATGAGTGCAATTGTGTGGTTGTTTGAACATTCTTTGGCATTGCCTTTCTTTGGGATTGGAATGAAAACTGACCTTTTCCAATCCTGTGGCCACTACTGAGTTTTCCAAATTTGCTGGCATATTGAATGCAGCACTTTCACAGTATCATCTTTCAGGATTCGAAATAGCGCAGCTGGAATTCTGTCATTTCCACTAGCTTTGTTTGTAGTGATGCTTCCTAAGGCCCACTTGATTTTACATCCCAGGATGTCTGGCTCTGATTGACCACACTATCATAGTTATCTGGGTCATTAAGACCTTTTTTTGGTGGTTCACAGATTAAAATGTCTGCCTACAACGTGGGAGACCCGGATTCGATCCCTGGGTTGGGAAGATCCCTGGAGAAGGAAATGGTAACCCACTCCAATATTCTTGCCTGGAGAATCCCATGGATGCAGAAGCCTGGTCGGCTACAGTCCACGGGGTTGCAAAGAGTCGGACATGACTGAGCGACTTCACTTCACTTCTGTGTATTCTTGCCACCTTTTCTTAATTTCCTCTGCTTCTGTTACGTTCTTGCCATTTTTGTCCTTCATTGTGCCCATCTTTGCATGAAATGTTCCCTTGGTTACTCTAATTTTCTTGAAGACATCCTCTCCTGCACTTGATAAAGGCTTGAAAGTTAAAAGTAAAAGTCGCTCAGTTGTGTCTGACTCTTTGTGACCTCATGGACTATACAGTCCATGGAATTCTCCAGGCCAGAATACTAGACTGGGTAGCTGTTTCCTTCCCTAGTGGATCTTCTCAGCCCAGGGATTGAACCAGGGTCTCCTGCATTGTGGGCCAAATCTTTACAAGCTGAGCCCTAAGGGAAGCCCAAGAATACTATAGTGGGTAGCCTATGCTTCTCCAGTGGATCTTCCCAACCCAGGAATTGAACAGGGGTCTCCTGCATTGCAGGTGGATTCTTTACCAACTGAGCTATCAGGAAAGCCCTGATAAAGACTTAAGAAGCAATATTAAAAAAAAAAAAAGAATAGATCCAGAAATTGGAAAACATAAACTGAATGAAATAGGAGCACTGAGTATGAAATAGAAAAAGTGAAACAAACCAGTTAAAAGTAAAAGATCATCATATAGTCCAGTTGCTTTTAAACATGTTTGCCATTAGAAACTTATCTGGAGCTTTGGAGACAAAAAGCAATATCTGGGCATTTGTATTTTTCAAAAAATTCCAAGATAATTCTGATATGTTTCTGGATTTTAAAAAGTGATTGCAGGTTTTTCTATTAAATGGCAGTTTTGGTGCTATAGAATTCTTTTGTTTTTCTGTTGCCCAATCATGATACAATGGTATTAAGTGAGTAATAGTTACATAATCACAAGAGTAAAAGATGTTTGTAAGTTTTCACAATCAATAGCCAGAAAAAAATAGAAGATAATCACAATTACAAGCCATAATGGGAACATAATTAATCTAACAATATAAAATAACTATATACAATTGGGGGGGGTATCAAGCAGAGTGATGTGGTAAGTGGAAGTGCATGTATGTCTTTTGGTTGGTGCATTTAATCCATTTACATTTAAGGTATTTATAAATATGTTTGTTCCTATTACCATTTTCTTAAGTGTTTTGGGTTTATTTTCTGTAGATCTTTTTCTTCTCTTGTGTTTGTTGCCTAGAGAAGTTCCTTTAGCATTTGTTGTAAAGCCTGATTTGATGGCGCTGAATTCTCTTAAATTTTGCTTGTCTGGAAAGCTTTTGATTTCTCTATCAAATCTGAATGAGAGTCTTGCTGGGTAGAGTATTCTTTGATGTAGGTTCTTCCCTATCATCACTTTAAAAGTATCGCGCCATTCCTTTCTGGCTTGTAAAGTTTCTGTTGAGAAATCAGTGGGAACCTGATGGGAATTCCCTTGTATGTTATTTGTAATTTTTCCCTTGTTGCTTTTAATATTTTTCTTTGTCATTAATTTTCGTCAATTTGATTACTATGTGTCTCAGTGTGTCCCTTCTTGGGTTTATCCTGCCTGGGACTTTCTGTGCTTCTTGAACTTGGTTGACTATTTTCTTTCCCATGTTAGGAAAGTTTTCAGCTATTATCTCTTCAAATATTTTCTCAGGTCCTTCCTCTCCTCTCCTTCTGGGACCCCTAAAATATGAATGTTGGCTTGTTAAATGTTGTCCCAGATGTCTCTTAGGCTGTTTTCATTTTTTAAATTCTTTTTTTAATATTCTGTTCTGTGGCAGTGAATTCCACCATTCTGTCCTCCAGGTCACCTATCAATTCTTCTGTCTCAGTTATTCTGTTATGGATTCCTTCTAGTGTATTATTCATCTCTGTTTGTTCTTTAGTTCTTGTAGGTCTTTGGTAAACATTTCTTGTATCTTTTTCATTGTTTTTCCCTAGATCCTGAATCATCTTCACTATCATTATTCTGAGTTATTTTTCTGGAAGGTTGCTTATCTCCACTTTCTTTCATTGTTTTTCTGGGGTTTTACCTTGTCCGTTTACCTGGGACATAGCTTTTTCATCCTGATTAACTTTTTGTAAAATGGTTTTGGTTCTAACTGTGAGATTGTGATACTTCTCGCTTCTTCTGTGGGCCCTCTGATAGAGTAGGCTAAGAGGTTTGTGTCAGCTTCATGATGGGAGGGACTGGCAGTGGGAACGACTGGGTCTTGTTCTGGTGGGCAGGGCCTTGCTTAGTAAAGCTTTAACCCAATTATCTGGTGATAGGTGGGGTTGTGCTTCCACACTTTAGTTGGTGACCCAGCTGTGGGGGCTGCGTGCTCTATGATAGGGTTAATGGTAACTTCCAAGAGGGCTTACACCAAGTGGGTAAGGACTTCCAGGACTTCTCTTGCCAGTGTTCCCATCTCTGTGGTGAGCCCCTAGGAACCCATGTCTCCACAGGAGATCCTCCAATGCTAGCAGGTAGTTTCGGTTGTCTCCTGTGGGGCCACTGCTCGTCCTTCTAGGTCTTGTGTATGCAAGATTTTGTTTGTGACCTCCAAGACTGGAGTTTCTGTTTCCCCCAGTCCTTTGGAAGTCCAATAACCAAATCTCACTGGCCTTCAAGGTCAGATTCCTTGGGTATTCCCAGTCCCTTTGTTGAATCCCCAGGCTAGGAAGCTTGACACCAGGTACAGAAACCTCACACAGTGGGAGAACTTCTTTGGTATTTTTGTCCTCCAGTTTGTGGGTCACCCACCTGGCAGGTATGGGATTTGAATTTATTGTGATTGTGCCCTCATACCATCTCGCTGCAACGTCTTCTTTGTCTTTGGACATGGGGCATCTTTTTTTGGTGGGTTCCAGTGTCCTCCTGTCCATGGTTGTTCAACAGCTAGTTGTGATTTCGGTGCTGTCTCAGGAGCAGATGAGCATACTTCCTTCCACTCTACCATCTTGAACTGGAAGCCCCATAAGGGATTTGATTTAGGTCATACCTGAATTGCCTAGTAGATTTCCCTACTTTCTTATTTAAGTCTGAATTTTGTGATGATGAGCTCATGATCTTTTTACTGACTGTGTAGAGCTTCTCCATCTTTGCTGCAAATAATATAATCTATCTGATTTTGGTATTGATCATCTGATGATGTCCATGTGTAGAGTCATCTCTTGTGTTGTTGGAAGAGGGTGTTTGCTATGACCAGTGTGTTCTCTTGGCAGAACTCTGTTAGTCTTGGCCCTGCTTCATTTTGTACTCTGAGGCCAAATTTGTCTGTTACTCCAGTTATCTCTTAACTTCCTATTTTTGCATTCCCATCCTCTATGAAGAAAAGGACATCTGTTTTGGGTGTTAGTTCTAGAAGGTCTTGTATTTCTTCATAGGACCATTCAACTTCAGCTTCTTCAGCATTAGTGGTTGTGGCGTAGAGTTGTGAAGCTGAATGGCTTGCCTTGGAAACGAGTTGAGATCATTTTGTTTTTGAGATTGTACCCAAGTACTGCACTTCAGACTCTTCTGTTGATTGTGAGGAATACTCCATTTCCTCTATGGAATTCTTGCTCACAGTAGTAGATGTAATGGTCATCTGAATTAATACCTAGAAGGACACACTATTCTATTTTGTTCTTTCTATCAAGAATGATGAGGGAGGGGATATGTGTATGCTGTGCTGTACTGTGCTTAGTCACTCAGTTGTGTCCAATTCTTTGTGACCCCATGAACTGTAGCCCACCAGGATCCTCTGTCCATGGGGATTCTCCAGGCAAGAATACTAGAGTGGGTTTCCATGCTTTCCTCCAGGGGATCTTCCCAACCCAGGGATCAAACCCAGGTCATCCACATTGCAGGTGGATTCTTTACCATCTGAGCCACCAGGGAAGCCCTGGTCATTTGAATTAAATTCTCCCATTCCCATGCATTTTAATTCACTGATTCCTAAAATGTTGATGTTCACCCTTGCTTTCTCCCGTCTGGCTACATCCAGTTTAATTTGATTCACGGAGCTAACATTCCATTTCCCATGCAATATTGTTCTTTATAGCATCGGATTTTCACCATGAGGCACATCTATGACTGGCATCATTTCCACTTTGGCTCAGCCTCTTCATTCTTTCTGAAGCTGTTTCTCCACTTTTACCCAGTAGCATATTGGACACCTACCGACCTGGGAGGCTCATGTTTCAGTATCATATCTTTTTGCCTTTTCATACTGTCATGGAGTTCTTGAGGCAGGAATCCTGAAGTGGTTTCCTATTCATTTCTCCAAAGGACCATGTTCCAACAAAACGTGGTCCATCAGAGGGTAAAAGTGGAGAGTGAAAAAGTTGGTTTAAAACTCAATATGAAAATAACTAAGATCGAGACATCTGCTCCCATCACTTTATGGCAAACAGAAGGGGAAAGAGTTGAAGCAACGACAAACTTTATTTTCTTGGGCTCCAAAATCAATATGGATGGTGACTGCAGCCATGAAATTAAAAGATGCTTGCTACTTGGAAGAAAAGCCGTGACAAACATAGATATTGTATTAAAAAAAAAAAAAAAGCAGAGACATTACTTTACCAACAAAGGTCCATCTAGTCAAAGCTATGGTTTTTCCAGTAGTCATGTATGGATGTGAGAGTTGGATCATAAAGGCTAAGCTCCAAAGAACTGATGCTTTTGAATTGTGGTGCTAGAGAAGACTCTTGAGAGTCCCTTGGACTTTAAGGAGATCAAACCAGTCAATCCCAAAGGAAATCAACTCAGAATATTCTATTCATTGGAAGGTCTGGTGCTGGAGTTGAAGCTTTAATACTTTGGCCACCTGATGTGAAAAACTGACTCATTGGAAAAGACTCCGATGCTGGGAAAGACTGAAAGCATGAGGAGGAGGGAAACAACAGAGGATGAGATGGTTGGATGGCATTATCAACTCAATGGACATGAATTTGAGCAAACTCTGGGAGATACTGAAGAACAGAGAAGCCTGGTGTCCCGTGGTCTGGGGGGCCACAAAGAGTTTAATATGACTTTGCAATTGAACAGCAACAACAACAAAAAGAACTAAGTGGAAATTTTAGATTTGGAAAATTCAAGAGCCAAAATAAGTAAATTCCTTGACTGGAAAAGGAGTCACTGAACCTGAAGACAGATCGATAGAATTTATCCAAAATGAACAACAGAGAGAAAAATGTAGAAAAAAAGGAACAGTGTCTCCAGAACTTATGGAGCAATACCAAAAGGTCTAATGTTTATGTCATCATAGTCCCAAAAGGAGAGGAGAAAGAATGTAGAAAATGTATTTGAAAAATAACGACTGAAAATTCCCCAAAATTGGCAAAAGAAATTCAAGAGCTAAGTGATTTTCATTGTATATTCACATGTAATTCCCACAACTATGGCATTAAGTAAGTGAAGCAAAATCAAACATTTTAAAAACAAAGAAATTAAAGTAAAAGAAAATAAACTGACTTTGTGCAGTGTTTAGAAATGCCATCTTGGCTAAGCCAGAATTGTTTACTAGAATTCCCTATCTTGTATGATATTTTATTTTAGGCCCAAACAAGAATTTTTTTTCAAGTTTTGGAAGGTGAAAGTAAAGCAGCACTTCTGAAATCTGTTGAGGCCATCAGCAACAAATAAAGAGATACAGGTGATTCTAACTAGTTCTTGCTTTCTTTGGCTCCAGATTCATCTCATCTTCCAAAATGAAACTCTTGCTGATCAAGAGCAACTCAAGCCCATCAAATGTGTAGAGATAGAAGTTTTCTGTAATCTTTTTAAAATATATTTTTAATTGGAGGATAATTGCTTTACAATGTTGTGTTAGTTTCTGCTGGACAACAACATGAATCAGCTGTAAGTATACATATGCCCCCTCCCTCTTAAACCTCCCTCCCTGCCATCCTACCCTTTTAAGTTGTCACAGAGCATGAGTTGACTCCCTGTGTTATATAGCAATTTCCCACTAGCTATCTATTTTACATATCATAATGTATACATTTCAATGCTACTCTCTAAATTCATTCTACCCTCTCCTTTCCCACTGTGTCTACAAGTCCATTGTCTGCATCGCTATTCTTGCCCTGCAAAAAGATTCACTAGTACCATTTTTTCTAGATTCTACATATATGTATTAATAGACGATATTTGTTTTTCTCTTAATGACTTCACTCGGTATAACAGGCTCTAGGTTCATCCACTTCAGTTCAACTGACTCAAATTCATTCCTTTTCATGGGGGAGTAATATTCCACTGAGTGATGTTGTACCACAACTTCTTTATCCATTCATTTGTTGATGGATATCTAGGTTGCTCCCAGGTACTGGCTTTTGTAAGTAGTGCTTCAATGAACATTGGGGTATATGTGTCTCTTCTAAAATTTTATTTTTAAAAATTTATTATTTTTAATTGGAGGGTAATTTCTTTATAATATTGTGTTGGTTTCTGCCATACATCAGCATGAATCAGCCATAGGTATGCGTATGTCCCCTCATGCGTGAACCTTCCTCCCACCTCCTACTGCATCTTACCCCTCTAGGTTGTCACAGAGCTCCAGTTGGAGTTCCCTAAGTCATACAGCAAATTCCTACGGGCTATCAATTTTACATATTCCAGTGGTCATGTATGGATGTGAGAGTTGGACTGTGAAGAAAGCTGATCGCCGAAGAATTGATGCTTTTGAGCTGTGGTGTTGGAGAAGACTCTTGAGAGTCCCTAGGACTGGAAGGAGATCCAACCAGTCCATTCTAAAGGAGATCAGCCCTGGGTGTTCTTTGGAAGGAATGATGCTAAAGCTGAAACTCCAGTACTTTGGCCACCTCATGCAAAGAGTTGACTCACTGGAAAAGACTCTGATGCTGGGAGGGATTGGGGGCAGGAGGAGAAGGAGACGACAGAGGATGAGATGGCTGGATGGCATCACTGACTCGATGGCTGTGAGTTTGAGTGAACTCTGGGAGTTGGTGATGGACAGGGAGGCCTGGCGTGCTGTGATTCATGGGGTCACAAAGAGTCAGACACGACTGAGGGACTGAACTAAACTGAACTGAATGTATATGTTTCCATGCTACTCTCTCCATTCATGTCACCCTCTCCCCCACACTGTGTCCACAAGTCTGTTCTATGTGTCTGCATCTCTATTGCTGCCCTACAAATCTTTCTATATTCCATATACATGTATTAATATAGGATGTTTGTTTTTCTCTTTCTCAGCTACTTCACTCTGTATAATAGGCTCTAGGTTCATCCACATCATTAGAACTTCCTTGAATGCATTCCTTTTTATGGCTAAGTAATTTGTTAGTGTTGTTCAGTCACTAAGTTGTGTCCAATTCTTGTGACCCCATGGATTGCAGCATGCCAGGTTTCCCTGTCCTTCACTATCTCTTGGAGTTTGCTGAAATTCATATCCATTGAGTCAGCAATGATATCTAACCATCTTGTCCTCTGCCACCCTCTTCTTTTGCCTTCAATCTTTCCCAGCATCAGGGTCTTTTCCAATGAGTAGGTTCTTTGCATCAGGTGGCCTATGTAGTGGAGCTTCAGCTTCAGCATCAGTCCTTCCAATGAATACTCAGGGTAAACTATATGGCTGAGTCATATCCCATTGTGTATAGGTACCACAGCTTCTTTATCCATTTATCTGTCTATGGACATCTAGGTTGCTTTCATGTCCTAGATATTGAAATAGTGCTACAATGAACACCAGGTACATGTATCTTTTTCAGTTATGGTTTTCTCAGGATACATGCCCAGGAGTGGGATTGCTGGGTCATATAGTAGTTTTATTCCTAATTTTTTTTTTTAAGGAATCTCCATGCTGTTCTCCATAGTGACTGTATCAATTTACATTCTCATCAAAAGTACAAGAGAGTTCCCTTTTGTCCACATCCTCTTCATCATTTACTGTTTGTAGATGACTTGAATTTGTTTAGTTGCAATAAGCCATGTTGAACATCTTTTCATATATTTGTTGGCAGTCCATATGTCTTCTTTGAAGAAATAGCTGTTTAGATTTTTTGCCTATTTTTTCATTGTGTTGTTTGTTTTTCTGATATTGAGCTGCATGATCTGCTTGTATTAATATGTTTTAGAGATTAACCCTTTGCCAGTTACCTCATTTGCAATTATTTTCTCCCATTCTGAGGATTGTCTTTTCATCGTGTTTATAGTTTCCTTTGCTGTGAAAAAACTTTTATGTTTAATTAGGTCCCATTTGTTTATTTTTGTTTCCATTACTCTAGGAACTGGGTCATAGCAGATCTTGCTACTATTTATGTCAAAGAGTGTTTTACTTATGTTTCCTTCTAAGAGTTTTATATTGCCTGGTCTTACATTTAAGTCTCTAATCCAGTTTTCTGTATAGTGTTAGGAAATGTTCTAATTTCATTCTTTCACATGTAGGTATCTAGTTTTCCCTAAAGACAAAATCCAGAAAGGCAAAGTGGTTTTCTGAGGAAGCCTTACAAATAGCTGAGAAAAGAAGAGAAGCAAAAGGCAAAGGAGAAAAGGAAAGATATATATATTTGAAAGCACAGTTCCAAAGAATAGTAAGGAGAGATAAAGCATTCTTCAGTGATCAGTGCAAAGAAATAGAGGATAACAATAGAATGGGAAAGACTAGAGATATCTTCAAGAAAATTAGAGATACCAAGGGAACATTTCTTGCAAAGATGGGTTCAATAAAGGACAGAAATGATATGGACCTAACAGAAGAAGATATTAAGAAAAGGTGGCAAGAATACACATAAAAACTGTACAAAAAAGATCTTCACGACCCAGATAATCATGATGGTATGATCACTTACCTAGAGCCAGACATCCTGGAATGTGAAGTCAAGTGGGCCTTAGGAAGCATTACTATGAACAAAGCTAGTGGAAGTGATGGGATTCCAGTTGAGCTATTTCAAATCCTAAAAGATGATGTTGTGAAAGTGCTGCACTCAATATGTCAGCAAATTTGAAAAACTCAGCAGTGGCCACAGGACTGGAAAAGGTCAGTTTTCATTCCAATTCCAAGGAAAGCCAATACCAAAAAATGTAGCAATATAGCAAAGTAATGCTCAAAATTCTCCAAGCCAGGCTTCAAGAGTATGTAAACCCATGAACTTCCAGATGTTCAAGCTAGATTTAGAAAAGGCAGAGGACCCAGAGATCAAATTGCCAACATCTGTTGGCTCATAGAAAAAGCAAGAGGATTCCATAAAAACATCTACTTCTGCTTCATTGACTATGCTAAAGCCTTTGAATGTGTGGATCACAAGAAATTGGAAAATTCTTCAAGAGATGGGAATACCAGACCACCTTACCTGCCTCCTGAGAAATCTGTGCAGGTCAAGAAGCAACAGTTAGAACTGGACATGGGACAAAAGACTAGGTCCAAATTGGAAAAGGAGTCCGTCAAAGCTGTATATTGTCACCCTGCTTATTTAATTTATATGCAGAGTACATCATGAGAAACGCTGGGCTGGATGAAGCACAAGCTGGAATCAAGATTGCTGGGAGAAATATTAATAACCTCTGATATGCATATGACACCACCCTTTGGCAGAAAGCAAAGAAGAACTAAAGAGCCTCTTGATGAAAGTGAAAGAGGAGAGTGAAAAAGCTGGCTTAAAACTCAACATTCAAAAAACTAAGATCATGGCATCTGGTCCCACTACTTCATGGCAAATATGTGGGGAAACAATGTAAACAGTGACAGTCTTTATTTTCTTGGGCTCCAAAATCACTGCAGATGGTGACTGCAGCCACGAAATTAAAAGACACATGGTCCTTGGAAGAAAACTAGACAGCATATTAAAAAGCAAAGCAAACGTTACTTTGCCAAAGAATGTCCATCTAATCAAAGCTACAGTTTTTCTAGTAGTCATGTACAGATGTGAGATTTGGACCATAAAGGCCGAATGCTGAAGAATTGATGCCTTTGAACTGTGGTGTTGGAGAAGACTCTTGAGAATCCCTTGGACCGCAAGAAAATCAAACCAGTCAATCCTAAAGAAAATCCTAAAGTTCAGAAAAATCATTTGAGGAACTGAAGCTCCAACGTTTTGGCCACCTGTTGTGAAGAACTGACTCATTTGAAAAGACACTGATGTTGGGAAAGATTGAAGGTGGGAGGAGAAGGGGACAACAGAGGATGAGGTGGTTGGATGACATTACAGACTTAATGGACATGAGTTTGAGCAAGCTCCAAGAGTTGTTGATGGACAGGGAAGCCTGGTGTGCTGCAGTCCATGGGTCACAAAGAGTTGAACATGACTGAGTGACTGAACTGGACTGAACTGAACTGAGTTTTCCCAGCACCACTTAATGAAGAGGCTGTCTTTTCTCCGTTGAATATTCTTTCTTACTTTGTCAGTGATGAGGTGCCCATAGTTGTATGAGTTTATATCTGGGCTTTCTATCTTGTCCCATTGGTCTATATTTTGGTTTTCATGCCAGTACCATACTGCTTTGTTTAATGTAGCTTTGTAGTCTGTAGTCTGAAGTTAAGAAGTTCGATTCCTTCAGCTCCGTTTTTCCTTCTCAAGATTACTTTGGTTATTTGGGGGGCTTTTGTGTTTCCATACAAATTGTGAAATTTTTTGCTCCAGTTCTGTGAAAAATGCTATTGGTAATTTCATAGGGATTGCATTGGATCTGCAGATTGCTTTGGACAGTATATTTTCACAAAATTAATTCTTTCAATTCAAGAACACGATATATTTCTCCATCTCTTTTTGTTATCTTGATTTCTTTCATGAGTTTCTTGTAGTTTTCAGAGCATAGCTCTTTTGTCTTTTTCAGTTCAGTTCAGTTCAGTTCAGTTCAGTTGCTCAGTCATGTCCGACTCTTTGCGACCTCATGAATCGCAGCACGCCAGGCCTCCCTGTCCATCACCAACTCCCAGAGTTCACTCAAACTCATGTCCATCGAGTCGGTGATGCCATCCAGCCATCTCATCCTCTGTCGTCCCCTTCTCCTCCTGTCCCCAATCCCTCCCAGCATCAGAGTCTTTTCCAATGAGTCAACTCTTCACATGAGGTAACCAAAGTACTGGAGTTTCAGCTTTAGCATCATTCCTTCCAAAGAACACCCAGGGCTGATCTCCTTCAGAATGGACTGGTTGGATCTCCTTGCAGTTCAAGGGACTCTGAGGAGTCTTCTCCAACACCACAGTTCAAAAGCATCAATTCTTTGGTGCTCAGCCTTCTTCACAGTCCAACTCTCACAGGTTTATTCTTAGGAATTTTAATCTTTTTTTGTTGCAATGGTGAGTGGAATTATTTCCTTAATTTCTCTCTGTGATTTTTTGTCTTTAATGTATAGGAATGCAAGGGATTTCCGTGTATTGATTTTGTATCCTGTAACTTTACTGTATTCACTGATTAGCTCTAAGAATTTTCTGTGGCATCTTTAGGGCTTTCTATGTATAATATCATGCCGTCTGCAAACAGCGAGAATTTTAATTCTTCTTTTCCAATCTGGATTCCTTTTATTTCTTCTTTTTCTCTCATTGTCATGGCTTTGTTCTTGTTTGGTTGCTCATTTGTGTCCAACTCTTTGCAACCCCATGGACTGCAGCACCTCAGTCTTCCCCAGTCTTCACCATATTCCAGAGCTTGCTCAAAATCATGTCTGTTGAGTTGGTGGATGCCATCCAATGATCTTGTCCTCTGTCCATCCCTTCTCCTCCTGCCTTCTATCTTTCCCAGCATTAGGGTCTTTTCTAATGACTGGCTCTTCTCATCAGGGGGCCAAAGCACTGGCGCATTGGCTTCATCATCAGTCCTTCCAATGAATATTCAGGACTGATTTCCTTTAGGATTCACTTATTTGATCTCTTTGCAGTCCAAGGGACTCTCAAGGGCCTTCTCTAGCACCACAATTCAAAAGCATCAATTTTTTTTTTTGGAGTTTAGCCTTCATTATGGACCAACTCTCACATCTGTACACGACTATTGGAAAAACCATAGCTTTGACTATCTGGACCTTTGTTTGCCAAGCAATGTCTCTGCTTTTTAATAAGCTGTCTAGGTTTTCATAGCTTTTCTTCCAAGGAGCAAGTATCTTTTAATTTCATGACTGCAGTCATGGTCCAGGGTGATTGTGGAGACAAGAAAATAAAGTTTCTCACTGTTCCCATTGCTTTCCCATCTAAACTGATTGGACTGGATGCCATGATCTTAGTTTTGTGAATGTTGAGTTTTAAAACAACCTTTTCACTCTCCTCTTTCACTTTCATCAAGAGGCTCTTTAGTTCCTCTTTGCTTTCTGCCATAAGGGTGGTATAATCTGCATATCTGAGGTTATTGATATTTCTCCCTGCAATCTTGATCCAGCTTGTGATTCATCCAGCCTGCATTTCACTTGAGATACTCTGCATATAAGTTCAATAAACAGGGTGACAATATATAGCCTTGAGGTACTCCTTTCCCAATTTGGAACCAGTTTGTTGCTCCATGTCCAGTTCTAACTGTTGCTTCTTGACCTGCTTACAGGTTTCTCAGAAGGCAGGTAAGGTGGTCTGGTATTCCCATCTCTTGAAGAATTTTCCACAGTTTGTTGTGATTCACATATTCAAAGGCTTTAGCATAGTCAATGAAGCAGAAATAGATGTTCTTATGGAATTGTCTTGCTTTTTCTATAATCCATCAGATGTTGGAAATTTGATCTCTGGTTCCTCTGTCTTTTCTAAATCCAGCTTGTACATCTGGAAGCTCTTGGTTCATGTACTGTTGAAGGCTAGCTTGAAGGATTTTGAACATGACCTTGCTAGCATATGAAATGAGTACAATTGTGTGGTAGTTTGAACAATCTTTGGCATTGCCCTTCTTTAGGATTGAAATGAAAACTAATCTTTTCCAATCTTGTGGCCACTGTTGAGTTTTCCAAATTTGCTGGCATATAGAGTGCAGCACTTTAATAGCATCACCTTTTAGGATTTGAAATAGCTCAGCTGAATTCCCTCATCTCCATTAGCTTTGTTCATAGTGATGCTTCCTAAGGCCCACTTGACTTTGCACTCTGGAATGTCTGGCTCTAGTTGAGTGATTACACCATCATGGTTATCCAGATCATTAAGATCTTTTTGTATAGTTCTTGTGTGTATTCTTAACGTCTTTTGCTTCTCTTAGGTCCAGACTTCCAAAACTGTGCTGCATTATTATGGCAAGTGTGGGCACTCTTCTCTTAATCCTGATCTTAGAGGAAATGCTTTCAGTTTTTCACCATTGAAAATAATGTTTGTTAAAAGTTGTCATATATGATCTTTATTATTTTAAGGTAGGTTCCTTCTCTGTTCATATTCTAAAGAGTTTTTTTTAAATCATAAATGTGTATTGAATTTTGTCAAAAGATTTTTCTGCATCTATTGAGATTATCATATGATTTTTATCTTTCAATCTGTTAATATGGTGTATCACATTGATTGATTTGCATATATTGACAAATCCTTGCATCCCTGGGGTAAACCACTCTTGAACATGGTGTATGATCCATTTAATGTGCTGTTGGACTCTGTTTGCTAGTATTTTGTTGAGAATTATTGCATCTATGTTCACGATGATATTGACTTTTATTTTATTTTTTTCTTTGTGATATCTTTGGTTTTGGTACCAGGGTGATGGTGGCCTGGTAGAATGAGTTTGGCAGTGTCCTCCCTCTGCAGTTGTTTTTTGGAAGTTTTGGAGAAAGTTTTCACTTTCATCTCAGGTTCAAAGGATTTGTTAACAAAATAAGCCACTTGTTATATACAAATAAATAATATCAGTATTTATTAGAGAATTATCTAGCTTACTTTCAATATACTAACATTAAAAGAAAAGAAAAACAGAAACAGCAGAGGATACATCACCAAATTGGGATTTGACCAACATCCAAACAGCACTGGGAAGTCCTGTGATACAGCACATCTGGAGTCCCAAATGATAAAAGGTTTCAGGAAGTACATCCACTCCGTGGATGAGACTTCAAAAATTGCAGTTTGGGGTTCCTGCTTATAATCCTAGGATGCAAACTGATATTATCATTAATCTATGAGCAAATTGGAGCTCTGGTTTCATGTTAATGCTGTTTTGTTGTGTGAAGCTTGGAATGTTAAGCCTTGGCTTGACTGGCCAGACCCTCTCTATGGGCTGAGCAGTCTCGAGATTCATACTCTATCCTATTTACAGCACTGTGAGGTTTGCACTCACAGCAGTCAGTCAGGGAATTATAGTCACAGCAGCATCCAGGCAGGTTAGAAGCAAGGTCAGAGGCCTATTCTGCTTTGTCTTGCAAGCCTAAACAAGACTATTTAATTTCCCTAACATTGGGATCCCAGCAAACTGGAAAATTCTTAAAGAAATGGGAATACCAGACCACCTTACCTGCCTACTGAGAAACCTGTATGCAGAGGAAGAAGCAACAGTTAGAACCAGACATGGAACAAAAGGACTGCTTCCAAATTGGCAAAGGAGTATGTCAAAGTTGTATATTGTCATCCTGCTTATTTAAACTATATGCAGAATACATCATGCAAAATGCTGGGCTGGATGAATCACAAGCTGGAATCAAACTTGCCAGGAGAAATATCAATAATCTCAGATATGTAGATGACACAACCCTATGGCAGAAAGTGAAGAGGAACTAAAGGGCCTTTTGATGAAGGTGAAAGAGGAAAGAGAAAAAGCTGACTTAAAACCCAACATTCAAAAAGCTAAGATCATGGCATAGGGTCCCATCACTTCATGGCAAATAGATGGGGAAACAATGAAAACAGTGAGAGATTTTATTTTCTTAGGCTCTACAGTCACTGCAGATGGTGATTGCAGCCATGAACTCAAGACACCTGCTCCTTGGAATAAGAGCTCTGACAAACCTAGATAGCATACTAAAAAGTGGAGACATCACATTGCTGACAAAGTTGTTTTTTTTTTTTTCCCCAGTAGTCATGCACAGATATAAGAGTTGGACCATAAAGGCTGAGTATTGGAAAACTGATGCTTTTGAACTGTGGTGCTGGAGATTCTTGAGAATTCTTTGGACTGCAAGATCAAACCAGTCAATCCTAAAGAAACTCAATCCTGAATATTCATTGGAAGGACTGATGCTGAAGCTGAAGCTTTATTACTTTGGCCACCAGATTAGAAGAGCTGACTCACTGAGAAAAACCCTGATGTTGGGAAAGATTGAGAGCAGGAGAAAGGGCAACAAAGGATGAGATGATTGGATGGCACCATCAATTCAATGGGCATGAGTTGGAGCAAACTCTGGGATATAGTGAAGGACAGGGAAGCCTGGCATGCTGCAGGCCATGGGTTCCAAAGATTCAGACATGACTGAGCCCAAGTGACTGAACAACACAACAACATTGGAGGAATTTGAGAATGATCATACCAAGTGTCTTTTCTGACCACAATACTATCAGATTAGATATCAATTACAGGGAAAATGAAACTCTAAACAACACAAACACATGGAAATTAAACAATATAATTCTATAATAACCAAGAGGTTACTGAAGAAATCAAAGTGGAAATTTAAAAAAAAATACCTAGAGACAAATTACAACAAAAACACAATGACCCAAAACTTACGGGATGCAACAAAGTCAGTTTTAAGAGGGAAACTTATAGTAATGCAATCCTACCTCAAGAAATAAGAAAAACATCAAATAGAAAACCTAACCTTACAGCTAAAGCAACTAGAAAAACAAAAACAACAAAAAATTTTAAAAATCCCAACGTTAGTAGAAGGAAAGAAATCATGTAGATAAGAGCAGAAATAAATGAAAAAGAAATGAAGGAAACAAAGCAAAGATCAATAAAACTAAAAGCTGATTCTTTGAGAAGATAAAACTGACAAACCAATAGCCTGGCTCATCAGGAAAAAAGGCAAGAAGACTCAAATCAGTAAAATTAGAAATGAAAACAGAGACGTTACAATAGACAACACAGAAATGCAAACGATAATAGGAGACTACTATGAGAAATTTTATGTCAATAAAATGGACAACCTGGGAGAAATGAATGAATTCTTCAAAAAGTAAAATCTTCCAAGACTGAAGCAGGATGAAAAAGAAATTATGAACAGACCAAGCACAAGTACTGAAACTGAAACTGTGACCAAAAAAAATCTCCCCCCAAATTAAAGCCTAGGGCCAGATGACTTCACAGATGCATTCTATCAAATATTTAGAGACAAGTTAATGTCTATTTCACTTTTTAAATAAAGTATCAGTTCAGTTCAGTCACTCAGTCGTGTCCGACTCTTGGCGACCCCATGAATCGCAGCACGCCAGGCCTCCCTGTCCATTACCATCTCTCGGAGTTCACTCAAACTCATGTCTATCGAGTCGGGGATGCCATCCAGCCATCTCATCCTCTGTCATCTCCTTCTCCTCCTGTCCCCAATCCCTCCCAGCATCAGAGTCTTTTCCAATGAGTCAACTCTTCGCATGAGGTGGCCAAAGTACTGGAGTTTCAGCTTTAGTATCATTCCTTCCAAAGTAATCCCAGGGCTGATCTCCTTCAGAATGGATTGGTTGGATCTCCTTGCAGTCCAAGGGACTCTCAAGAGTCTTCTCCAACACCACAGTTCAAAAACATCAATTCTTCGGCGCTCAGCTTTCTTCACAGTCCAACTCTCACATCCATACATGACCACTGGAAAAACCATAGCCTTGACTAGATGGACCTTTATTGGCAAAGTAATGTCTCTGCTTTTTTTAAAATATAAATTTATTTATTTTCATTGGAAGTTAATTACTTTACAATATTGTATTTGTTTTGCCATGCATCAACATGAATCCACTATATATGGAATTTAGAAAGATGTCTCTGCTTTTGAATATGCTATCTAGATTGGTCATAACTTTTCTTCCAAGGAGTAAGCGTCTTTTAATTTCATGGCTGCAATCACTATCTGCAGTGATTTTGGAGCCCCCCAGAATAAAGTCTGACACTGTTTCCACTGTTTCCCCATCTATTTGCCATGAAGTGGACCAGATGCCATGATCTTCGTTTTCTGAATGTTGAGCTTTAAGCCAACCTTTTCACTCTTCTCTTTCACTTTCGTCAAGAGGCTTTTTAGTTCCTCTTCACTTTTTGCCATAAGGGTGGTGTCATCTGCATATCTGAGGTTATTGATATTTCTCCCGGCAATCTTGATTCCAGCTTCAGTTCAGTTCAGTCGCTCAGTCATGTCCAACTCTTTGCGACCTCATGAATCGCAGCACGCCAGGCCTCCCTGTCCATCACCAACTCCCAGAGTTGACACAGATTCACGTCCATCGAGTCAGTGATGCAAAGACTCTATCTCCAAATAAAGTCACATTCTGAATTTCTGGGTGGCTGTGTTTTTGAAGAGATACTGTTTCAACTCACTACATATGATCAGTAACATTGTTTAATTTTTGAATGCTAAATCAAACTTATTCTTTGGATAAACCCTTATTGGTCATGATTTATTAATATTTTTACAATTGTTGAATTGGATTCGGTAAACTTTTGAATCTTGCCTATATATTGGTAAGGAAGCTCAGTCTATAGTGTTCTTTTCTTGCAATGGCTTTGCCAGGTTTTGATATCAGGATAAGGCCAGTTCAGTTCAGTTCAGTCACTCAGTTGTGTCCCACTCTTTGTGACCTCATGGACTATAGCACACCAGGCTTCCCTGTCCATCAACAACACCCAGAGCTTGCTCAAACTCATGTCCAACAAGTCATTGATACCATCCAACCATCTCACCCTCCTTTGTCCCCTTCTCTTCCTGCATTCAATCTTTCTCAGCATCAGGGGATTTTCCAATAAGTCAGTTCTTTCCATCAGGTGGCCAAAATATTGGAGCTTCAGCTTCAGCATCAGTCCTTCCAATGAATATTCAGGACTGATTTCCTTTAGGATTGACTGGTTTGATCTTGCAGTCCGAGGAACTCTTAAGAGTCTTCTCCAACAGCACAGTTCAAAATCATCAGTTCTTCAGCACTCAGCTTTCTTTATAGTCCAACTCTCACATCCATATATGACTACTGGAAAAACCATAGCTTTGAATAGATGGACCTTTTTTGGCAAAGTAATGTCTCTGCTTTTTAATATGCTGTCTATGTTGGTCATAGCTTTTCTTCCAAGGAGCAAGCCTCTTTTCATTTCATGGCTGCAGTCACCATCTGCAGTGGTTTTGGAGCCCCCCCAAAATAGAGTCTTTGACTGTTTCCATTGTTTCCCCATCTATTTGCCATGAAGTGATGGGGCCAGATGTCATGATCTTAGTTTTCTGAATGATGAGTTTTAAGCCAGCTTTTTCACTCTCCTCTTTCACCTTCATCAAGAGGCTCTTTAGTTACTCTTTGCTTTCTGCCATAAGGGTGGTGTTTTCTGCATATCTGATGTTATTGGTATTTCTCCTTGCAATCTTGATTCCAGCTTGTGCTTCATCTAGCCCAACGTTTCTCATGATGTACTCTACATATAAATTAAATAAGCAGAGTGACAATATACAGCTTTGATGTACTCCTTTTCATATTTGGAACCAGTCTGTTGTTCCATGTCCAGTTCTAACTGTTGCTTCCTGACCTGCATACAGATTTCTCAATAGGCAGGTCAGGTGGTCTGGCATTTCCATCTCTTTCAGAATTTTCCACAGTTTATTGTGATCCACACTGTCAAAGGCTTTGGCATAGTCAATAAAGCAGAAATAGATGTTTTTCTGGAACTATCTTACTTTTTCAATGATTCAGTGGATGTTCGAAATGTAATCTCTGGTTCCTCTTTTTTTTTTTTTTGTCATCATTGCCATCTTTCTAAATTCCATATATATGTGTCAGTATACTGTATTGGTGTTTTTCTTTCTGGCTTACTTCACTCTGTATAATAGGTTCCAGTTTCATCCATCTCATTAGAACAGATTCAAATGAATTCTTTTTAATGGCTGAGTAATACTCCATTGTGTATATGTACCACAGCTTTCTTATCCATTCATCTGCTGATGGACATCTAGGTTGTTTCCATGTCCTGGCTATTATAAACAGTGCTGCAATGAACATTGGGGTACATGTGTCTCTTTCAATTCTGGTTTCCTCGGTGTGTATGCCCAGCAGTGGGATTGCTGGGTCATAAGGCAGTTCTATTTGCAGTTTTTTAAGGAATCTCCACACTGTTCTCCATAGTGGCTGTACTAGTTTGCGTTCCCACCAGCAGTGTAAGAGGGTTCCCTTTTCTCCACACCCTCTCCAGCATTTATTGCTTGTAGACTTTTGGATCGCAGCCATTCTGACTGGTGTGAAATGGTATCTCATTGTGGTCTTGATTTGCATTTCTCTGATAATGAGTGATGTTGAGCATCTTTTCATGTGTTTGTTAGCCATCCGTATGTCTTCTTTGGAGAAATGTCTGTTTAGTTCTTTGGCCCATTTTTTGATTGGGTCGTTTATTTTTCTGGAATTGAGCTGCATGAGTTGCTTGTATATTTTTGAGATTAGTTGTTTGTCAGTTGCTTCATTTGCTATTGTTTTCTCCTATTCTCCTCTGACTTTTCTAAAACAACTTGAACATCTGGAAGTTCATGGTTCACGTATTGCTGAAGCCTGGCTTGGAGAATTTTGAGCATTACTTTGCTAGCGTATGTGATGAGTGCAATTGTGCAGTAGTTTGAGCATTCTTTGGCATTGCCCTTCCTTGGGATTGGAGTAAAAACTGACTTTTTCCAGTCCTGTGGCCAGTGTCTAGTTTTCCAAATTTGTTGACATATTGAGTACAGCACTTTCAAAACATCATCTTTTGGATTTGAAATAGCTCAACTGGAATTCCATCACTTCGACTAGCTTTGTTCATAGTGATGCTTCCTACGGCCCACTTGACTTCACATTCCAGGGTGTCTGGCTCTAGGTGACTGATCACACCATCGTGATTATCTGGGTTGTGAAGATTTTTTTGTACAGTTCTTCTGCATATTCTTGCCACCTCTTCCTAATATCTTCTGGTTCTGTTAGGTCCATGCTATTTCTGTCCTTTATTGAGCGTAAGTTGTGGTAAATCCTCTGAGGGAGTAAGAAGGGCCATGGGAAGGGAGGGATGCCCAAAAAGAACATGCTAATGAGCAGGCTACTGCTGGGGCTCAGTCTCCTGGGGACCTCCAGAGACTTGGAGGCACACTGTTTGGCTGCACACTGGCGGAGGCTGGGACGCTGACACCCCCCACCATCATCCTGGGGAATCAGTTTCTTATTACCTCAGGACTGCCCTGCTGAGAGACAGTGATATGTCTGGAGTAATCAAATGACCTCAGGGACAGAGATGCAGGGGTGCCAAGTGACCCTAGAGTAGGCTTCAGCTATGGACAGGGCACCCACCATCAGTGTCTGTACAGTTCCATCCCTGGAAAAGGTCAGGCCAAGGAAAGCAAGCAATAGCAATCAGCCTGAATTCATCATCACATCCTCCTTCCTCTTCATATCAAAGCATTTTAGACAAAGCGTGTGGTTGCTGGTGGGGGCTAGTTGGCACCTTTTCTCTGCAGGGCATTTTAGCAATAGGCTGCATTAGATATGAGGAACAGATGTCCTCCCACCAGACTCAAACTATAGCAGTGAATGGAAACCAAATTTCTGCGTCAGGGCTGTCAGAGGGCCTGTGATGCTGCTGAGCACCTGGGCTCACTCTTCTCTTTTACCTTGCAGCTTCATTTGGTCAGTTAGTCTCATCACAGCCTTCCAGAACCCCCGGAGCAACTGCTCCAAGCCAAGCCAGGGTCTAGAGCGTGACTCAGGGGACAAGATGGCTGCTTCTGAGGGAAGCTACGTCTTTCCAAGCTCTGCCTCCAGCAAGTGTCCCTGCGACCAGATCTGGATCTGTTCTGACCAAGGCGGTGGTGTTGGGTTGGAGTTGATAGCAACTCCTCACCGGCTGGCCACAAGCTTGAAGGGTTCTGAACCTGGCCATAATGCAGATGGACTGCAGAACCATTCCTAGCATACACTCAGCCAGAATGGGTGACCCCTCATTCCCCAGGGTCCTTGTCCTTGGAAGGGAGAGAAGGCCCAGGGCAAGGGTCCCAGCCACTAGGCAGGCGGGCCTGCTGCAAGCCAGGATAGTTGCTGGGGGCCTGGCGTGTGTCCTTGCTTGCATTCCCTGGTGCTTAGGGGGTAGTAGCCAGGGTCTGGGGTTCAAGACCTGTCCATCTTGCTTTCCTCCGTGCCTAGAGCATCCCCAGCCTTGGCAGTCTATGCTGACATAACAGTGGCTACCATGAAGTCTCTGAGCAGCTTGCCATTTATAGTTAATTAATTTTAAATACTCAAGTAAGACATGAATGGATTTTTCGGATGCAAATAAAATTATTTCAGTAAAGCCAAGACTCCTTGACCACTTACTCTTTGCTGACTATCAGGCCCCCAGGTAACACTGTCTGGATTTGCTGATGGTACTTTCAGATCTTCCCAATGCACTTACAGACGCTTGCACTCACCTGTACCTAGGCAAGCATCTCTCTGTATGTGTTACAAATGACATAATCTGTCCCTATTTTTCTGCAGCTTGATGTTTTTCACCATCAACCCTGTTGTTGAGTGGAATTAGTACATGCCTCTCTGCCATTCATTTAATGGCTGCTGTATTCCCCTGTATGACTGGACTGGCTGATGGAGTGTTTCTCCTACTGATGGATATTTGGGGTCTGGGTAAGTTTCTGCAGTTCTATTCCTTGGGCTAAATGGTTTCTTCTCTGTCACTTTGGGCCATCTCCAAGCCCCAGTGTCTCCTTCATCTCTACTTGCTCTGGGGCTGGCTCCTCCACTCCCTTGCCTCAGCTTTGAACTCTGCCAGCAAGCCCACATCTCAGGAACCTTACCTGGCCACCTCTACTGGACAGCCTCTGTGTGTAGCTACCAACAGACTAGCCTTTATGTTTCATAAGGGTCAGAGGCCAATAAGTATTTGTTGAGCCCAGCACTCTTGGTCATGCTGTGTCCTTCTAGAAGAATATTTTAGGGGCAGCCTTAATATTTTAGGGGCATGTTTACATACTGATGGTTTCCTCGACTGCCACTCCTGGAGGGAAGCCAGTGCTGGGGCTGGCTGTGATCCGTGACCCAGTCTGCACTGCAAGGAGGAGCCTTGCAGAAGGCAAGAAACCTGGGTCACATCCTACCCCGCTTCTTCTCAGTTCTGGGCCCTCTGGCCAGTCAGAACCATATCTGAGCCTTGAAGGGGAGATAAAGTTCCAGTTAAATGACATCCCTAGACAGTCCAGACAAATTGGGAAGGAGGGAACACTCTAGAGGATGACTGGCTTAGCTTATGCAATAAATAAAAGGCAAGAAAAGCAAAAGGGTGCAGGATATTTTAGATTAAAAGAGAATTAAGAAATATAACATCCAAATATCCTGTGTGGCCTTTGAGGGGGGTCTTTTCTTCCCCAAAGAAAAGAGACTATTTCTGAGGCAGTAGAAAAATGTGATCAAAGATTGGTTATCAAATGACCCCAGAGATTTCTTGACTATTTAGTGTTACAATGGTATACTACAGTTGCGTAGGAAAATGTCCTTCCAAGGTATACAGGGGATTTTAGGATTTTAGTTATTTTATATAAGATGTCTAATTACCAGTGACCTCTTTGTCTATAGTATATGAATATTACAACAAGCAATTTTTATTTCTAGAAATGGAAGAATAAAGCTATTAGCAAACATTTTAAAAATTAAATAAGAATCAAAGTCAGCAATACTGTAGTGAAGCCAAGTATATTCATTTATTGATAGTGAGAATATGCGAGCATATGGGAAGATAATTTGTCGATAAGTAGATAGAGCCATAAAACTATTTGTTCATGTTCTCTAGACCAAGAATTACTCTGCTGGGAATTTACTCTGATGAAATAATCCAAAGAGGGGGAACCTCTCACAGCAAGGCGTGGCTTTTTGAGCTCACATACTTTGGCTTGATGGTGTTGGAAAGCAAAGTGCTAAGAGCTATGTTGCAATTTAAAGGCCTGAGCAACTCACTGTGGGAAGAGCACGGTGATTACAGCCACCTGAAGGCATGTGTGGTTGGGGCCCACCCCAGCAGAGAGCCCAGAGAGGGAGAGGGCTGCCACTTCTGGGCAAGGGGCAATCCTGCTGGGTAGGAGGGACTGGAGGTTTTTTCAAGCAGGTACCATGCTGTCTTAGCCACAAATGTAACTTCCTTGGAAATGTAAGTGGTCTGTGATTATTTACCAGTTGAGAATTCAGCTTTCCATAGGGCAAAGCTGGACTTTCAGGGGTCCTGGGAAGCCGTGTCCTTGCCTCATTTCTCCCAAGTGCCCCTCTCTGTCAGTCTTGGAACTCTGTGCTTACACATAGGCCTTTCTCATTAGGGTGAGATTGTCAGACCCTCTCCTGAAATCTTGGGTGGAGAAGGAGTAAGGTCACAAAGGCAGAGTGTCCAGGGAGAAGGGAGGGTCCATAGAGGGGAGAGGAAACAGAATAAAGGAAACTTGCTGGTGCTAGGTCCTTGACATACATTATCTTTCTGCCTCAGAACTTTAGAATGAGGCACAGGATAACATCTCTCATCACCATTTCTTCACCATAGTCCACAGTAGATATTATTATCCCCATGTCACAGATGAGGAAACAGAAGCTCCAAGGAATTGATAATTTCACTAGGTTTACTGGTTTTATGTGTAGAGCTGAGATACTAACCCAGGCCCATATCTTTTGGGATCAGGCTTTGGGAGCAGGGTTCCAATTTTTCTACATCCTCACTGACATTTTAAATTTTCTGTTATAGCTATTAATTGCCATCCTGGTCGTATGAAGTGGCATCTTGTGGTTTTGATTTGCATTTTCCTAATGATTAGTGATTTTGAACATATGTCTCTTGGCCATTTGTATATCTTCTTTGGACAAATGTCTACCCAACTCCTTTGTCCATTTTTAAGTTGGATTGTCCTTTTTGTTGAATTTTAAGAGTGCCTGATATATTTTGGGTACTAGACTCTTGTCAGATATATGAATTGTAATATTTTCTTCTAGCCTGTGGGTTATCTTTACACTCTTTTTTAAAAAAAATAATTTCTAAATTGAAGTATAATTGAGGATTAAGAGTTTTATATATTTAAGATGATTAATTTAGGTACAATTTGATAATTTGAAATATACTAGGAAGCTGTCTCTTCACATAGTTACCACTGTGTGTGTGTCTGTCTGTCAGTGGTGAGAACACTTAAGATCTACCCTCTTAGCAAATTTCAAGTGTACAGTCAAGGACTCTTAATATGGTCACAATGTTATACCGTAGAATGGTAGTAGATTTTTATCTTGCATAACAAACTCTGTACTCCTTGATCAACCATCTCTTCTTTTCTTCTTCTCTCCATCCCCTGATAACTACCATTTTGCTCTCTGCCTCTGAGTTCAAATGTTTTAGATTCTACATGTAAGTGAGATCATGCAGTATTTGTCTTTGTGTCTGGATTAATGCACTTAACATAATATCCTCCAGGTTCATTCACATTTCCATGTTGTCACAAATCATAAGATTTCCTTCCTTTTTAAGGCTTGAAATATATAGACATATAACTGCTGCTGCTGCTGCTGCTAAGTCGCTTCAGTCGTGTCCCACTCTGTGCGACCCAATAGACGGCAGCCCACCAGGCTCCCCCGTCCCTGGGATTCTCCAGGCAAGGACACTGGAGTGGGTTCCCATTTCTTCTCCAATGCATGAAAGTGAAAATTGAAAGTGAAGTCGCTCAGTCATGTCTGACTCTTCGCGATCGCATGGACTGCAGCCCACCAGGCTCCTCTGCCCATGGGATTTTCCAGGCAAGGGTACTGGAGTGGGGTGCCATTGCCTTCTCTGAGACAAATAACTAGCTGCATATATATATATATATATATATATATACCTCCAGCAAGTGTCCCTGCGACCAGATCTGGATCTGTTCTGACCAAGGCGGTGGTGTTGGGTTGGAGTTGATAGCAACTCCTCACCGGCTGGCCACAAGCTTGAAGGGTTCTGAACCTGGCCATAATGCAGATGGACTGCAGAACCATTCCTAGCATACACTCAGCCAGAATGGGTGACCCCTCATTCCCCAGGGTCCTTGTCCTTGGAAGGGAGAGAAGGCCCAGGGCAAGGGTCCCAGCCACTAGGCAGGTGGGCCTGCTGCAAGCCAGGATAGTTGCTGGGGGCCTGGCGTGTGTCCTTGCTTGCATTCCCTGGTGCTTAGGGGGTAGTAGCCAGGGTCTGGGGTTCAAGACCTGTCCATCTTGCTTTCCTCCATGCCTAGAGCATCCCCAGCCTTGGCAGTCTATGCTGACATAACAGTGGCTACCATGAAGTCTCTGAGCAGCTTGCCATTTATAGTTAATTAATTTTAAATACTCAAGTAAGACATGAATGGATTTTTCGGATGCAAATAAAATTATTTCAGTAAAGCCAAGACTCCTTGACCACTTACTCTTTGCTGACTATCAGGCCCCCAGGTAACACTGTCTGGATTTGCTGATGGTACTTTCAGATCTTCCCAATGCACTTACAGACGCTTGCACTCACCTGTACCTAGGCAAGCATCTCTCTGTATGTGTTACAAATGACATAATCTGTCCCTATTTTTCTGCAGCTTGATGTTTTTCACCATCAACCCTGTTGTTGAGTGGAATTAGTACATGCCTCTCTGCCATTCATTTAATGGCTGCTGTATTCCCCTGTATGACTGGACTGGCTGATGGAGTGTTTCTCCTACTGATGGATATTTGGGGTCTGGGTAAGTTTCTGCAGTTCTATTCCTTGGGCTAAATGGTTTCTTCTCTGTCACTTTGGGCCATCTCCAAGCCCCAGTGTCTCCTTCATCTCTACTTGCTCTGGGGCTGGCTCCTCCACTCCCTTGCCTCAGCTTTGAACTCTGCCAGCAAGCCCACATCTCAGGAACCTTACCTGGCCACCTCTACTGGACAGCCTCTGTGTGTAGCTACCAACAGACTAGCCTTTATGTTTCATAAGGGTCAGAGGCCAATAAGTATTTGTTGAGCCCAGCACTCTTGGTCATGCTGTGTCCTTCTAGAAGAATATTTTAGGGGCAGCCTTAAGGGGGCATGTTTACATACTGATGGTTTCCTCGACTGCCACTCCTGGAGGGAAGCCAGTGCTGGGGCTGGCTGTGATCCGTGACCCAGTCTGCACTGCAAGGAGGAGCCTTGCAGAAGGCAAGAAACCTGGGTCACATCCTACCCCGCTTCTTCTCAGTTCTGGGCCCTCTGGCCAGTCAGAACCATATCTGAGCCTTGAAGGGGAGATAAAGTTCCAGTTAAATGACATCCCTAGACAGTCCAGACAAATTGGGAAGGAGGGAACACTCTAGAGGATGACTGGCTTAGCTTATGCAATAAATAAAAGGCAAGAAAAGCAAAAGGGTGCAGGATATTTTAGATTAAAAGAGAATTAAGAAATATAACATCCAAATATCCTGTGTGGCCTTTGAGGGGGGTCTTTTCTTCCCCAAAGAAAAGAGACTATTTCTGAGGCAGTAGAAAAATGTGATCAAAGATTGGTTATCAAATGACCCCAGAGATTTCTTGACTATTTAGTGTTACAATGGTATACTACAGTTGCGTAGGAAAATGTCCTTCCAAGGTATACAGGGGATTTTAGGATTTTAGTTATTTTATATAAGATGTCTAATTACCAGTGACCTCTTTGTCTATAGTATATGAATATTACAACAAGCAATTTTTATTTCTAGAAATGGAAGAATAAAGCTATTAGCAAACATTTTAAAAATTAAATAAGAATCAAAGTCAGCAATACTGTAGTGAAGCCAAGTATATTCATTTATTGATAGTGAGAATATGCGAGCATATGGGAAGATAATTTGTCGATAAGTAGATAGAGCCATAAAACTATTTGTTCATGTTCTCTAGACCAAGAATTACTCTGCTGGGAATTTACTCTGATGAAATAATCCAAAGAGGGGGAACCTCTCACAGCAAGGCGTGGCTTTTTGAGCTCACATACTTTGGCTTGATGGTGTTGGAAAGCAAAGTGCTAAGAGCTATGTTGCAATTTAAAGGCCTGAGCAACTCACTGTGGGAAGAGCACGGTGATTACAGCCACCTGAAGGCATGTGTGGTTGGGGCCCACCCCAGCAGAGAGCCCAGAGAGGGAGAGGGCTGCCACTTCTGGGCAAGGGGCAATCCTGCTGGGTAGGAGGGACTGGAGGTTTTTTCAAGCAGGTATCATGCTGTCTTAGCCACAAATGTAACTTCCTTGGAAATGTAAGTGGTCTGTGATTATTTACCAGTTGAGAATTCAGCTTTCCATAGGGCAAAGCTGGACTTTCAGGGGTCCTGGGAAGCCGTGTCCTTGCCTCATTTCTCCCAAGTGCCCCTCTCTGTCAGTCTTGGAACTCTGTGCTTACACATAGGCCTTTCTCATTAGGGTGAGATTGTCAGACCCTCTCCTGAAATCTTGGGTGGAGAAGGAGTAAGGTCACAAAGGCAGAGTGTCCAGGGAGAAGGGAGGGTCCATAGAGGGGAGAGGAAACAGAATAAAGGAAACTTGCTGGTGCTAGGTCCTTGACATACATTATCTTTCTGCCTCAGAACTTTAGAATGAGGCACAGGATAACATCTCTCATCACCATTTCTTCACCATAGTCCACAGTAGATATTATTATCCCCATGTCACAGATGAGGAAACAGAAGCTCCAAGGAATTGATAATTTCACTAGGTTTACTGGTTTTATGTGTAGAGCTGAGATACTAACCCAGGCCCATATCTTTTGGGATCAGGCTTTGGGAGCAGGGTTCCAATTTTTCTACATCCTCACTGACATTTTTAATTTTCTGTTATAGCTATTAATTGCCATCCTGGTCGTATGAAGTGGCATCTTGTGGTTTTGATTTGCATTTTCCTAATGATTAGTGATTTTGAACATATGTCTCTTGGCCATTTGTATATCTTCTTTGGACAAATGTCTACCCAACTCCTTTGTCCATTTTTAAGTTGGATTGTCCTTTTTGTTGAATTTTAAGAGTGCCTGATATATTTTGGGTACTAGACTCTTGTCAGATATATGAATTGTAATATTTTCTTCTAGCCTGTGGGTTATCTTTACACTCTTTTTTAAAAAAAATAATTTCTAAATTGAAGTATAATTGAGGATTAAGAGTTTTATATATTTAAGATGATTAATTTAGGTACAATTTGATAATTTGAAATATACTAGGAAGCTGTCTCTTCACATAGTTACCACTGTGTGTGTGTCTGTCTGTCAGTGGTGAGAACACTTAAGATCTACCCTCTTAGCAAATTTCAAGTGTACAGTCAAGGACTCTTAATATGGTCACAATGTTATACCGTAGAATGGTAGTAGATTTTTATCTTGCATAACAAACTCTGTACTCCTTGATCAACCATCTCTTCTTTTCTTCTTCTCTCCATCCCCTGATAACTACCATTTTGCTCTCTGCCTCTGAGTTCAAATGTTTTAGATTCTACATGTAAGTGAGATCATGCAGTATTTGTCTTTGTGTCTGGATTAATGCACTTAACATAATATCCTCCAGGTTCATTCACATTTCCATGTTGTCACAAATCATAAGATTTCCTTCCTTTTTAAGGCTTGAAATATATAGACATATAACTGCTGCTGCTGCTGCTGCTAAGTCGCTTCAGTCGTGTCCCACTCTGTGCGACCCAATAGACGGCAGCCCACCAGGCTCCCCCGTCCCTGGGATTCTCCAGGCAAGGACACTGGAGTGGGTTCCCATTTCTTCTCCAATGCATGAAAGTGAAAATTGAAAGTGAAGTCGCTCAGTCATGTCTGACTCTTCGCGATCGCATGGACTGCAGCCCACCAGGCTCCTCTGCCCATGGGATTTTCCAGGCAAGGGTACTGGAGTGGGGTGCCATTGCCTTCTCTGAGACAAATAACTAGCTGCATATATATATATATATATATATATATATATATATATGTTAGTACATACATATGTATTTATCTATGTGTATATATATGTCACTTTCTTTATCCATTCATTCACTGATGGACATTAGTGTGTTTGCATAACTTGGTTTTTGTGAATAATGCTGAAGTGAACATGGCAGTGCAGATACTGCTCTGACATTCTGATTTTATTTCTTTTGGATATATACCCAAAAGTGAAGAATTACTGGATCACAAGATAGTTCTATTTTTTATTTTTATTTTTTAGCAACTTCATACTGCTTTTTGTTAAGGTCATACCAATTTACATTTTGAAGAACTGATGCTTTCGAATTGTGGTGTTGGAGAAGACTCTTGAGAGTCCCTTGGACAGCAAGGAGATGAAACCAGTCAATCCTAAAGGAAATTAACCCTGAATATTCATTGGAAGGACTTATGCTGAAACCGAAGCTCCAATGCTTTGGTTACCTGATTTGAAGAGCTGACTCGCTGGCAAAGACCCTGATGCTGGGAAAGATTGAGGGCAGGAGGAAAAAGGGGCGACAGAGGATGAGATGGTTGGATGGTATCACTGTCTCAATGGACATGGATTTGAGCAAACTCTGGGAGATAGTGAAGGACAGGAAGCCTGGCATGCTTCAGCTCATGGGCTTGCAGAGAGTTGGACACGACTTAGTGACTGAACAAGAACAACAAATTTACATTCCCACCAACAGTGTACAGGTGTTCCCTTTTCTTCACATCCTCAACAACACATTATCTTTCATCTCTGATAATAGCCTTTCAACAGATATAAGGTGATATCTCACTGAAGTTTTGAGTTGCATTTCTCTAGGCTTCCCAGGTGGCTCACTGGTAAAGAACCAGCTTACCAATTCAGGAGACAAATGTTCGATTCCTGGGTCAGGAAGATACTCTGGAGAAGGAAATGTCAACCCACTCCAGTGTTCTTACCTGGGAAAATTCCATGGACAGAGGAGCCTGGAGGGCTACAGTTCATAGGGTTGCAAAGAGTTGGACACAACTGACCAGCTGACCATGACTAGTGGTCAGTGGACAGACAATGACTAGTGAAGCTGAACATTTTTCATATACCTGTTGGCTATTTATATGGTTTCTTTTGAGAAGTGTCTATTCATATCTTTTGTCCATCTTTTAATTGAGTTATTTGGTTTTTTGCTACTGAGTTGTTCATGTTTCTTATTTATTTGGGGGTATTAACTCTCATTAGAAATATGGTTTGTAAATACTTTATCCCATTCCATGGATTGCCTTTTCATTCTGTTGATTGTTTTCTTTGCTGGGCAGCAACTTTCTGGCTTGATGAAATCCAACTTGTTTCTTTTTGGTTTTATTGCCTTTGTTTTTGGTGTGATTTTCTTTTTTTTTTTTCTTTTCTTTTAACTCCCCCCCCTCCACCTTTTTTTTTACTTTACACTATTGTATTGGTTTTGCTATAGATCAACATGAATCTGCCATGGGTGTACACGTGTTCCCAATCCTGAATCCCCCTCCCACCTCCTTCCCCATACCATCCCTCTGGGTCATCCCAGTGCACCAGCCCCAAGCATCCAGTATCATGCATCGAACCTGGACTGGTGATTCGTTTCTTATATGATATTACACATGTTTCAATGCCATTCTCCCAAATCATCCCACCCTCTCCCTCTCCCACAGAGTCCAAAAGACTATTCTATATATCTGTGTCTCTTTTGCTGTCTTGTTACCATCTTTCTAAATTCCATATATATGCGTTAGTATACTATTGGTGTNTTCGTTTCTTATATGATATTACACATGTTTCAATGCTATTCTCCCAAATCATCCCACCCTCTCCCTCTCCCACAGAGTCCAAAAGACTATTCTATATATCTGTGTCTCTTTTGCTGTCTTGTTACCATCTTTCTAAATTCCATATATATGCGTTAGTATACTATTGGTGTTTTTCTTTCTGGCTTCCTTCACTCTGTATAATAGGCTCCAGTTTCATCCACCTCATTAGAACTGATTCAAATGTATTCTTTTTAATGGCTGAGTAATACTCCATTGTGTATATGTACCACAGCTTTCTTATCCATTCATCTGCTGAGGGTGTGATTTTCAATATAACAGTGTTGAAGCTTTCCTTCTACATTTTCTTTTAGTAGTTTTATGACTTCAGGTCTTACATTTAAGTCTTTAATCCATTTGGGGTTGATATTTTTGTATATGGTGTGATATGAGTATCCAACTTCATCCTCCTGCATGTGGATATCCAGTTTTCCCAACATTGTTTATTGAAGAAATTATGATTTTCTCATTTTGGATTCTTGGTACCCTCGTCAATTGATGTAGATGTATGGACTTATTTCTGGGCTCTCTATTCTGTTATTCATCTATGTGTCTGTTTTTATGCCATCATCATACTGTTTTGATTATTGTAGCTTTATCATATATTTTGAAATGGTGAATTGTGATGCCCTCACCTTTGTTCTCCTTGCTCAAGATTGCTTTATCTATTCAGGGTCTTTTGTGGTTCCATTTTTGTAAAGAAAGCCATTGGAATTTTGATAGTATTGCATTGAATTTGTGTATTGCTTTTGGTAGTATTACCATCTTAACACTATTGTCTTCTAATCCATGAATACAAGTTGTTACATTTATTTATATCTTCTTTAATTTCTTTCAGCAATGTTTAGTAGTTTTCAGTGTGCAAGTCTCGACTCTCCTTGGTTAAACTTATTCATAAGTGTTTTATTCTTCTGATGCTATTATAGATAAAATTATTTTTATTAATTTCCTTCTTAGATTGTTCAGGTTCCTATATAGAAATATAACTGATCTTTGAATGTTTTAATTTTGAGGTGGTTTTTGGTATGTTGATTTTGTATCTTGCAACTTTACTGTATCCTCCCCTTTAATGGATTGCTGCCTTGTCACGACAAAGGGGCTTGTGTAACTCAGTGAAGCTATGACCTATGCTGTGCAGGGCCACCCAAGATGGATGGGTCGTAGTGGAGAGTTCTGACAAAACAGGATCCACTGGAGGAGGGAATGGTAAACCATCCCAGTATAATTGCTGTGAGAACCCCATGAACTGTATAAAAGGTCAAAAAGATATGACACCAAAAGATGAGCCCTCCAGGGAGGACTGTGTCCGATATGTTACTGGGGAAGAGTGGAGGACAACAGCTAATAGCTCCAGAAAGAATGAAGTGGCTGGCTAGAGTGGAAATGCCACTCAGTTGAGGATCTTTCAGGTGATGAAAGTAAAATCTAATGTTGTAAAGAACAATATTGCACAAGAACCTGGAATGTTAGGTCCATGAATCAAGGTAAATTGGATGTTGTCAAGCAGGAGATGGCAAGAGTAAAAAATTGACCTCTTAGGAATGAGTAAACTTTATTTAATTTTTAAAAATTAAATTAATTTACTTATTTTAATTGGAAGCTAATTACTTTACAGCATTGTAGTGGTTTTGCCATACATTGACATGAATCAGCCATGGGTGTACATGTGTTCCCCATCCTGAATCCCCCTCCCACCTCCCTCTGCATCCCATTCCTCTGGGTCATTCCAGTGCACCAGTCCTGAGCACCGTGTCTCATGCATCAAACCTGGACTGGCGATCTATTTCACATGTGATAATATACATGTTTCAATGCTATTCTCTCAAATCATTCCACCCTCGTCTTCTCCCAGAGTCCAAAATTCTGTTCTTTACGTCTGTGTCTCTTTTGCTGTCTCGCCTATAGGGTCATCGTTACCATCTTTCTAAATTCCATATATATGTGTTAATATACTGTATTGGTGTTTTTCTTTCTGACTTAACTTCACCCTGTATAATAGGCTCCAGTTTCATCCACCTCATTAGAACTGATTCAAATGCATTCTTTTTAATAGCTGAGTAATATTCCATCGTATATGTGTAGTACCACAGCTTTCTTATCCTTTTGTCTGCCAGTGGACATCTAGGTTGTTTCCATGTCTTAGCTGTTGTAAACAGTGCTGCAATGAACATTAGGGTATGTGTGTCTCTTTCAATTCTGGTTTCTTTGGTGTGTATGCCCAGCAGTGGGATTGCTGGGTCGTATGGCAGTTCTATTTCCAGTTTTTTTAAGTAAATCTCCATACTGTTCTTCATAGTGGCTGTACTAGTTTGCATTCCCACCAACAGTGTAAGAGGGTTCCCTTTTCTCCACACCCTCTCCAGCATTTATTGCTTGTAGACTTTTGGATTGCAGCCATTCTGACTGGCGTGAAATGGTACCTCATTGTGGTTTTGATTTGCATTTCTCTGATAATGAGTGATGTTGAGCATCTTTCCATGTGTTTGTTAGCCATCTGTACGTCTTCTTTGGAGAAATGTCTGTTTAGTTCTTTGGCCCATTTTTTGATTGGGTCGTTTATTTTTCTGGAATTGAGCTGCAGGAGCTTCTTGTATATTGTTGAGATTAATTCTTTGTCAGTTACTTTGTTTGCTATTATTTTCTCCCATTCTGAAGGCTGTCTTTTCACCTGGATTATAGTTTCCTTCATTGTGCAAAAGCTTTTAAGTTTAATTAGGTCCCATTTGTTTATTTTTGCTTTTATTTCCGTTACTCTGGGAGGTGGGTCATAGAGGATCCTGCTGTGATTTATGTCAGAGAATGTTTTGCCTATGTTTTCCTCTAGGAGTTTTATAGTTTCTGGTCTTACGTTTAGATCTTTAATCCATGTTGAGTTTATTTTTGTGTCTGGTGTTAGAAAGTGTTCTAGTTTCATTCTTTTACAAGTGGTTGACCTGTTTTCCCAACACCACTTGTTAAACAGATTGTCTTTTCTCCATGGTTATATTCTTGCTTTCTTTGTCAAAGATAAGGTGTCCATAGGTTCGTGGATTTATCTCTGAGCTTTCTGTTTTGTTCCACTGATCTATAGTTCTGTCTTTGTGCCAGTACAATACTGTGTTGATGACTGTAGCTTTGTAGTATAGTCTGAAGTCAGGAAGGTTGATTCCTCCTGTTCGATTCTTCTTTCTCAAGATTGCTTTAGCTATTCGTGTTTTTTTTTTTTTTTGATTTCATACAAATGTGAGATGATTTTTTCTAGTTCTCTGGAAAATACCATTGGTAGCTTGATAGGGATTGCATTGAATCTATAGATTGCTTTGGGTAGTATACTCATTTTCATATATTGAATCATATATTGATTCTTCCAATCCATGAACATGGTATATTTCTCCATCTATTTGTGTCTTCTTTGATTTCTTTCATCAATGTTTTATAGTTTTCTATATATAGGTTTTGTTTGTTTCTTTAGGTAGATATATTTGTAAGTATTTTATTCTTTTCATTGCAATGGTGAATGGAATTGCTTCCTTAATTTCTCTTGGTTTTCTCATTGTTAGTGTAAAGGAATGCAAGGGATTTCTGTGTGTTAATTTTATATCCTGCAACTTTACTATATTAATTGATTAGTTCTAGTAATTTTCTGGTGGTATCTTTAGGGTTTTCTATGTAAAGGATCACGTCATCTGTAAACAGTGAGAGTTTTACTTTTTTCTTTTTGAATCTGGATTTCTTTTATTTCTGTTTCTTCTCTGATTGCTGTGGTTAAAACTTCCAAAACTACGTTGAATAGTAGTGGTGAGAGTAGGCACTGTTGTCTTATTCCTGATTTTAGGGGAAATGCTTTCAATTTTTCAGCATTGAGGATAGTGTTTGCTGTGGGTTTATCATATATGGCTTTTATTATGTTGAGGTATGTTCCTTCTATGCCTGCTTTCTGGAGGGTTTTTATCATAAATGGATGCTGAGTTTTGTTAAAGGCTTTCTCTGCATCTATTGAGATAATCATATGGTTTTTATCTTTCAATTTGTTAATGTGGCATATCACACTGATTGATTTGTGAATATTGAAGAATCCTTGCATCCCTGAGATAAAGCCCACTTTGTCATGATGTATACTCTTTTTAATATGTTGTTGGATTCTGTTTGCTAGAATTTTGCTAAAGATTTTTGCATCTATGTTCATCAGTGATATTGGCCTGTAGTTTTCTTTTTTGTGGCATTATTGTCTGATTTTGGTATTAGGGTGATGGTGGCTTCATAGAATGAATTTGGCAATTTACCTTCCTCTGTAATTTTCTGAAAGTTTGAGTTGGATAGGTATTAGCTCTTCTGTAAATTTTTGGTAGAATTCAGCTGTGAAGCCGTCTTGTCCTGGGCTTTTGTTTGTTGGAAGATTTCTGATTTCAAGTTTCTGTGCTTGTGATGGGTCTATTTCTTCCTAGTTCAGTTTTGGAAAGTTATACTTTTCTAAGAATTTGTTCATTTCTTCCAAGTTGTCTATTTTATTGGCAAATATTTGCTGATAGTAGTCTCTTATGATCCTTTGTGTTTCTGTGTTTTCTGTTGTGATTTCTCCATTTTCATTTCTAATTTTGTTGATTTGATTCTTCTGCCTTTTTTTCTTGATGAGTCTGGCTAATAGTTTGTCTATTTTATTTATCTTCTCAAAGGACCAGCTTTTAGCTTTGTTGATTTTTGCTATGGTCTCCTTTGTTTCTTTTTCATTTATTTTTGCCCTGATTTTTATGATTTCTTTTCCTCTACTAACCCTGGAGTTCTTCATTTCTTCTTTTCCTAGTTGCTTTAGGTGTAGAATTAGATTATTTACTTTATTTTTCTCTTGTTTCTTGAAGTAAGCTTGTATTGCTATGAACCTTCCCCTTAGCACTGTTTTTACTGAATACCACAGGTTTCGGATTGTTATGTTTTCATTTTCATTTGTTTCTATGGATATTTTTATTTCTTTTTTGATTTCTTCTGTGATTTGTTGGTTATTCAGAACCATGTTGTTTATCCTCTATGTGTTTGTATTTTTAATAGTTTTTTTTTTCCTTTAGTTGACATCTAATCTTACCGCGTTATGATCAGAAAAGATGCTTGAAATGATTTCAATTTTTTGAATTTACCAAGGCTAGATTTATGGCCCAGGATGTGATCTATCCTGGAGAAGGCTCCATGTGCACTTGAGAAAAAGGTGATATTCATTGTTTTGGGATGAAATGTCCTATAGATATGAATTAGGTCTAACTGGTCCATTGTATCATTTACAGTTTGTGTTTCCTTGCTAATTTTCTATTTAGTTAATCTATCCATAGGTGTGAGTGGGGTATTAAAGTCTACCACTATTATTGTGTTACTGTTAATTTCCCCTTTCATACTTTTAGCATTTGCCTTACATATTGTGGTGCGCCTATGTTGGGTGCATATATATTTATAATTGTTATATCTTCTTCTTGGATTGATCCTTTGATCATTATGTAGTGTCCTTCTTTGTCTCTTTTCACAGCGTTTATTTCAAAGTCTGTTTTATCTGATCTGAGTATTGCTACTCCTGCTTTCTTTTGGTCTCCATTTGTGTGAAATATCTTTTTCCAGGCCTTCACTTTCAGTCTGTATGTGTCCCTTGTTTTGAGGTGAGTCTCTTGTAGACAGCATATATGGTGGTCTTGTTTTTGTATCCATTCAGCCAGTCTTTGTCTTTTGGTTGGGGTATTCAACCCATTTACATTTAAGGTAATTATTGATAAGTATGATCCTGTTACCATTTACTTTGTTGTTTTGGGTTCAAGTTTATAAACCTTTTCTGTGTTTCCTGTCTAGAAAAGATCCTTTAGCATTTGTTGAAGAGCTGGTTTGGTGCTACTGAATTCGCTCAGCTTTTGCTTGTCTGTAAAGCTTTTGATTTCTCCTTCATATTTGAATGAGATCCTTGCTGGGTGCAGCAATCTGGATTGTAGGTTTTTCTCTTTCGTCAATTTAAGTATGTCCTGCCATTCCCTTCTGGCCTGAAGAATTTCTATTAAAAGATTAGCTTGAAAAGTGGTTGTTGAACCACGGAAAAGACACTGGGATTCCTGGCCTCCAGAGGAGAAGAATTCAATCCAGGGCCAGAGATGAGGCTTGATCACTCAGAGCTTTGTGTAATAAAGTTTTATTAAAGTATAGCTCCCCCCCCACCCCCCACCGCCCAGAGCCGTGCTGGTTCTGCAGCTCTGTGGCAAGCCGTGGAGCCGGGGTTCTGTTCCGCAGGATGGGGTTTGTTAAAGTTGTCAAGAACAAGGCCTACTTCAAGAGATACCAAGTGAAATTCAGAAGAAGGCAAGAGGGCAAAACTGACTACTATGCTCGGAAATGATTGGTAATCCAAGATAAAAATAAGTACAATACACCTAAATACAGAATGATTGTTCATGTAACGAACAGAGATATCATTTGTCAGATTGCTTATGCCCATATAGAAGGAGATATGATAGTTTGTGCAGCTTATACTCACGAACTCCCAAAATACGGTGTGAAGGTTGGCCTGACAAATTATGCTGCCTCATATTGTACTGGCCTGCTGCTGGCCCACAGGCTTCTTAATAGGTTTGGTATGGACAAAATTTATGAAGGCCAAATCGAGGTGACTGGCGATGAATACAATGTGGAAAGGATGGATGGTGAACCTGGTGCCTTCACCTGTTACTTGAATGCAGGACTTGCCAGAACTACTACCGGGAATAAAGTTTTTGGGGCCCTAAAGAGAGCTGTCGATGGAGGCTTGTCTATCCCTCACAGTACCAAATGGTTCCCCGGTTATGATTCAGGAAGCAAAGAATTCAGTGCTGAGGTACACCGGAAGCACATCATGGGGCAAAACATTGCAGATTACATGCGTTAACCTGATTGAAGAAGATGAAGATGCTTACAAGAAACAATTCTCTCAGTACATAAAGAACAACGTAACTCCAGACATGATGGAGATGTATAAGAAAGCTCATGCTGCAATACGAGAGAATCCAGTGTATGAGAAGAAGCCTAAGAAAGAAGTTAAAAAGAAGAGGTGGAACCGTCCCAAAATGTCACTTGCCCAGAAGAAAGATTGGGTAGCTCAGAAGAAGGCAAGCTTCCTTAGAGCTCAGGAACAAGCTGCTGAAAGTTAAACCAAACCACAATTTTCTATCAAGATTTTTCAGATAAGACAATAATAAACTTATTGAACAAGCAAAAAAAAAAAGTTTTATTAAAGTATAAAGGATATAGAGAAAGCTTCTGACATAGGCATCAGAAGGGGGTAGAAAAAGTATCCTCTTGCTAGTGTTAGCCATGGAGTTATATACTCTCTAATTAGTTATTACAGTGAATCAAAAGAATGTCTGGAGGTTGTAAAGACCTCACTAGACCTACTCCCATAATTTACACTTTAAAATAACAGGATTAGCCAGAAGGTTTTTTCCAGAGACTGTCCTCAAGCAGGATACATTATTGTTATAGAATCCTAAGGAATGTAGAGGGACAAAAAAGTTTGTCCTTGAGGACTCCAGACCCCTCTCTTCTTGGGGACCCCTGGACTTCTTATCAATCTGCCTAAGAATCGACTCTCTTAAGCTGTTATTCTTTATGGGAATCCCCTTGTGTGTTATTTGTTGTTTTTCCCTTGCTGCTTTTAATATTTGTCCTTTGTGTT
Organism: Cephalophus harveyi; assembly: GCA_006410635.1. Classification (NCBI taxonomy): domain Eukaryota; kingdom Metazoa; phylum Chordata; class Mammalia; order Artiodactyla; family Bovidae; genus Cephalophus; species Cephalophus harveyi. The sequence continues at coordinate 486,299 of SJYT01042005.1, forward strand.
TGATCTTCATTAATTTGATTAATATGTGTCTTGGGGTGTTTTGGGCTTCCCTGGTGGCTCAGACAGTAAAGTGTCTGCCTGCAATGCAGGAGACCAGGGTTCAATCCCTGGGTCGGGAAGATCCCCTGGAGAAGGAAATGGCAACCCACTCCAGTATTCTTGCCTGGAAAATTCCATAGACTGAGGAGACTGGTAGGCTACAATCTATGGGATCACAAGGAGTCGGACACGACTGAGCAATTTCACTTCACTTTGGGGTGTTTTGCCTTGGGTTTATCCTGTTTGGGACTCTCTGGGTTTCTTGGACTTGGGTGGCTATTTCCTCCCCCATTTTAGGGAAGTTTTCAACTATTATCTCCTCAAGTATTTCCCCATGGCCTTTCTTTTTGTCTTCCTCCTCTGGGACTCCTATGAACCAAATATTGGGGTGCTTAGTGTTATCCCAGAGGTCTCTGAGATTGTCCTCTTTTCTTTTAATTCTTTTTTCTTTTTTCCTCTCTGCTTCATTTATTTCCACCATCCTATCTGCCACCTCACTTATCCTATCTTCTGCCTCAGTTATTCTACTGTTGGTTCCCTCCAGAGTGTTTTTTATTTCAGTTATTGCATTATTCATTATTGACTGACTCTTTTTTATTTCTTCTAGGTCCTTGTTAAACCTTTCTTGCATCTTCTTAGTCCTTGTCTCCAGACTATTTATCTGTAACTCCATTTTGTTTTCAAGATTTTGGATCATCTTTACTATCATTATTCTAAATGCTTTTTCAGGCAGACTCCCTATCTCCTCCTCTTTTGTTTGGTTTGGTGGGCATTTATCATGTTCCTTTACCTGCTGAATATTTCTCTGCTTTTCATCTTGTTTAGATTGCTGTGTTTGGGGTGGCCTTTTGTATGTTGGAAGATTGTGGTTCCTCTTTATTGTGGAGATTCCTCCCTGGGTGAGATTGGAAGAGTGGCTTGTCAAGGTTTTCTGGTTATGGAAGCTTGTGTTGGCGTTCTGATGGGTGGAGCTGGATCTCTTCTCTCTGGAGTGCAATGAAGTGCCCAGTAGTGAGTTTTGAGGTGTCTGTGGGTTTGGTGTGACTTTTGGCCACCTGTATTTTAATGCTCAGGGTTATGTTCCTGCATTGTTGGAGAATTAGCATGGTATTCTCTTGCTCTGAAACTTGTTGGCTGTTGGGTGGAGCTTGGTTTCAGTGTAGGTATGGAGGCTTTTGGATGAGCTCTTGTCAATTAATGTTCCCTGGAGTCAGGAGTTTTCTGGTGTTGTCAAGTTTTGGATTTAAGCCTCCTGCCTCTGGCTTTCAGTCTTATTCTTACAGTAACCTCAAGACTTCTCCATCTATACAGCACTGATGATAAAACATCTAGGTTAATGGTGAACAGATTCTCCACAGTGAAGGATATCCAGAGAGGTTCACATAGTTACATGGAGAAGAGAAGAGGGAGGAGGGAGATAGAGGTGACCAGGAGGAGAAGAGGGGGAATCAAAAGGAGAGAAAGCAATCTAGCCAGTAATCAATTCCCTATGTGCTCTCCACAGTCTGGAACACTCAGAGAGGTTCACAGAGTTACATAGAGAAAAGAAGAGAGAGGAAGGAAATAGAGGTGACCAGGAGGAGAAGAAGGGAAGTCAAAAGGAGAGAGACAGATATAGCTAGTAATCAGTTCCCTAAGGGGGCTTCCCTCGTGGCTCAGAGGTTAAAGCATCTGCCTCCAATGCGGGAGACCCGGGTTCGATCCCTGGGTCAGGAAGATCCCCTGGAGAAGGAAATGGCAATCCACTCCAGTATTCTTGCCTGGAGAATCCCATGGAAGGAGAAGCCTAATAGGTTACAGTCCATGGGGTCGCAAAGAGTCGGACACGACTGAGCGACTTCACCTTCACATTCCTTCAAGTGTTCTCCACAGCCTGGAACACCCAAAGAGATTCACAGAGTTGGGTAGTGAAGAGAAGGGTGGGGGAGGAGATAGAGGTGACCTGGGTGAGAAAAAGGAGAGTCAAAAGGGAGAGAGCAATCAAGCCAGTAATCACACCCCTAAGTAAAAATGGGCACTGAAGATGGGATTCTGAAAGGTACAAAATTGATAACAAATACCAAAATACTGGAGAAGGGAATGGCAAGCCACTTCAGTATTCTTGCCTTGAGAACCCCATGAACAGTATGAACAGGCAAAATGATAGGATACCAAAAGAGGAACTCCCCAGGTCATTATTCCCCTCAAATTAAATCTTTTCCTGAGCCCACATTTATGAAGAGGGAAAGCTGTGTGCTCTGGCTGAAGGGAGATGTAGGGCCTGCACCCTGGCCTTTTCTTTGCCTTCTGCAGCACCCCTTGAGTCTGCCCATAGCACTATCTTATCAGTACTTTTGCATCTGTTTCTTTGATATGGTGTCAAATTCAGTTTTTTGAACCCGTTTTCCTGGTTATATGGAGTTTCAGAACCTAGTCTGTCTTAAAGGGGGTTGTCAGTTAATATTTTCTGCTGTAAATGGAGAAGTTTGGGGACATATTACTTTGAACTTTGGTCATTGCAAGGAAGCCTGGAAGTCAGCCTGACTCCATGAACATTGGCCAGAGTGCTGGAGGATGGGAAGGACCCTAAAGAAAACAAGCCTACACCCCACTTTCATCAACCTGAATATTTCTGTCCTCAGCTTGCAGCACACCCAGTCTCGAGTTCCAAAAATTCCATTTAATTTTCTTGGCTCCTGTATTCACTCAGTTACAAGTGTACAAGAAGGAGTTTTGGCACTAACAGCCTGCAAGGAAAAGGCTGTTTCTTTCAACTTTGTTGCCCAATTCTGCAGAACATTTTAAGTTCAGATAAGGTTTTGGGTGGCCAGTTAGTTCTTTCTATGTGTTGCTCTGAAATGGACCCAAACTCTTCCACCAAAGGAGTTTTGGCACTAACAGCCTGCAAGGAAAAGGCTGTTTCTTTCAACTTTGTTGCCCAATTCTGCAGAACATTTTAAGTTCAGATAAGGTTTTGGGTGGCCAGTTAGTTCTTTCTATGTGTTGCTCTGAAATGGACCCAAACTCTTCCACCTTCTGAAATTCCCTGGTTGAATTGTAGCAATAAGAAGCTGACATTCCTGGTTCAGAAGCCAAGTTGCCCTAAAGGTTGTTTATTGTCCATGGTCCTTCTCTCAACCTTCTCTCATCTTCGGGTCATGGGGGAGTATAGTCTGAGTCTCTCTTTCTGGCCCTGAGAATGGCTGCTTGGAGACATCTGGGCATATGCTCTGGTTGTTCAATTGAGAAATAAGAGGAAGCTTTTTTGGAAGCATTATCTCAGCTTTCTGGGCTATTGCCTATTTTTAAACCACCAGTGTCTGCCCTAGTCAATTGAGCCTTCCACTAAAGGCATTATAAGGAGAGTTACGTGTGTATAGTTTTTCTTCTATTCAGATAGCTGTGTGTATGTGACACACCAACTACTGAGACAACTGAATATTCACAAAAGTTATGAAATTGGACTCATCTCACGCCACATACAAAAATTAATTAAAAATAGATCCAAGACTTACCTGTAAGAGTTAAAACTATGAAACTCTTAGAGGAAAACACAAGGGTAAATCTTCATGATCTTGAATTTGGCAATGGATTCCTAGATATGACATTGAAAGCACAACCCATAAAAGAAAAGAATGAATAAGTTGAATTTCATAAGAATTAAAATTTTTGTGCTTCAACAAGCACTGTCAAGAAAGTAAAAGGACAAACCACAGAATGGAGGAAAATATTTGCAAATTACATATTTGTTAAGAGACTTGTGTCTAAAATATGTAAAGACCTCTTACAGCTCAACATTAAAAGACAAATAACTCAGCTAATAAAAGGGCAAAGTAACTGAACAGATGGACATATCACTAACGGAGATGTATAAATGACCACTTAGCACATGGAAAGATGCTCGACATAATTAGTCATTGTTGCTGCTGCTGCTAAGTCGCGTCAGTGGTGTCCGACTCTGTGCAACCCCATAGATGGCAGCCCACCAGGCTCCCCCGTCCCTGGGATTCTCCAGGCAAGAACACTGCAGTGGGTTGCCATTTCCTTCTCCAATGCATGAAAGTGAAAAGTGAAAGTGAAGCCGCTCAGTTGTGTCCGACTCTTAGCGACCCCATGGACTGCAGCCCACCAGGCTCCTCTGTCCATGGGATTTTCCAGGCAAGAGTGCTGGAGTGGGGTGCCATTGCCTTCTCCGAATTAGTCATTAGGGAAGTGCAAATCAAAACTACAGTGAAATGTCACTTCACACTTAGCAGGGTAACTAGAACCAAAAAGTGATGAGTGTGTAGAGAAATCAGAATATTCATATATTGCTATTAGAGATATAAAATAATTTGACTGCTTTGCAAAACAGTCTGCCAGTTTCCTAAATGGTTAAACACAAAGTTACCATATGACCCAAGAATTCCACTCCTATATATATGATGGAGTAGACATATGCTTTCATTTCTTCCAAAAAGAAATGAAAACATATGTCCACATGAAAAATTATATATGAGTATTTATAGTAACATTATTCATAGTAGGCAAAATTTGAAAATAATCCAAATGTCCATGAACTGATGAATGGATAAACAAATGTGGTATATCCATGTAATGGAATATTATTCATCTGTAAAAATGATTGAGGTAATGATACATGCTACAACATGGATGAACCTTGAAAACATTATGCTAAGTGAAGAAAACCAGTCACAAAAGACCACACTCTATATAATTACATTTAAATAAAATGTCCCCAAATAGAATATAGGTTACTAGTTGCTTAGGGCTGGGGAGTATGGGGTCATAGGGAGGGATTGGGGGCAGGAGGAGAAGGGGACGACCGAGGATGAGATGGCTGGATGGCATCACGGACTCCATGGATGTGAGTCTGAGTGAACTCCGGGAGATGGTGATGAACAGGGAGGCCTGGCGTGCTGCGATTCATGAGGTCACAAAGAGTTGGACACAACTGAGCGACTGAACTGAACTGAACTGAACCAAAAAGCAAAGATTAAAAATCTAGAGGTTAGACTCTCAAAAATACAATATTAAAAAAAAAAACAAAATCACAAAACTTATAAAAAATATATGTATGAAATTTGTTTTTAAAATGGGGTCTTTTTGTAAGGTAATATTAGGTTATAAAATGAAAATTAAAGGAATAATAAAGAACTTAAAAATTAAAAAATGATGATAGTAAAATATATCTAGGAATTTCTCTGGAGCTGTTGAGGGTAGTGTGGGGTCAGTTCAGTTTCAGATAGTTCCTTGTTCCATCTTATACTTCTTCTCAAGGTCTATAGGCCCCTTCCAATGTAGTCAATGCTAACTACAGGGTTTTAATCTGTTGCATCTGTCCCTTCCAAAGCGGTTCCCTCTTCTTTGTTTATTGTGGCTTCCTCTGCGAGTCTCTTCAGTGTCTGATTTCTGCCCTGACACAAGGGGGCAAAGGTGATCATTTATTTAGGCTCACTTGTTCAGTTGTGCTGCAGGGAGGGATGAACACTGCTAACAAATATCACTGCTGTGAGTGAGGAGTGCTTGCCATGTCTGGGTTTTCCACACTCATGGGGTGTGTGCTTTCAAGGTGTACACTGCTCAGGATCCAGGTTGCTCTGCATGGGAACTGTCTAAAGCAGGCTTTGGGTTGTGTGCACTTCCTAGGTCTAAGCCACTCAGGTTCAGATTCTCGGGTACTCCACAAAGGCACAGACTCCACTGGGCCTGCGTTTTGTGCCTTTCCCAGGTCTGAGCAGCTCAGGCGTCTAGGTACTTGGTGAGCGCACTCTCCCAGGTGGACAGTGTGTCTTATCACCTCCCCAGTCCCAGCTCCTCAGTTTCCTGGCTGCGCAGCAAGAGCACCATCTCAGGTGTGCTGTGTGTCTCCTCTGGGGGGCTGATCTCTGACTGAGACCCTCCTGGCAGATGTCAACCATCCAGGATCCCAGGAAGACTTGGTTAGCAACTGGGAGCCTGCTCACAATTTGGTGGAGGATGCTGTCTCTGAGGCCGAGATTGTCCCTCGCCTTCTGGCTCTGACTGTCTCCTGCCTTCCTCTCTGCCTCCAGCGGGAGGAGGGGCTGGTCTGCGGTCGGCTAGCTCACCTCTGGTATTCACTCAATCCTTTGTTCTGTGAGCGGGCAGGGCTGTGCCTTAGATCTTTTCATGGAAAAGTTCTCTCTCTTTTTCTTTTTTTCCTCTCTCTGGCTATCCCACAGTTTGGGTTGCTATCTCATGTTAGCTCCCTCATTTTGTCCTCAGAGCATTCAGGTCTGGTCCTTACCCTAAGCACGCAGCCAGCATCTCCCTGTTCAGCCCCTGCTAGTTGTTGGTGGACGCAAGCATCTGGGCTACTTCTCCACTGGGAGTTGAGGTTAAGTGAATAATCTGTGGGTTTTTTGTTTTGTTTTTTTCCTCTCGGTTATGTTGCCCTCTGAGATTCCAAAACTCCCCACATACCCACCAATGAGAGGGTTTCCTGGTGTTTGGAAACTTCTTCTTCACAACTCCCTCCCTGGGGTGGGTCTCCATCCCTAACATTTTTGTCCCTCTTTTTATCTTTTTATTTTGTCCTACCTCCTTTCAAAGAGAATGGGCTGCCTTTCTGGGGGCCTGGTTTCCTCCACCAGCCTTCAAAAGTTGTTTTGTGGAATTTACTCAGCATTCAAATGATCTTTCAATAAATTTGTGGGGGAAATGTGGTCTCCCTGTCCTATTCCTCCGCCGTCTTTGACCTGGCTCTGAGCGAATTTTAAAATGGATGGTAACTGGTGAATTTAATTCAGATGACCATTATATCTACTACTGTGGGCAATCATCCATAGAAGAAGCAGAGTAGCCCTCATAATCAACAAGAGAGTCTGAAATGCAGTAACTGGTCGTGTATTGATGATCCTGTTTGTGACTCAACTTACCTTGCTATTCACACTGTCTGCGCTGTTCGTTGAACCCAAGGTAGACAAGGTGCAAACAGGGAAGCTGGAAGAAAAATCGAAGAGCCATAGCAAGCACAGAAATGTTTATTTCCTCCTGGCTGATGCAGCAGCCATAGCAGCAGCCATAGCATAACATAACATAACACAACCTCTCTCCTGGCTGGCACAGGAGCCATGAACAGTTTCCTCTCCTTGCTGATGCAACAGCTGTAGCAGTAGGCACACTATTTTCTCTCCTCTAGTGGCTGACCCAATGGACACAGCAGTGATGCAGCAGTAAATGCCACCACTTTCTAGGTGGAACTCATATATCCCTGCAGCACAAAGTAGCCCATGACCAAGCAAGTACCTCGTGATGCACACACACAGTGCTATAAGTGATCTCAGTTCAGTTCAGTTCAGTCACTCAGTCGTGTCTGACTCTTTGCGACCCCATGAATCGCAGCACGCCAGGCCTCCCTGTTCATCACCATCTCT
>SJYT01042009.1:0-46318 GCA_006410635.1 Cephalophus harveyi
CCATGGGATTTTCCAGGCAAGAGTTCTGGAGTGGGGTGCCATTGCCTTCTCTTACTCAGTCTAATGATTCAAAAGTTAATGTTATCCCAAAACATCCTCACAGACACACTGAGAATGTTTCACCAAGTATCTGGGCACCAATCTCCCCAGCTGACATAAAATTAACCATCACACCATACTAGTTTGCCATCTTATCTGCAACCATTCCTTTCAAATATTGTGTATTATTCTATTGTAAAATACATACATATGTGTGTATATGTATATTATATATATGTACACATATATATTGTCATGATGGTGGTGGTTTAGTCACTATGTTGTGTCCGACTATTGCACCCCCATGGACTGCAGTCTGCCAGGCTCGTCTGTCCATGGAATTTCTCATGTAAGAATACTGGAGTAGGTTGCCATTTCCTGCTCCAGGGAATCTTGCCAACCCAGGGATTGAACCTGTGTGTTGAACCCATGTCTCCTGCATTGCAGGTGGATTCTTTACTGCTGAGCTATCAGGGAAGCTCATATGTAGTCATACCTCATATAAATTTTAAAATATATTATTTAGCTTTATGTTTGTATATTTCATCTATAATTTTACATTTGCTACAGATTACTCATCTTATTGATATAAAGTATTTCATTATATGATTACATAGAAATTTATTTATCCAGTCTACTGTTGATGGGCATGTGGGTAACTTCTGGTTTGGAGCTTCTCATTGATTTTGTCACTGTAAATATTTAGGTTACTTCTAATTTGTTTCTAAAGAGTATTGCATAGGCATCTCTTGCATGTTTCCTTGTACACATACGTAAGTATTCTCTTGGGTGGCCATAGGTCAAAAACTAATCCAGCTGGACCATGAGTGGAGATAAAACAGCACAAACAGAAGTTTTCTCTCCACCTGTTCGTGGCATCTACCATTTTCTCTCTGTCCTCACCACACTACTGGACTTAACTGGCTTCTGTTGTCTCCTAGAAGTTTCTCACAGATATTGCTTTATAAATTCTCATTGAAGTAAAACAGACCTATGAAAAGATGCATGCATTTTATGTGTGTAGTGCAGTGGATTTCCCTAAATTAAATACATGCAAGTAACCCAGATAAGGAGAGGGAAATTTATAGACTACTTAATCTTAGCTTTACTGGATATTGCCAAATAGCTCTTCAAGGTGAGCATATCAGCTAATTCTGACACCGTTTCTTCTCATCTTTGTCAATACTTGGGGTAGCCAGCCCCTAGTTTCACTATGCCAACAAATAAAAATTATGCCTTGTTTTAAGTTGCTTTTGTTTCACCAATGTTTGAGCACTTTGTTCATGCTTATGTGCCAGTTAGAACACTCTTTGCTCATTTGACTGTTTGGTTGTCATCTTGTTTTGACCTTTTCCCTAAGAGTCTACAGCTCACCCTGGGGCTTCCTTCGTGGCTCAGCTGGTATTTTCTGACAGCTCCCTCCTATTTGCTGTCCCTTCAGCGTAGATAATATCTTCTCATCTCTAGCACACTGCACTCCTCTTAGGCTGGATGGATTATGCTACAACTTTCCCAGGAAATATCATGGGGGCTATAGTCTTTTATGACATTACTACCTGTTATACTAGATGTCATTAACAAGTGGCTGTGCAAGTTTGGCTCACGGAGCATCTTCAGTGTAAGTTATCAGGTATCACGCTTGGTTGCAATACAAGCAGCTTAGTACTTTTGTTTTATACCTGGCCTGCTGTCCTTACTCCTTTAGCCTCATATCTCAACAGGCTCCTGAGATTTGATGCAAATTATAGTATGTTACCAGGACCAGGACCAAGACCAGGAGCTGACTGTGGCTCAGATCATGAACTCCTTATTACCAAATTCAAGGCTGGATGGCATCACGGACTCGATGGATGTGAGTCTGGGTGAACTCCGGGAATTGGTGATGGACAGGGAGGCCTGGTGTGCTGCAATTCATGGGGTCGCAAAGAGTCGGACACGACTGAGCGACTGAACTGAACTGACTAGTATGTTACAGTAAAAGCACCACTGTCTAGGAATTTCTGAAGAACTGAGTTTTCATCTCATTTCCATCACCACCTGTGGGATCTTGGGCAAATTGTTTCACCACTGAGCAGCAGCCTCTTCTAGTGTCAAATGAGAATATAAAGATACGTTCCCTGCCTACCTCTCAGAGTTGTTTTGGACATCAAATAAAAGAACATCAAGGTGATAAGAGTATCTACCAAACACCAGTCCCAGTCACATCATGAGAGGTGGTGGTTGACTGACAAGCACAGACTCCAGACTTTTCTGAAGCACTGCCCTCTGAAAACCTACAGTAGAATCAGGGGTGTGAGACTCAAACGTGCTCTTTGCTCACACTTACTGAAATAACATGCAGGCTACTAAGTAAATGCTTGAGTGAGGATTGTAAGTCAGAAGGTACCCTCAGTTGAAAAAAATGCCACATTATGATTTGATTTCAGAAAGGCAAACATGACCTGAATTAATCAAGTGGCTGTGGAATCCAAATTCCTGTCTTGTTGAAGCTGGAGCAGATGTAGGGGGCAGGGGGGTCTGTTCCAGAAGTGAGGAAAAGTGCAGCTGAACAGGAAGGACTGCCTGGGGAGCCATGTGGATTGCTGAGAGGGGCTCCTGCCAGCTTTTCAGGGCAAGCCCCCCCCCGCAACCTCTGGGCAGGTACATGGGGTGTTGAGGCTGCGCCGGCTACTGGATCATAAGTGCCGAGGAGTAAGCAGCACGTGGCTTGAGCAGGCAGGCAGAGCTCTTTAGTGAGGTGGGTTCCGGGAGGGCTCTGAGCCTGTTCTCAGCTGAGCTCCAGAAGAAGCTCAGGGAGGCAGAGGAGGGCAGAGCCGCAGCTGCTGCCTGGCTCTCAAGAAGAGGGCTGGACTCTCTCCGTCGGCTGCAGGCTCAAGGACAGCGGGACTCCACTCCACCTGAGCCATGCCGGCCAACCTCACAGAGGGCAGCGCCAAGTCCAATGGGACTGGGCAGGCACTGAATTCTCCTGTCCTTTGTACTGAAACAGTGACTTTCACTGCAGAGGTGGAAGGAGAGGAATGGGGCTCCTTCTACTACTCCTTCAAGGTAAGTTTCCTGCCTTCCACTCTGAACACTGATTTTAAATAATAAGACAAAGTAGAATTTTAAGTTAAAAGATCACAGCCAATATTATGAATGAGTGTAGCTTATTTTCTTTATTAAAAAGAGTTAAAAAAAAACTGATGAGCTATAAAAGTAAGTTTTTCATATTGTGCTAGGATCTATATCATCATTTCTTAAGAATATTTGTTTTGTTTTGTTTTGTTTTTCCCTGCTGCTGCTACAAATGTAAGAGTCATGAGTAACATTTGTAAGTGGATGACTTTTTAATTTTAACCTGTCCTTAGATGAAAGTACTTTTAGTTAATCTTATAGCAGTGCTTGAAATGTCTGTTCCTCGTAAGGGTTATTGTTGTGAGTTTTTTGTTAGGAGCATCAGAGGTTTGTAAAGCCTGCATCACCCAGGACAGTACCTGTTGCAGTGAGGTACATAGCGCTGAGTAAGGAAAGAAGGACCACACTTTCTGTGTTGATCCTTGCAGTGAACATCAGAGGAAAATAAGGTCCTTAACTGTAGTCAGTGATGTTACTGTTCACAAGTTCCCTCCTAAAAGAAATGAGGAAATCAGAGTTTAGTAAGTTTCACTTTCTAAATATCCAAGGGCCACATTGAGGAAGAGGCCATTGTTAGGCTGATATTGTTTCCTCTTCCACAAAATTGTGGTCAGGAATAAACCCAGCATCCAGAAAATAGTTTCCTGCTTCTTGCATGGGAATGCAGGGATGTCAGGTTATTTCACAGGCTGCCTGATGGTGCATTCAGCTGTTACACTAATTCTCAGGACTCAAACTGGTCTTTCATACTTCAAGAAAAATTCTTGCAGGTTTTTTTTTTTTTTTTTAATCCTCTGGGTGTTCTTGAAATGAGTTGGTTTTTATTGACAAGGTAGAATTTGCTGTAATATCTACCTTGGAGCTTTGCTTCTTTGCCAACACTCAGAATAAAACTTTCAGCAGGGACTGGAAGCCAGCCTCACTGGTGTTTGAGAGCCCTAGAGAAAATGTAGCAAAGCAGAGTGGAACAAGTCACTTAGGCGGATTGCATGGACCCATCCCTAGGCACCACTTCCTAATGCATTCGTGCACACAAACAGCCCAGCTGCCCAGATCTACAACAGAAAAAAGAAACTGAAATTGGAATGGGGTGCCATTTACCATTGACTGAATAAATCCCCTCTGAAATCAGCCTTCAGATCCAGAGATTTTATCTTGGAGAGGCACGCTTTCTGCACCCAGGAAGCATACTGCTCCTCTGAGATGCTGCCTCTGCAGCCTTTTTGATATTTATAGAACATGACAGCAAACAGAATGAAGAGAGAGTGGCCACTGCAGAAAGGATAATAATCAGCAATAAGACAGTTGTTCTGAGAGTCAGGCAATAATCAGCTGAAATCTCATTTGCCATTTTTTTTTTTTAATACAGCTCTGAAGGGGAAGTTTTGAGTGTTTGGAAAAACAAACCCCTACTCACTCTCTTCTAGTGTTTGAACTCTGTCCTGGCAACATCATCTCCAGGCACTACGGAAAATCACATCATTTTCATCTCATTTCTATTAATAAGTTTGCCCTCCAGCAATTGAACCACTAGACAAGGAGAGAAACAGAAAGAAAGAAAATATGTCTGATCAGGAACTTAGAATGTTCTGTTTCATTTTATGAAAAATATAGTCATTCATTAAAGCAGTGATTTTTAGTTACACAACAGTCAGTGGTAGTGTTGGTAAGAACTAGCTTAAGTGTCTTAAGCTAGTGTGTAACTTTTTCCACCACCCCCTTTGAGCACAAGATGCAAGCTCTTGTTCCTTGTGATTCTTTTATCCCACACGTGTCTCAAGAAGAAAGTCAGAACTGTGTTTGTGAATTGTCTCCCAACCATGTCCTTTAAATCTCCATTGCCTTTTCCAAAAGCAGTAGAAATGTCATCAAAAACGAAGTGGTAACAGCAGTAAAAGCAGGAGAACTGACAGCAATAGCAGAAGCCGTACATTTCATTGGCTGTGGGCTTTCTTGGTGACGTGAATCTTTCTGAATGACTTTTGTGAAATGTCTCATTTAATCCTCAACCCATGGTGTACCTTTCATTTCAAATGCCTTTCATCTTCATCTGAGTTTATCTAAATTCAACCTGGTCTTTAAGGCTCCTCTTGGGTTGCTTCCTCCCTAAAGACCCCAAACTCATCCCTCCTCCGAGTTCCAGTAGGGTCTGAAGGATACCCCCTCTCTTTGCCACTTAATCCAACTCTGTGCTCAACTGCTATTTCAATAATGTGTCAGGTCAATGTGCAACAGTCATTAAGCGCCTCAAGTGAAAGTAATGACTAATGTTTGTTTCATGTTTTCTCCAAAACCCAGCACCGTGTGTGTCCTACTCAATAAACTTTTACTGCGTAAATGAACTGTGGGTCTGTGTTCTGTTTCTGTCTGCCATCTACATGTTGTCAGACTGGGCAACAGAAAGTTTGCTTTCTCAGTGACGTGAGGGTCTTATTCACTGCTACTCCACAGGTCAGCCCCTGCCCTGTCAGGTCTTTATCAAATGTATTCACTGAGGTCCCTCTCTGTAGGCACATTTAGCTCATCCTTATTCCATTTCTAAGCCAATGTGATGAAGGTAAGTAATAGTTTCCAGTGGGTGGAATATGAAAGTAAATGTATCATCATACACTGTAACTCATACTGGTTCAGCCCTAGGGAACCCACATCCATCCATTGCTGTCTGCCCTAGTCTAAGCTGCTTTTCTCAGTCTACATGCCTGGGCTTCTAACCTACTTATGCAGCCCTCAAGTTCTCCTCCGAACCCAAATCTCTCTTGGCAGAAGATAAGATATCCATGTCTAAATCTTACCAGCCCTTTCTTCACAAGCTTGGAGGCTTTTCTTTCTTCCTATCTTTACCTCCAAATTCTTGCCCCTGCTCCCCACTACTCTAACCCACTCTGCCATCCTCTGTATATTCTTGGACACCAGCAGGAAGGGCAGAAGTGAGTTCACCACTTTCTTCTTCCATCATGGGTTTCACATGACTAAAGCTCTATGGTCCTGGGTTCAAGGTTCTCAGCTCAGGCCCTGGTTTCTTTCACAGTTTTCAATGTCTCATATGTTCAGGTTTCCATCTAGTTCACCTCATCCATTTCTAGTCCCCAGCACCAAGCTCTCCTATGGGCTTCAAGAATCTACCAAACATCTTTAAGGAAGATAGGACCTGGCTCATAAGAAAGTGAATGGAGGACCTGAATATAAGACTGTTCAGTGGAAGACAAAGATGAAACTCTTATTAGCCTTAATTTTGCTGGTAAATTCACTTACAAAATTTCCTGAATCCCTGATTCCTGATGATGAGAAAATTAATTCAAAGTACTGGGAGGGAAACCTACTTGAATTAGTAAATTGCTGAAATTATAAAATAATACAAAAGAATTCAGTTTTATTACTCTCAGGTGAGGGGAGAAACATGAACCAAGATTGCAAAGATATTACTTGACAATGATCTTTTTTTTGAATCTCTTTTAGTGGGTCATTGCAAATGATATGCAATTAGTCTAACTATTGTTTATATGTAAATGGTTGCTTCTACATGCTTGAGGGTGATTGGACACAGTTTGTTCCCTTTGTTTTGCTCCCTCTGCCTGCTGTCTCTTAATTTTCTTAACACATTCCTCCTCCATTAATATAACAAAAGCAAATTCCAGTACAACACATGTCTCAATTATCTCACACTAGACTTAAAGAAACGTTTAATGATATAAAGAATCTGAAGTATACCGTTCTTGTTCTTATTATATTTAGATTGACAATTCCTTTATAAGAACACGCTCTACCTACTGTGGACCAGCGCTTTCACTTTCAGTGGCTGCCACTTCAGCTCTCTCTGTGCCCACCTGCCTGCCTCTCTGCACATTCCTTTAGGCCCATCTTGGCCCTACAGGCCTTGCCTGTCTCCTTTCCTGCCTTGGGCCTCAGAACAATGTCGGGGATGCCCTTCCTAGAGTCCAGGAGCCCTTGGTGCCTGTCCTTTCAAGGTACTTCCTGAAACTTATGGCAATGATTCTTGCATTTTATCATGCATCTTTCTGTCCTCTTCTAATCAGTTTCACTCAGTTTGTTCATATTGAGTTTCTAGAGCTGAATACTGTGACTGTTCATAGGGAATTACTACTAGTTTTGCCCAGTTAAATAATTATTAAAGATCTGCTATCACTGTCTAATCCTGTTGGGCACACTTAGCACGCTACTCTCCAATCCCCTGCCCTGGACCAGCACTGTACCATATCCAACTTCACCCCATCCCCCTGAGAAAGGCACACATTTCATTGGTTGGCTTTATTTACAAGCCTGTCGTGCAGTTCCCAAGCTATGTACTCTCGTGTGTGAAAAGGGAAAACTCTCCCAACCAACTTTCTCTTTGTATCACTGATCTCTTTGTATCACATCATTTGATGGCAGGTAACAATCATAGTTAATTCAGAGTAAGTGCAGAATTGCAGTTTTTCAGCCTGTGAAGGGTCTGACTCAGGAAAGGCATCTAAGCTCTAGGAATGATACTTCTAGAGTGTGTGTGTCCATATGTGTGTGGTTGGACTGAGGGAGCAAGTCTGACCTGGGGAGGAACCTGGGCCACTAGGCACTGGCTGAGATGAAGAGTCCTGTCTGGCTTTCAGAAGTGATCGTGCTTGTTCCAGATCCTTGTCAGGATCTACATCAGGCTCGGGTCAGGCTGACTCCTGTCTCCCACTGCCTGCTTTCTCTGTGGTGGGGAACCTGACTAGACTGCCGCCAAATGAATTATTCCAGACTCTTTTGAGCTGAAGGCTCAAAAGACACATCCTCTTGCAAAGGAAAAAGACATGTCTCTTCAAGCTGTTTATGATATCCTTCAAGAGGTATTTTGAGAGCCGGGAGCTGACTTATTTCTCTTTGTCTGCATTGCTGGAGTAAAGACTGTACCCAGAGGCCAGATGGAGTAGAGCCCTCTGGCTGCCTAAGCTCTGAGAGGTTTTCTCAAGAAGGTGGAAAAGAGCATATTCATTAATGCTTCAAAAAGAAAAAAAAGAAAAAAAATATATATATATATATCACCCTGTCATCCTTGAAGTAATTTCCTTTTGATAGTGGGTAAGAACATTTCGAGCTATGTTCTGAAGTAGACGAGAAATGTAATTTTATTTTCTGTAACTGAACTTGGCTTCTCCTGGACTTTTCAGCTCAGCTGATGGCAGAAGTGGTCTAGTCATTCCCGGATATACTCAGGCTCTCGAATCTTCCCCATCACTGTAGTGAGGCACAGGCTGTGAAATAGGACTGCTGAGGTCAGCTCCCAGTGCTTCCACCATCTGGCTGAGAACTTGAGGGAGTTCACTCCTACCTATGCATTGGTTTATTCGTCTGACAAATGGTGCTAATAACTGGATGTCCTTCAGAGGATTGTTGTGACAAGTTAAGTGGTTAAATGTTGGTGGGGCCGTTAAGGACACTGATGGCCTTGAGTACAGCGTTTAAGAAATGTTAGCGGTTATAGCCCCAGGGGTGAATTGTTACACTCCTTTCTGAAGCTCCTGAGAGATGAGGTGCCACCATTACCTACACAGAAGAAACTCCTGAAGATACTAAGAGAAATCCGTGTACTGGAAGATCTCCAAGACCGCTTCAGTATGCTTTAGCCCCCAAACAGTGGTGCTGAATTGTTTCATTTCTCTCAATTAGACCATGGAAAATGTAGGATAAGATATCTAGAGATGATTCCACTTCCTTCTTTATCATCCAGATGCCACATCTAATTTTTACCTATGCAAGCTTAATGGCTTACTACAAGAAGGACTTTTTACAGAGATGGGAAGTTATACCCCATCCAGAAGGGATGAATTTCTACCATGGTAGAAAGATTTTCTGGGCCACAAGATGGCAAAACCACCAAGGTCATGATGAAGTCATTAAGGAATAACCAGGGTTCTTATCTTTTTACAGAGGCAATATTGACATTTGCCTAAAAATGATGGGTTTCTTATACTTGGCAGCACCTTACAGTTAACAACTTGACATCATATGATTTCATCTGACTCACCATCAGCTCTAGGAGGATTTAAAAGTAGCATTCCTTTTTTTAACCTGATGTGAACACAAGGCCTGATAGAAGTTAAGGGTGTGAATTTTCAAAAAAATAAAGAAAGCAAGAAACAAACAAAGAAAGGAAGAAAAAAAGGAAAAATAAACATGGTTCTACTGCCGATTTTAGTTGGATAGGATAGGTCTCTGTAATAGCAAAAAACTAAACCCCAAGGTTTCCCTAGAGGACTGGTGATTGGGAATCTGTACGTCCACTTTGGCGGAGGACAGGGGGGTGGGGGAAGAGGGTTAGATCCCTGGTCAAAGAAGTAAAATCCCACAAGCCTCATACAGCTTGGCAATAATAATAATAATAACAAAGTCCCACTAATTTAAAAAACGAAACCAAAAAAGTCTACACCCTGAATCTCAGTGGTTTAACACATTAAAATTTTATTTTTCTCTCACATCCCAGTTGCAAGCAGGTCAACTTGTATCTCTGCCTTCTAGAATAAGCAGTTTCCAAGGGAGATGGCAAAACTTACCCTATCTGCTTTGGCCTGAAATGATGCGTGACTGACTCCAGTTCCGCTGGCAAGAATTAGTTAGTTGTTGGGCCTGGGAAATGTAGCTTAACTGAACGCCCCCAGTGCGGGGAACATAGTACCAAGCATGATTTGACCTTCACCTTCTGCACGATAAAACCCAAACTCTCCACACTAGCCTTCTAGCTTTTCACAATCTGACTGCCCCTCCTCCCCCATTTCTCTCCTCTCCTGCACCATGCCTCACTGGATACTGTATTCCAGGGAAATATTATCTTTGGCAGAAATGCCTTTCTCATAGCATTTCTCACCATGCCTTTTTTTTCTGATATCACGTCTAAGCTCAATTGCCCCGTCATCCGTGAAGAATCCAGATTTGTTTAGGAGAGCAGCACTGCCACTATTCTTATGTTTCCAAAGCACTTCAAGTCTTTGTGTGACGAGATTCATCTCTTGACATGCGTGTCTGCCTACACACACACACACACACACACACACACACACATGTGCACATAAACATAGACCGACACACATACAGATACATACACACATACATGATGTCAGTCATTTTAAGGCAGCTCGAGATCCCACTACCCCTGGGGTAGTGCCTGACAACATGGTAGACAAATGGTCAAAACATGTTTTATTGAATGAAAGAGCATATTGAGAAACAATCTGTGTAACAAGTTTATTTCTGAGGTCTCAGCAAATTCATGTGAAAACATTAAACTAGATGGAGTCTTAATCCTTATTCTCCAAGCCATTGGGTTAAACTTAAAGGCACCATGATTTGGGGGAATTCCTGACACAGACGAAGAAGCGTCATAGGCTACAGTCCATGGGGTTGCAAAGAGTTGGACACGACTGAGTGACTTCACTTTTTTTCACTGACACCATAGCAAGCCCTATTGGCGGGGGGTGTGTGTATATGTGTGTGTGTGTGTGTGTGTGTGTTTTAGTCTCTTGGTCATGTCCAACTCTGCAACCCCAAGGATTGTAGCCTGCCAGGCTCTTCTGACCCTGGGATTCTCCAGGCAGGAACACTGGAAAGAGTTGCCAGTTCCTTCTCCAGGGAATCTTCTCAATCCAGGGATCAAACCCACATCTCCCACATTGCAGGCAGATTCTTTACCATCTGAGTCACCAGGGAAGTCCAGATCATTAGACCTAAAGCAAACAACATCCAGGTTCTATCTGCTCCCCTTCCCTTGCTGCCAGCTCAGCTTCCATATCTGAGGCTGGAAAGCCATCCACTTCTGAGCCCTAAGACACTAGGTGGGTATTGGGAAAGTGTGTTAGCATTCACATCCCTGCTCTCTGTGTGATTATGTGTGATTATCTCCCTGTTTATGTGTTCTGATGCCTGATTATAGAAGCTCAGTCACAGAGATCTTCTGCAAAGTGCAGAGGGCAGAGAGTACCACCTGTGGACAACTCTCCACCTCTGGACAACCACCTGCTTCAGTGGGGTGAATGGATCAGCCTTGTCTACTAGAATGTCAATCAGGTGGTCATGCATGTTTCCTGTCTGCAGCCTCTGGACACTTCAAGCAGAAAAGGTGTTTATCCTGTGAACACTGAGACTACAGCTGCTTTCACTGTGTAGGGCCCTATACTACGGACTAGGGAGTTAAAGAGGATTTATCATTGTCCTAAGGGGCTGGGAAACTAATGTTTTCATTCAACAAACATTACTAAGATTATTTAAACTTTTAAATTCTTAACACCTATAGAAATTAAAAGACGCTTACTCCTTGGAAGAAAAGTTATGGCCAACCTAGATAGCATGTTGAAAAGCAGAGACATTACTTTGCCAACAAAGGTCCATCTAGTCAAGGCTATGGTTTTTCCAGTGGTCATGTATGGATGTGAGAGTTGGACTGTAAAGAAAGCTGAGCGCCGAAGAATTGATGCTTTTGAACTGTGGTGTTTGAGAAGACTCTTGAGAGTCCCTTGGACTGCAAGGAGATCCAACCAGTCCATTCTAAAGGAGATCAGCCCTGGGATTTCTTTGGGAGGAATGATGCTAAAGCTGAAACTCCAGTACTTTGGCCACCTCATGCGAAGAGTTGACTCATTGGAAAAGACTTTGATGCTGGGAGGGATTGGGGGCAGGAGGAGGAGGGGACGACAGAGGATGAGATGGCTGGATGGCATGACTGACTCGATGGACGTGAGTCTGAGTGAACTCCAGGAGCTGGTGATGGACAGGGAGGTCTGGCGTGCTGCAATTCATGGGGTCGCAGAGTCAGACATGGCTGAGCGACTGAACTGAACTGATAGATAAACATAAATAGTTTTTCTCAATTTAATTTAAATTTGAAAATAAACATCATATCTAAAAATAAGTCATGCATGCATATTAAATTGCTTCAATTGTGTCCAACTCTTTGTGACCCTATGGACTGTAGCCCACCAGGCTCCTTTGTCCATGGCGGTTCTCCAAGCAAGAATACTGGAGTGGGTTTTCATGCCCTCCTCCAAGGGATCTTCCTGACACAGGGATCAAACCCATGTATCTTATGTTTCCTGCATTGGCAGATGAGTTCTTTATCACTAGGGCCACCTGGGAAACCCTCAAATCAAAATATAATTCAGAATATAATCTTTTAAACTATATTCTTTTCCTTCCCATGTCATGTACTCCTTTATTAAGTTGAGAATCACAGATGGGCTTGACTGAGTATTACTTTAGGCACTGGGGTTTCAAAGATGCACAAAACAGGTACCATATTGTCAGACAATTCTGTCTAACAGGGGAAAGGTATACTCAGCCAATAGTTTTGATGCAAGGGAAGAGAAGGCAGTCACTTAGAAGAAAAGACAGTGGGGGGATGACAGAAGGAGGTATAAACAAATTAAAAAGGATTTCTGCATAGAAAATCAAGTTGATCTTCATTGAAGACAGGTAAATGGAAGCTTTCAGTTTAGATAAAAGAGTTAAAGAGATAAAAATAGACTCAAGTGGATCTTCAGACTAAACAATATGGGTTTTTTGTGGGTTTTTTTTTTTGTCCTTATAGGCCATAAGAAATCTTTAGAGTTTTATTAGCAAAAATGCTAACAGCAAAAACTGTGACGAGAGAGATTAATCAGGCTGCAGAGTAGGGAGTGGGATGTAGGGAGGGAACACTGAGGAAAGAGAGTCAGTTATGATGACCCAACGAGAGGTGTCAGTGCTCAGTAAGATAAGGATTGCCTGAGAGTGGACAGGAAGAAGCAGTGGGACTTTCTGTCAGATCATATGCAGGGCTTGGGGAATGAGAGAAGATTGCCAGAGGCAAGGAATGACGATGACATAGGGGTTCAAATTGATAAGCTGATTCTAAAATGTATGTGGACAGGCAAAGGAAATTGACTAGCCACAATAACTCTCAAAAACAATAAAGTTAGGGAACTCACACTGGCTGGTTATGACCTTCTCTAAAGCAACAATGTGATACTGGGAAAAAGATACACATCCAGAAATGGAACAGGATAAAGAGTCCATAAATAGACCTAGTCATATCTGGTCAATTAATTTTTGACAAAGATATAACGGCAACTCAATAGAGAAAATCAAAATTGTTGCTGGAACAAATAGATAACTACATGTAAAAAGGGAACCCCTGCCCAAACCTCACACCCCATAAAAATTAACATCAAATGGATCATATATCTAAGTGTAAAACCTAAAATAAAAGAAAAAGAAAACATAGAAGGCAAACTTTGTCACCTCAGATTAGGCAATGATTTCTTACATACAAGACTAGTGGCACAGTCCATAAAGGAAAAATTTGATAAATTGGACTTCATTAAGAACTTCTATAATTTAAAAGATGCTATGAAGAGAATAAAAAGGCTAACCACATACTAGGAGAAAATATCTATAAATCACAAATAGTTTTCATCCAGAAGATTCAGATAATTCTTAAAGCTCAATACAAAGGAAAAGACCCCAACTTAAAACAATAGCAAAGTTTCAAACAGACATACCACCAAATGGTGACTAAACACATGAAAAAATTCTTAACCTCATCTGTCACTGGTGAAATGCAAATTAAAACCTCCATGAAATACCATCACACACTCATTAGAATAACTAAAATAAAAATATACTGAAGATATCAAGAACTGGCAAAGATATGAAGCAACCAACTAGAACCATCATACATTACTGACGGCAAAGAAAATGGTAAAGACAGTTGGGAAAACTTTTTGCCATTTTCTTATAAAGTTAAACATACATTTATTACACAAGTCCAAAATCCTACTCCTGAGTATCTGTTCAAGACAAATAATGTAAAAGCCTCTACGTCAATACTTACAGTGGCTCTATCTTAAAGAGCTAAAAATTGGAAGCAACTCAAATGTCCAGTGGCTAGAAAATAGATAAGCTGTAGTATATCTATGCAATGGAATATTACTTGGCAGTAAAAAGGAATGAGCTTATAGATATACCGAACAAAATGGATGAATTTGGGCTTCCCTGGTGGCTCAGAGGTTAAAGCGTCTGCCTCCAATGCGGGAGACCCGGGTTCGATCCCTGGGTCGGGAAGATCCCCTGGAGAAGGAAATGGCAATCCACTCCAGTATTCTTGCCTGGAGAATCCCATGGGCGGAGAAGCCTAATAGGTTACAGTCCACGGGGTCGCAAAGAGTCGGACACGACTGAGCGACTTCACCTCACCTATGCTAAGTGAAAAGAGCAAGATTCAAAAATGCTGTAATGATTTCATTTACATGATGTTGAGAAAGCAAAACTCTAAGGACAGAAAGCAAATCGGTGGTTACTATGAAGAGACTGACTACAAAACAGCACTGGAGATCCCCTTTAGATGACAAAAATACTCTATATCTTGATTGCAATGATGGTTAAGTTTGTCAAAACTATAAAACTAACATTCAGAGGATGACTTTTCCTCTGTATAAAGTTCTACTTAATAAAAAATTATTCTATAGAGAGTTTCTCCAATGTCAACAGCCATGCCACCTCAATAAGATACTCAGAGAGTCTCAAAGAGTGAATGAACCCTATCATAGACTTAGCATTTTGCTTGGCATAAATAGAGACAAATAATCCAGAATATGGCTCTATGAATGTTTTCCAAGGGTCCTCCTTATTTCTACTTTACAAGTAGACATTAACCATTAGCCATTTAGTATGAGTCTTTACTATGCAAGCTTCCCTGGTAGCTCAGTGGTTTAAACTCCATCTGCCAATGAAGGAGATGCAGATTTGATCCCTGGTCCAGGAAGATCCCCTGGAGAAGGAAACAGCAACCCACTCCAGTAGTCTTGCCTAGGAAATACCATGGAAAGAAGAGCCTTGCAGGCTACAGCCCACGGGATCGCAAAGAGTCAGACATGACTTAGTAACCAAAGAACAACAACTTTACTATATAATATTTACTACTAGTGAAAAATATTGATGGTACTACAAAACTTTGGACAAATCAACAGCAGAGGTGAAAGGAGGAGGTCCTATAAAGGCTCCTGAAGATAGCAATGTTATTTGGTTGATCCCATAGTTATTCTCAACCCTCTTCTCATTTTCCCAGCCAAATACTCACTAGCCTAGTCTCCCTTGCAGTAAACAGCCTAGTGCTCCCTTACAGCACAGTTTGAGAAACTTAATTGGAAGTCTATGAGATTTCTGACAAAGATTCCACTTTTCTTTGATAGGAGGAGAAAGACATGGCTTGAATTTTCCTTCCTCCCTTGAATTCAGACACAATATGTGGCACTTCAGCAGCCATTTTGCAACCACACAAAAAAAGCTAAGGCAATTTCAAAGAGTGCAGGACAGCAGCTGTGTATCTTCAGATTTCTTATTGTATGGAAAAAATCTTTGTTCAAGCCACTGTAAAGTGGGCTTTCTTTTATTTTTGAGTCGTAGACTTGCCCAAGTAATACAAATACCAAGTGCAAAACTATATATCCAGGTTACCGAAACCAAGCCCTTGAAAGTGGACCACAGAGAATCAAATAGACATTTCATTTATTCTACATTTGGGCAGGGCAGGAGATGGCTCTGCTCATGTTTTTTATCCTACTATTATCTATTATCTAGATTACAAAAAGATTGAATAGAGTTTTATAAACATTGATTCAGACAGGACTGTATGTTTCCGAGTAACCAAGAAAGAGATAGTTTCTCCTCCTTCCCAAAGAAAAGAGCTCTAAATTTTTCAGAATGATTCTTCACATTTCAGATAATGACAGTGCTATTCACTTAGGTAATTTTATGGGGAAAAAAAAATCTGAAGGCACTTTTAAAAACATTATTTCAAAAGACTACCCAAAACATTAGCTCATTTTTTTCATGACGGCTCAGTAAGAGGATTTTTATTCTCTTCCCTGATGCACAAGGAATCACATCCCTTCCTTACAGTTTAAACAAGCAAGGGAAGTGCGAAAAACGGGCTTTGGGCCTCAAACCAATTCTATATCATATTACCCTGAGCACATCACACGGCTTCTCTGGATCCAGGAAGCTCAGCTGTGAGAGCAAAGCAATAACAATGTCCCTTCAGGATAGTGAGTTTGTAGTGGTTGTACCTTCATTTACTGTTACTCTGTTGGTACAGTGTGAAATGCCACATGCTTATAAGTTCTGAGATTTTTTTTTCTGAAAAGGATACCAAATTGCTATGATTTATTCAGTAATTCTGGATAAATACTTTGGTATTATGTAGGAACTTGGATGATCCTTTCAGTTTTATTCAGTACTGTTATTTTTTAGAGATCCATGTACATTTCAGATCATTAGCAGTAATGTAGCAGATAGGTGAATTTCTGTTTTAGAGAGGATTGCCAGATATTATACTCTCACAGGTTCTTAGGAAATTTTGTGGAATGTTTAAGAGTTACTGAAATTCATTTATGGAATATTTTCATGGAGAAGGAAATGGCAACCCACTCCAGTGTTCTTGCCTGGAGAATCTCAGGGACAGGGGAGCCTGGTGGGCTGCCATCTATGGGGTCGCACAGAGTCGGACACGACTGAAGTGACTTAGCTTAGCTTAGCTTAGCTTCAGGATAGTGAAGAAGGGAAGGAGCCAAGTCTTAGGTGAGAAGTGACATTTTGGGTGGGAGCCGGAGGAGGGTAATCATGGAATTTTACTCAATAATCTCCTGGGAGGGTCCTACCAACCCAGAGGGGTTCAGGGGTGAGGGTAGGCTAATGCCCTTCTCCTAAAAGACCAGCCTCACAGACCCTTCATCCCAGATTTATCCTCCCAAACTCCCCACCCACTGAGATTCTCCATCCTCCCATACTCTCCCCCCATCCAAACTATTCTCCCTTCTTAAAGGTAAATAAAGCAAAAACTTCCCGGGATATCTCTCCTTTTTAGTTCCATTGATAGTTCTCCTATGGAAAGAAATAGGTGCTTGTAGAGAAATAAGAAGCAAGCATAACTTTGACATGATTCACAAGAACCCAGACTAAGCTTTCACATTCTCTCACACACCATATTTCTCCCTCCCCAACCTCCTCTGCCTGCCCTCATCCCTACCACGGCATTCAGTGTGGACTTTGCATACATGCAGTGTGTGCTAAGTGGCTTTAGTCACGTCAAACTCTTTGCAACGCTACGGGCTGTAGCCCACCAGGCTCCTCTGTCCATGGAATACTCCAGGCAAGAATACCGGAGATGGTTGCCATTCCCTTCTCCAGGGGATCTTCCCAACCCAGGGATCAAACCCCTGTCTTTTACGTTTCCATGTTGGCAGGCAGGTTCTTTATCACTACGTGGAATTTGCGTGCTCTGGTTTAAAAAAATTCTTTTCCTCCATCTTTTGCTTAGTCCTCCTGTCATCCCCCAATTTTTTTTCTCAATAAATCGATTCCAAGTATTCGCATGAAAGCCATTCTGAGGAAACAAATTCCTTCCCTCAGGTGTCTCTCCCACAGCCTTCCTGATCTTCCAAGGTTGTTTGCATTTTTTAAAAGAACTTTGCTTCATTTAAATAAACCCCTACTCTCCTGAGCATACTGGGCATGAGATAGCAAAGGTTACTTAGGATCTAGAGGATTGTTGGAACTTCTTGAAAAAGCAGCAGCAGCAGGGAATAAGATTCCCCTTGATTCCACTTCTTCCAGGTCTTGATGTCTCCTTGCCTTGCTCTTCTGCTGGGCAGGAGCTGTGATTCACCCAGGCCCACGGTGTTCCAGGCTCTGCACTGGACGAACTATGTCCCCACAGCACTCAGAATTCCATTTGCATACAGGTATTGAACCCAAGTGTTTGCTTAAAAACAATTATTCACAGCTCTTAATTTAATAAAAAATGAAAGGGAACACTGTCAGTGCCCAAGTGGAAGTTTCCTTTCTTTCATCTAGTATTGTGCAACATTGCCCTTAGCAATCCATACCTAAAGAAGATGCTCTTTTGATTAAGAATAAATTTGATTACCTTTCCAATGTATGTAGTCGCTTTTGAGATTTTTTTTTTTTTTCTTTTTTTTGGCACAGGTTGGGATAAAAATGCAAAAGGTATTCAAGCATACAGAAACTATGAGAAGACTTTACAAACTGGGAAGCACTAGTCAAATTTAGGATAGCAATAATTCACAGTGCTAAGCATTAGAACTTCTTGCACCACACTGCTCTGTGTGTGCATGCTCAGTCGGGTATGACTCTTTGAGATCCCATGGCTTGTAGCTCACCAGGCTCCTCTGTCCATGGGATTTTCTAGGCAAGAGTGGGATCAAACCCTGGTCTCTTGTGTCTCCTGCATTAGCAGGTGGATTCTTGACCGCTGCACCACCGGGAAAGCCCATGCTAACCATTGGTGAAATGTAAAAAACAAAATTTGAATAAATGAAAAGGCATGTGGTGCTCCAGGACAGGAAAACTAAATTTTGTGAAGATGTCAGTTCTCCCCAATTTCTTTATAGTGTTAAAAAACTTTAATCAAAGCTTTAATGTGATTGTTTTAATTTGACAAAATAACTTAATAGCTCAATTTTAAAACGGTAAGTAAAGCTAAGAGATTTGAACATAAATGTTAATGAGGAAGAGGGACTTTTCTCCATCAGTTACTAAAAAATATAAACCTGCATTAAGCAAAACATTTTAGAATTAGCACAGTAATGGACAGGTTCATAATAACAAATAGTTTGCTTTAAAAATAAAACCTTAGTCATATATGAACTTAACACTACAAAGAAACTACAAAAAATAGTAAGAAGGAATGAATATTTTGGCAGTTAGAGCATTGGGTGAATGGGTGGTGAGTCTTACCTCATGTAAAGTTGTAAGATCAATTTCAGTTGGATTTTGTAACTAAGTTTTTACAAAACAGATAGAAAAAAAGCATATGTATTAGACTGATTTCAGATGAGCAAGAACTTTCTAAGCCTAACAAAACATTTAAACAGAAACAAAAAACTAAGGAAAGTATTTTCAATAAAATAAATATATAATATTTATATACATATAATTATTTATAATATTACATATTATGTATTACGTACTAATTATACTGCAAATACAACATGATTAAAGGTCTTAATATATAAAAATCTCTTAGGAAAAAATGGTATTTCTACTAGAAAAAAGCAGGCAAAGAAAATGAAAAGCATTTTAGATTAAATGTAGAGTTAAAAGAATGCATAAGAAGTTTTATCTGCTAGTGTCCTGAATAATACAAACTTAACCATGAAACATAGTATGAAATATATCAAACTGGTAAAAATAAGACAAATATTGCAAAAGCATATGACAGTCTGTAGACTGGTGGGAGAGTAAATACGGACAACTAAGTGAATACACACAATTTGCTGCGTATTTGGTAATACATGGCAAGCCTAAACAATATATTTACATATTGACTTGGTAGGTTTGCTTGCAGGATTAAACCTTAAGAATAGTAAAGAAATAGTCAAGAAAAGTTTTGACATGGTCTTATGTGTTAGACTATTTCATGTAGTACACATCTGACAATAGAAAATTAAAATTGTAATGCAACCATAAGATGGAATATTAAGGAATATTATGCACCTATAATAATCATTGTTACTCATTCAATGCTAAAGATTTTTAAGCACAATAAACTGCATATATAAAATATTCCAGTTCAGTTCAGTTCAGTCGCTCAGTCATGTCCGACTTTTTGCGACCCCATGAACCGCAGCACGCCAGGCCTCCCTGTCCATCACCAACTCCCGGAGTACACCCAAACTCATGTCCATTGAGTCAGTGATGCCATCCAACCATCTCATCCTCTGTCGTCCCCCTCTCCTCCTGCCCTCAATCTTTCCCAGCATCAGGTTCTTTTCCAGTGGGTCAGCACTTTGCATCAGGTGGCCAAAGTATTGGAGTTTCAGCTTCAACATCAGTCCTTCCAATGAACATCCAGGTTGTACAGATATTTAAGTATCTACATATATCCAGATATATAGATACATAACCAGAAAATATGGAAAGGAATATACCCAAAGTGGGAAAGTGAGTGAGAAATTCTCTCTGAAAGGTGGGCATTTGTCTTTGTACTTTTAAAATATTTTACTAAGTTTTGACTGTTAGTGCATATTACTTTTATTACCAGAAAAGACAAAATAATCACATATAATACACCATGCAATGGCTCAAATATATTTTGCACATTGTATTTCCATGAAAGCAAGAGAAAGAATCATTTTACTTTGCAGACAAATGACAAGGGAGGCTGAAAAAAGCATCTGAAAGCAGACACCTTTGTGGTAGAGAAGGTGAAGGTGAAGGTGAAGTCACTCAGTCGTGTCCGACTCTTTGCGACCCCGTGGACTGTAACCTACTAGGCTTCTCTGTCCATGGGATTCTCCAGGCAAGAAGGGGAGGGGAGATACCAGGTAATGAATTGGCCACCAAGGATCACACATTGAGGGGCCTGAGGACTGCCAGTGTCTCCCTAGTAATTAACTGTGTGGATGCAGGTGTGATTTGCTCTTTTAATAATGAAGGTTATATACTTTCAAAGCTAAAGCAGAATTCAGAAATTTAGTGGGGGGAAATGCAGTGATTCTCCTATTTCATTTCTTTTTTCCCTCTCTCATATCACTCCTCTTAGAATATTTTCCCACTCTGACCCCAATAGATATTTTAATAATGATTTCTGGATTAAGCGTGCAACCTGTGAATTAAGTATTTCTTTAAAACTCCATTTTCCAATTGTGTTGTTTTTCTGCTATCATTGGGAAGGGCTGACCCATAAAGTGCACTTGGTTTCCATGTTGAGAACTGCAGGAAGGTGGATTAGACAGAAGCAAACATCAGGGTTAGAGGACCAAGCCCACCCAGGGCACTGGCCACTGCTGGGAACTAGGGCTTCTGAGCATAGGCCCAAGGTGATGTGGCCAACTCTGTCGAAATCCAAGAGGCTCAGGTCAGGGGAGCGATACTTGGAGTCAGGCAGGTGCCTGCATCTGTCGATCTTGGATAGGCTCCCAGGAAGCCTATAAAGTGACTGATGAGAGGTGGAGAGACTAGTGTTCAACTCTGGGCTGGGGAGGCTTGCATGTAGGGGACCAGACAGGACACAGGAAGCCAAAGAGGCAGGCAAGGGACCGCAAGGACAACAGAAACCAAGACAGAATACCAGCTGTCACTGGGTGCACACTAACTCACTAGCTTTTTAAACTCTGTTGACCAACCACTCAATTTAGATGCACAGAAAATAATAGTAATATAGGACAGTCTCCCTGGAATCGTCATTCAGAGCCCTTCTCAGGCCTCTTTCCCCGACCCATTCTCATTTACCAGGATGTTCAGCTCCATGCATTATCCTCATATCTGCCTGTGCTCTTTCACTTGCTCACTTTGCCAGATTTCTTCTGGCTACTTGAGTTTGAGCCTCCTGGATGGACTGTAAACTATGGAAACGACAGATTAAATGTATCACAGGTTGAAGGACTGAGCTGAGATAAACCCTCAGGGGGAAGGTTCCTCAGACTCTTTTCCCTACTTAGTAGCACCTCCAAGACAGAAAAGAAATTCCTGTAGGCTTATTTTTTAATCTGTGAATCATGCAGAAGAATAGTTTCTTGGTATTTTTATCACACAGTAATCCTTTGATTTCTACTACATTGCAGAGGTTTGGATCCAATTTACCCAAATGTTAGTTTTCTATATTTCAAGGGTCTAGAGCTCAAATAGCAATTTAAATGTTAATCTCAGTTCTTGGTACATAGCAGATACTTCATTCGTTTGTTCAACAAATATTAATTTCTACCTGGACTTGGAGCCCAGTGGATTTTAAGATGATTTCTAGCATGTGCAGTCTGATATACTGTGAGAATTCGGATGGAATACCAGAATTTAAATGCCTCAAAGCTTCCAATACACCCTATTTGTGATTAATCTGGAGGTTCTTTTGAGATCCAAGAATGAGTCACAAGAAGGGACTCACACTGAAATGAATGTGGGACATGGGCATTTCTGCTTCTGGTGAAATCCAAGAATTCACTAGTAACCAGGAAACTGCATCACTCAGTCATGCAAAGGCAGTCCTGATCTGCACCAAAGCCTGATAGAAATGAGAACAATTAGGCAGTAAGCAGCTAACATTGCTAACTAAACATAAAATATGACCCATGGCAGTAATGATCAAATACTCCAGATCAATATCTAACCCTTTCTGGTCAGAGTAGAAACAGCTTATACAATATGTCCTGGAAGCTAAACTAAGAAATAAATGTTAAGCAGAGAATTGCTTCTCTGTTCAGCCCAGATTGAAGAAGCTAAAGTTGAATTCTCTCACTCATGATAGTGGTGTTAAGAGATAGGGCAATGAAGATAAGTGGAGAAGAGTCCAGCTAGAGAGGAATTTTTTCTTTTGGTAGCAAGTTCTTTTAACTCAGGACAAAGACCCAGAGTGAACCTTTCTCCACTTTTGAAATAGTTTTTAGAACACAAGTCTACTATCTTCTTTTAAGCCTTTCTCTGCTGTATGACTACACCTAATGTTTGTGGATGGGCCCTGTCTGTCTTCACTAACCTAAAATTTTTCAGGCTGCCTTTCCGCACACTGTTCCCAGGCAACCTACTTGTTTGCTTGATTACATCTACTCATTTTTCAGACCCAGCTCACACCTTAATTTCTCCAGGCTACACCTTTTGATCAACCATCCCAGTCCCTCCTCACTTTCTTCCAAGATGCCCCTTACTGGGGATTCTACAGAACCTCCATCACAGTAGCTCACGCTGGACATTTTTGTTTACGTATATGCCTCTAACATAAGAGTTCCTTGTCCTAACCTTTCCTCTACGGTACTATGGAACTTCTGTGGACCTGTGGTAAAGATCCAAAATTATGCTGAACTTTACTGCTAGATTCTCAATAAATGTTTGTTGAGCTTGATTATACAGAATGAGAACCAATATAACCATAATCACAACATGATTTCAAGGACAGTTTCCCAGTTCCAGCCTGAGTATCATTTGTACCCCAATCTATAGGTATATCAAGGCTTTCCTCTCAGGCTAAATGCCTTGCCCCTTTATATACCACATGAGAGATCACAGGACGATTCTTAGCGCCATTTTGGCTGACAGCCCTACTGTCAACCTCAACAGACTTGGGCTGTGACAATACCTCCTAACCCATTCACATTCTCTATTCTTCATGCAGGAGGCCCCCTGCCAGCAGGTCCCACCAGGCATTAGTAAGAGGATGCAATGTACATTTCTGTTCTAGACCCTTGTTAAAATGATATGAAAAGGCTTATAAAAGCAAAAGGCTGAAATTAACATCGACATGTACATGTAGCTTTTTGTAATAGCAACTAATTAAAAACTCTTATAACTATTTTCTTCATAATTGAGTATTACCAATGAAAGTTATCCTGGAAGTTATCCAAGACAGAATCCCCAGTGGTCTAGGTAAAACAGCTAGAAAAGGTGAGTGTAGAGAAGTGGTTGTGATGGCAATAATTCCACAGAGGATGTCTCCCAGCTGGGTTACTGGCAGGATGGTGAAAACGCAGATTTTCAAAAGGGGCATCAGTAGGAAGTGGTATGGGGAAGAAGCCAAGGTGAGCACTTGTGAGCAAGCTGAGTCCTACCCTGTGCCTCCTGGTTGACTGCCTTACTGGACGTTGACCACTTGGCAGTGCCTCCTTAGCAGCAGGTGGGGCGAGGCTTGGGGAAAAATTGGGACAAGCTACCGAGTGACAGGTTTCCAACTGTTCAGAAATGGTCACTACCCAAGGATCTACAGATCCCTTTAATGCATCTCATTCCCCAAGTCTAATGAAGCAGCTCTGGGAATGCAAAGCTTTGTAGTCGGGTCCTGCCTGTCTCACTTTAAACTGTGTGCTCCCTGTGTTACATAGTGATTCGGCCTCAGCGGCCTCAGCGGAACAGGATGCTTTCAGAGCTCTGCTTTGGTATTTCCAACCCGCCTAAGCAAAATTTCTGAGGCTTGGAGTAGGATTCAGAACCTGCGTGCTATGAATGACAGGGGGCACACAGGTCTCAGTGACAGGACTGTAGAGCTTATTGGTTTGCTGATTGAGAACTGAGTCTGAATCATAACCTTTCTGAGACTTCATTTCCTCTCTTGGGAAGTATGATGTATTTGCTACTTCCTGTGTTTGAGATATTCATCTTCAACATCATAGAAATAACAAGAACCATAAAATGAACTGTGAAAATGTAAAGGGTTCAGAAAGCCCTGTACTCCCTGGGGCAGACGATGCAGCTGCATTTTGTGTGATATTTACTGCTTCCGTTGTATGGAAGCCACATGTCAGTCCAGGGTTCATCCATACAAACACATATTGAGCACTGACCTTACTCTCAGTCCTCGGGGAGGCAGTTGTAAAGCTGATTCAGCTTCAGAAACCCAGCTTCAGACAAGTTTGGGTCAGAAGGAAAATGAAGATCTGCTTCCCACCTGAAAGTTGAAAATAAATGAGGCAACTTCACTATCTCTGGCCCAAAATTCAAGCAGAAAATCACTACCAGTAAACATGGTATGGACTTTTCCATCAAGCAAAGCCATGTTAAAGTTCCGGCTGCATTGCTTAGGAGCCAGGCACTCTAGGTAGCAACTTCTTCTTACTTCCTATAAGGCATTACTTACCTATAAGATTGAGGACAGAGTCATCTCATCAGTCAGGCTGTAACAATTGCACATGACAATCACCAACAAGCATTTACTGAGTACCTATCATACCTTACAAACTAAGTCAGTCAGGTGTTAGATTAATAATGGGATTCACACAAATAATGTTAGTTCCCGTTCACCCTGTAATCGTTAAAGTTACCTTAGAGATGTTTTGTTTGCTTTCAGTTTCCAGCGCTTCACTGGAAAAGAAGATTATCATTCTTTGGATTTGGATAAACCATGTCTTCCTCTTCAGACAAATCTGACATATCTAAGTTTCAACTAGAGTCATTTAGCTAAATGTCCTGTATTTCCTGGGATAATGTTCATTCTTATGATATTTATAAGTATCTTTGGCCTTGTCATCAACCATTTTATTAAGTTCTTTCTATAGGGAAGATCGGAGAAGGTGATGGCACCCCACTCCAGTACTCTTGCCTGGAAAATCCCAAGGATGGAGGAGCCTGGTAGGCGGAAGTCCATGGGGTCGGGAAGAGTCGGACACGCCTGACTTCACTTTCACTTTTCACTTTCATGCATTGGAGAAGGAAATGGCAACCCACTCGAGTGTTCTTTCCTGGAGAATCCCAGGGAAGGGGGAGCCTGGTGGGCTGCCGTCTATGGGGTCGCACAGAATCGGACATGACTGAAGCAACTTAGCAGCAGCAGCAGCATAAGGAAGATAAAATGCCAGTCTGGAATGGTGACCCAGACTTAATGCCTGATCTCATGGAAATCCTTTTGACTCTGGAAGCATATCCCATGGGGTCAAATT
Source organism: Cephalophus harveyi (assembly GCA_006410635.1). Classification (NCBI taxonomy): domain Eukaryota; kingdom Metazoa; phylum Chordata; class Mammalia; order Artiodactyla; family Bovidae; genus Cephalophus; species Cephalophus harveyi. The sequence continues at coordinate 25,536 of SJYT01042009.1, forward strand.
CCAAGTATCAGCCCTGTGCCAGCACCAGCATCATCAAGAGAATGCTGCAATTCATCCCTCTTAAACCAACGTTGTAATTTTCTGATCTGCTGGGAGCTGGGATCATTTCATGGTGTCATTAACTTTAGGTTAAAAGCAAATTAATTAGTCATAAGCCCACAACTATGTAACTGAGTTGAAAACACACTCAGTTCAGTTCAGTTTAGTCACTCAGTCGTGTCCGACTCTTTGCGACCCCATGAATTGCAGCATGCCAGGCCTCCCTGTCCATCACCAACTCCCGGAGTTCACTCAGACGTTCATCAAGTCCGTGATGCCATCCAGCCATCTCATCCTCTGTCGTCCCCTTTTCCTCCTGCCCCCAATCCCTCCCAGCATCAGTCTTTTCCAATGAGTCAACTCTTCGCATGAGGTGGCCAAAGTACTGGAGTTTCAGCTTTAGCATCATCCCTTCCAAAGAACACCCAGGGCTGATCTCCTTCAGAATGCACTGGTTGGATCTCATTGCAGTCCAAGGGACTTTCAAGAGTCTATCGTCACTGAAAAATTCCAAATTCACTTACCACCTCTGTTCTGTATTAAGCCTCTGGCTTGAATTTTTGCCTCACATGACCACTAGGGGGCATTTAATCCCCAACTATATTCTGAAATAGTTCACAAGCTCTACGTTAGCAGGAAGGAGTGCAGATTAGGCTCGGGGGAAATTTCAACAGACTGGCACAGAAAGTGGAATGAAGAGGGTAAATTCAAGCATCATTCTTAAAAAGTAGTCAATGATTTATAAATCACTGCCCAAACCTAAATACAGTCCATCAACCTAAAAAGGAGATAAACCAATTTTTATGTTGTGTGTACTATGCATCAGACCCTGAGCTAGAAATATTCATTTTCATCATCAACTCTATACATCACAAGTACCCTGAGACAGATTTCATTTCTGTAATCCTTTCATAAGTGAGAAAGCAGGCTCAAAGAAGTTATCACTTACTGATGTGTCACACATCCAGCAATCAGTAAAGAATCTGATCCCAGATCAGGCAGGTTTGAAAACCTACTCACTTTTCTACTAAACAGCTCATGGAACTGTGATGCTCAAATACCTCTAAACTTGTTTCCCCAATTCCCCTCGTCGTAGTTTTCCAAATCTTCATATTACCTTGGGATGTGTGTGTATGTTTTGGTGTATGTGCATGCATAGGCTAAGAATGCTATGAATAAAAGGATCCTACAGCTATGTAATTGTTTTTATACTTAATCACCTTTGGACAATTGATGACACACATGGGATTTAATTTTAACAGTATAAGTTATACAGTGTACATGCTTTAGTCTGCTTTGTAGTGTCAACACTTTGTACTATACACAATTCATTGATATTGGATGAATTAATAAATACACATGGCTCCTAGAAAATTACAGTAGGGAACTTCTTCCATCTAGAAATTTCCTGAAGCCAATGAATTAAGGTGAGACTGCCTTTCAGTAGAAAACTGCACAGCAGGGGTAGACTTGATTTCACAGAATTTGCTCAACCCACCCCACAGATGTCATCTCATCCCAAGGAGAGTACTATAGACCCGGGCCTGTTCACAGAGCGCCCTGGGCCAGCCAGCCCGAACCATGGTTACTGCAGGTCCTTCAGAAGAGGCTCAGCTGCAGAGCCAGCACTCACTGCTCCAAGCCCTCCTGAGACCTGACCTCCAGTTCACTGATACGTCAAAATGGGATAATTTGACTTGCAGTATTTGTCACTCTCTGCTCCCAGCAGGGCAGTTCTGAGCCCCAAGCCTACTTTGAAGAGATTGGTTGCCTGGGGCAGGATCCTGAAGTACAAAGATGAAAAAAGCAGTGCCCCCCCATGTCCACTGGGAGGCCAGTGGCTACTTTACTAGAGAAAAGGGATTTCTGGAAATCTGAATCTTGGCGTCAGCAGCATAATCCCCAGCATGCTTGGTGACAAGCAAATCATTTGCCCACTTCAGTGTTACTTTTCTGGAGATGTGGCCTAACTGTACTTCCCATAGGCACTTAGTTATGTCAGGAAAAGGGAGTGTGAAGAGAGGTGGATTGTGGGAAAAACCTTGGCTTCTAGTTCAAAACTACCCTGGGTTCACTTAATTCTCCTCTTTCTAATTCTCATCCAAAAGTCCTTTAGAGTGTAATTTTAATTGGAAAAAATTCGGTGTTGGAAGTAGAAAATGGGGATGGTTGATGCCGACTTGCTGGAAAGTTTGAGGTTGTCTCTGTAAGTTGGAGGCGCGAAGATGCCGGAGCACAGGGCCGCAGGCTCGTTCACTCTCTCTCCCGTGTAGGGTCATCCTGTTGAGTCAGGGAGGGAGGCCAGCCCCCCAGGGACTCCCACGCAGGAAGGCTCAGTCCAGAGGCCGAGGCTAGGGCAGATTTCTGTGGGGAGTTCACTGACTGCCTCAGACTCCAGGGAGGAGAATGATGGCCAGCTGCCTTCTCCTAGCTAAAGGGAGGCTGGAGCTGGGCAGGGCCAGGAGTGGTGCTGGTGAAGACAGGGACTTGGTGAGGTAAACAGCCTGTATTCACTGCCTTCCTGACGTTCTGTTGTCCTCTATAGATTGCAAGGCCTCCTTTTTTGTCTGCTTCCAGATGTACTCTCTCCCCATCCACTGTGGAGCGCTGTATTTCTGATCTGATGAAAAAGAATCACAAGCATTCTAACATTCCTTTTCTTCTTCATCTGAGGCTGAAAGAGTTCAACAGAGATTGACATAGTATCGGACAAGTATAGAAATAAACTACCCTCCACCTCCACCTAAATGGAGAAAATTTTCTGGATATAGTACAGTGTTTTATAATTCAAAGCAAGGAACTTTTTAAGGCATCGAAACATTTCTTCAGGTGAAAAAGATCTAAGAGAAATAGGAGAAATTCTTTGCAAAGCTCTCATTTGTGTTCTCAGCGGGGCTGGAAAGGAGTTTGCAGGCCCCCCCTGCCACACCACCTGCTCTAAAGGCTCCTTGATCTTTCCTAAACCATGTACATTACCAGGATGCCATCATCTCCCCAGAGAGCAAATGACATTAGGACCATCTTGGGGACATAGATGCCTGATGCATCGCCTGTGTCATCTGCCAGCATCATAGTGTCCACAAGATCTGCTCAGACTTCCAAGCCACCTATTTTCTTGCATTCGTCCCCAGGTTGCTCTACAGTTTTAAAAAGCAGGTCTTCCAAGTTCAAACCACTTATTTATGTTCACTACCTATACATGAGCTGCTGAATGGGGAAGGTCAGCCTGGCCCATCAAGGCTTCCCCTGCTGTATCTGTTCCTGACAACACAGTTGTCCATGGATCTCAAAGGAGAGAATTCTCTTACAAAGACTCAGAAATAACCCTTTTCATAACAATTAGTTTCCATTCCTAATGCTTTCTCAGTGCCACCTATTTTTAGGCTGGTAGAGAAATGAGTCATCCAGAAAAAGGTATCCCTTCTGGTCAGAAAAGAACCAGAGAAAAATCAGGAAGCCTGGTGCTGAGCAAAGACACTGTCTTCCAAATGAGAGATGATGTAAGCATGTTGGAGGTGAGGCATTGTCACCTGTGCCCTTCAGAGCAGCAGAGATTGTCCACCCTCTGGTCCTCTCACTGCACTTGTGCACCCACCCTTCCCTGAGCACCACCACGAGGAACATTCCCTAACTTCCACCATTCTGTGGCCCAGACCTCCACCAGGGCCTCAGAACTCATCTGTACATGTGAGACGGAGAACTTTAATATCAGTTTGATATTTAATTATCATGGGTGTGTATGGGTGTGCATGCTTATGACGTATTTTTCAAAGGATAAGAAGAATTGAAAGTGTAATTGAAAGGATATTTACCTTCTGAGAGAGGGGACTTGATCATGATTGAAAGTGGTGGACAAATGGGATCTGAGCTTTATCTGGTTCATTATAGTTTTTAAATAATTGATTTGTCTGTTATTGTGTAATTTAAAATTAATATAGTATAAGAGAAAGTGCTGCTGTGATGCCTCAGATTTTCAGAGAGTGTTTCAGTCAGAGTTCTCCACAGAAAATAGAACCAAGAGAAAGATAGATAGATTAAACAGAAGATAGAGAGAGAAAGATGTTTAGTTGCTAAGTCGTGTCCGATTCTTTTGCGATCCCATGGACAGTAGCCTGCCAGGCTCCTCTGTCCATGGGATTTTCCAGGCAAGAATACTGGAGTGGGTTGCCGTTTCCTCCTCCAGGGGATCTTCCTGACTCAGGGATCACACTAACATCTCCTGCACTGGCAGGCAGATTCTTTACCACTGAACCACCAGAAAAGCCCAGATAAATATTGAATATATTATATTGAGAGAAAGAGAGAAAGGAGGAGACTTACTTTAAGAAATTTGCTCACATGATTGTAGGGACTCCAAGTCTGAAATTCTTAAAGGAGGTGATGGGCTGGAAACTCAGGGTTGATATTTATGTTCTACAAGGAATTCTTCAGGGAATCTTCCTTCTTCTCTGGGAAACCTCAGTTTTTTCTCTTAGAGCTTTCAACTTATTGGATGAAGTCCACCCATATTAGGTAGGGTAATCTGCTTTATTTAAAGTCAAGTGATTGTAGACCTTCACAACAACCACCTTACACTAAAGTTTGACCAAATAGCTGGGCGCTCTCCTGGCCAGGATACAATTTTATCACATACAATTTTATCATTATAAGGGATTTCTTCAGGGTCTTCTCTTTTTATAAGATTTTTTTTTTATGTAGATCATTTTAAAATTTTTTATGGAATTTATTACAATATCACTTCTGTTTCATGTTTTGGTTTTTTGGCCTCGAGGCATAGAGGATTTTAGCCCCACTAACCAGGGATCAAACCTGCACCCCACACACAGGAAGGCAAAGTCTCAACAACTCTACTGCCAGGGAAGTCCCTTCTTCAGGCTCTTCTTACTGTCTTCTCCAAACAGGAGGAGCACTTTGCATCCTGGTCTTAGACGTGCACTTCCTTATCAGGATTCCACCCAGACATTTTGGGCTGACGTCTCTCGGCTTCTGATCTCTGACTTGCCTCTGGGTCCCCTTGGCTCCCTGCTCTCACCCACAGCCCAGCCCTCCCCAGTCCCTGTGTCCAGCCCATCCTGTTGCCTCTCTTTTTCTGGGCTTTGGACTTAAGATAGCTGGACAGTTCCATTAAAGGGAGAATGGAAAGCTTTTTATAAAGAACTTGACATTTTGAATGAGTAGCATTCCTACTTTTTTTTCACTTTTACTAATTATACATTTTCTCAGTGGAATTTTAATATTCCTATATTATACAATTCAGTCAAAGGAAAAAGAGTAAGAAAACCCATAATCATACTACCCTAAAATAACCACCCTTAACATTTTAGTACACTTCAGTTCTTTTCCTACATGTATAATTTTGCAGAGTTGTAATCATACCCAATATATAATTTTATTATGTTTTCTACTTACCATTATATTATAAGCATTTTTAATGTTGCCACATAATCTTCAGGTCTGTCATTGTTAATAGCTATATAATAGTTCACTGAATTGAAGTGTTTTATTTACTTAACTATACTGCTATCTTTAAACAATTTCAAATTTCTTCTTAAGATCAATAGATACATCTTTGTGATTGTAGTGCTCTTTTTAACACCTAGAATTCTTTCACACAGGCTTAAAATTGCTTAGCCAAAGAATATTATGCCTATGTTTTTGTCTGCTGACATATATTTCCAAATAGAGCTTTTTAATGGTTGTGTCAATTTACACTGCTGCCAGTGTAAATAAGAACCATCGTGTTTTTGTTCTCTTGAGAGCAGGGCTTTGACAGGTGGGGGACAGGAGACCAGGAGGAAGACATTTCAACAACAAAGCCTGAGCCTTACTTTCTGGAAAGTACTAGGGTTCTCACTTACACTGGTTTTGTGTTGCTTTGTTTTTCACAGACTGAGCAGTTGATAACTCTGTGGGTCCTCTTTGTTTTCACCATTGCTGGAAATGCCGTTGTGCTGTTCTCTACATGGAGGAGGAAGAGGAAGTCGAGAATGACCTTTTTTGTCACTCAGCTGGCCATCACAGGTAAGCAACTGCAGGAGAGGAATGAGCTGAGTAGAGAATTCCAATGGCTCCTCACTGTCAAGTATTTTACCAACAGAACTGGTGTATTACCAGTCCAAAACACAGCTGCAGATTTGGGAATAATTTCTGTAGGGATATAAAACTCAAATTTGAATTTTTCTTCCAACAAATTTAACATATTTAAATATTTATAAGATTCCATTATAAAAATAACTCTCTAAACAACAAAGTTGAGTATACCATTGTCAGTGCTACCAAAGGGTTCTACTTTCCCTATACACAGCAGCCTCTATGGTTCACTAAGGTAATATTATCATATCATACCATATGATGAGCTTAAAGAATATACCCCAGAAAATGGACCAGAATTATCTTCACTCAGTAATAAATGTTAAGTCTCAAGGACTTTGCAGATTTAAATCTGTGGGCATTGCTTTTGAAATGTAAGTGACATGTAACACCACTGCTGGGCATAGTACAAGGATCATATCTTAGATTTAGATGCTTAAGGGTGGATTTAGGAACTGGGTAGTACTGTTGAAAGGCTGTGGAGTCCTAAGCTATGGGAACCAGATAGCTGTCATATGCTTTTAATTTGAATCTTACTGAGGGCAAATGCAAAAAAAAAAGAAAGTTTTATAAGTGTTAAGTGCTAACAAGGAGCAGTGGTAGATGACTGCTAGGAAGGGCTGTTAGGTACATTTCAACGTGTTCTGTGCTCTCAGTTGCAGTAAAGGCCGTGAGAGTTCCTGGGAATTTGGTCTTAAACTCCAATATAAGAAACATATGACATTGTAACTTATAAGAAAACCTTAGCCATACCTTGTTGATATCCCGAAATTCCCCTCTTTCTCTTTAACAAAGTGTAGGAGGCCCATCTGCTTAGGTTGGGCTACAATGACCAGGGTGAAAAACAAAGGCGCTACTGAAAAATACGAAGATGAAGAGGAGCCCCCCGAGTAACAAAAGTGGGACTTGTGATGAAAGAAACTCCTTCAATTTTTCCTATAAAGAGAAGCCCCATTTTTCACTAGGAGTAGAGTGTAGGAGGTGGCTTCCCAGGTAGCACTAGTGGTAAAGAAACTGCCTGCCAGGAGACATAAGAGATGCAGTTACAACCCCTGGGTCAGGAAGATCCTCTGGAGAAGGGCGTGGCAACCCACTCCAGTATTCCTGCCTGGAGAATCCCAAGGAGAGGGGAGCTGGGCAGGCTATAGTCCACAGGGTTGCAGAAAGTCAGACATGACTGGAGTGACATAGCATGCGTGTCACTCCATGTAGGAGTAAAGGGTAGGAGTAAAGGGTAGGAGTAAAGGGTAATTAGAATCATCTGTTGATAGGAAATGTAAAATTCTTAGGTGAGGTTGTAATAATTTACTTTCACCGTATTTTTTTCAGTTACAGTGCTATAAATCAACATTCTATGAAACCATATATTCTTTTAGAATGTAAGAATTTAGGAGGTGTTAAGGATATCAGCTTAGAATTTAAGTTTTGTCAAAAATAATAATAAATGAACAACTAAAATCTCACCATCTATTTTCAAAAAGAAGAGTTGTGTGTTCTACTGAAATCAGTAGTATGCTACATTAACTTGAGCTTAATTTCTCGTGAGTGTTCTAGATAGTCTGTTTTTTATTTGTTAAGTCCCTATGGAAAAACTCAAGGAGTCAGATCAGGAGGATTTCAAGTGAAGAATTCTTGGAGGGAGCAACTTTGCTTAGGGTCTGAGAATGGGCTAACTTCTTATGTAAGATGTTAAAATTTTCTTGACGCGCATTTCACCATGATCTCAGATCCTGTAGTAAGGGATTTGAGAATACATATTGGAGTTTTCAGTAGCACATATGAAAATGTTGCTCCAGTATCAGCTGAAGGATCTTACACTTTGAGATTTATATAAATTTGATTTGAATCTCCTATCCGATTCATGGGGTCTCAAAGAGTTGGACACGACTGAGCGATTGAACTGAACTGAACTGATCCTATGTTAATGGCCTCCCCAAGATTTCTTCAAATTTCCTGGACTTTATACTTTTACTTGTCACTTCTGGTTCTCACTTGCTATCTCTGCTGAACTCTTGCTCTCTTTTATAAGCATCTCACCTTCCCTTATTAGTTTTTCTATTTTAAAGCCAGACTGACCCTAACAAGCTTTCTTTTCTTTTCTTTAAAAATTATCCACAGAAACATAACTTTCTATGTTTAAAAGACTTTGCCAAATGTTTCTGGCAACAGAGAGAGACTGCATTATAACAAGTCAAATATATTAAAGTTGAATATATTTTTAAAACTTTCAGCTACCACCAGGTGTCTTTGACTCTCCAATGTTGTTCATAGGATGACCAAATTTTTTCACATAAACATATACTTAAATCATCAGATTCAACTGACATCATCAGTGATGGACATATTTGAAAAACAAAATTCAGAGACATTTTTATACCTGGCTCTAATAGAGAAAAGTAAATGCTAACAATTGTTATTGGGTAAGGCAATATTCTGAAATTTTCAAAATTCTTAAAGAGATGGGAATACCAAACCACCTGACCTGCCTCCTGAGAAATCTGTATGCAGGTCAAGAATTAATAGTTAGAACTGAACAAGGAACAACAGACAGGTTGCAAATCAGGAAAGGAGTACGTCAAGGCTGTATTTTGTCACCTTGCTTTTTTAACTTAAATGCAGAGTTCAGTTCAGTTTAGTCACTCAGTCATGTCCAACTCTTTGCGACCCCATGAATTGCAGCACACCAGGCCTCCCTGTTCATCACCAGCTCCCGGAGTTCACTCAGACGCACGTCCATTGAGTCAGTCATGCCATCCAGCCATCTCATCCTCGGTCGTCCCCTTCTCCTCCTGCCCCCAGTCCCTCCCAGCATCAAAGTCTTTTCCAATGAGTCAACTCTTCTCATGAGGTGGCCAAAGTACTGGAGTTTAGCTTTAGCATCATTCCTTCCAAAGAAATCCCAGGGTTGATCTCCTTCAGAATGGATTGGTTGGATCTCCTTGCAGTCCAAGGGACTCTCAAGAGTCTTCTCCAACACCACAGTTTAAAAGCATCAATTCTTCGTCGTTCAGCCTCCTTCACAGTCCAACTCTCACATCCATACATGACTACTGGAAAAACCATAGCCTTGACTAGACGGACCTTAGTCGGCAAAGTAATGTCTCTGCTTTTGAACACGCTATCTAGGTTGGTCATAAGTTTTCTTCCAAGGGGTAAGTGTCTTTTCATTTCATGGCTGCAGTCACCATCTGCAGTGATTTTGGAGCCCAAAAAAATGCAGAGTACGTCATGTGAAATGCTGGGCTGGATGAAGCACAAGCTGGAATCAAGATTGCCAAGAGAAATATCAATAACCTCAGATATGTGGATGACACCACCCTTATGGAAGAAAGTGAAGAACTAAAGAACCTCTTGATGAAAGTGAAAGAGGAGAGTAGAAAAGTCAGCTTAAAACTCAACATTCAGAAAACTAAGATCATGTCATCTGGTCCCATCACTTCATGGCAAATAGATGGGGAAACAATGGAAACAGTGACAGACTTTATTTTGAGGGGCTCCAAAATCACTGCAAATGGTGACTGCAGCCATGAAATTAAAAGACACTTGCTCCTTGGAAGAAAAGTTATGACCAACCTAGACAGCATATTCAAAAGTAGAGACATTACTTTACCAACAAAGGTCTATCTAGTCAAAGCTATGGTTTTTCCTGTGGTCATGTATGGATGTGAGAGTTGGACTATGAAGAAAGCTGAGCACCGAAGAATTGATACTTTTGAACTGTGGTGTTGGAGAAGACTCTTGAAGGTCCCTTGGACAGCAAGGAGATCCAACCAGTCCATCCTAAAAAAAATCAATCCTGAATATTCACGGAGGGGACTGATGCTGAAGCTGAAGCTCCCATACTTTGGCCACCTTATGCAAAGAACTGACTCATTAGAAAAGACCCTGATTCTGAGAAAGATTGAAGGCAGGAGGAGAAGGGGATGACAGAGGATGAGAAGGTTGGATGGCATCACCAACTCAATGGACGTGAGTTGGAGTAGGCTCCGGGAGACAAAGAATCAGACACGACTGAGAGACTGAACTGAAAGCAATATTAATACTCTTCATTAAATAATATTGTCCATCATGACTCTCCTGACAAAAGCCTCCTACTTACAGTGATTCTTTGAGGAACCTTTTGATTTCCGCTTGGTCTCTGATATACTTAGTTGGTGAATCAGTTGGAATTAGATTCAGCTGAATATCTATAAAATCCAGATAAAGGTGGCTTAAGTCTACAAGGATTTATTTTCATCTTAGGTAAAGAATTCTGGAGGTAGGTGGTCCCAGGGCTCATATTGTATTTCCCCATCACTGGCAACTCAGGCTTCTCATATTTCTACTCTGTTAAAGAATGTTCAACCTCAAGGTCAGCTCGTGGTATATGGCTCATGGTCAGTTGTTGGTTCAAGATGGCTGCTAGAACTCCTGCCATCATTCCCAGATTCCAGTCAACAAAAAGGCAGAGAGGGGAAAGGACAAGAGGGGCTCATGCCCCACCACCTGTCCTCTTAGCTGTCATTCCTAGGATTTCCACCCATTAATTTTTGCTTGCATTTTATTTGCCATCTCTAACTAAAAAGAAGCTGAAATTTAAAGAAGTAAATGTTTTTGGTTTTTTTGTTCATTTTTAACCCACTGGCCAGAAAAAAAAATCATTTCTCTTCCTAAGAGAGAACAGAAGTAATTAGCAGTCTCAGGCATAGCTTGTCTTCTGTACTTTAGTTTCCTTCAAGAAAGAGAAGTTTAGACAGTGAATCTCTGTTTGGCCACCCATTTCCCTGCTTGAAGATACTTCTACCAGATGCTGTGCTTTCTTCTTCAGACCTCTCATCTTGGCAGACAGCACTTTTCATATTGTCCAAACACTGCAGTGACCCATTGAATGACTGTACATTAAGTAGATAAATTCCTATTGCTGACTATCTACATGAAAGAAGTGAAAGTGTTAGTCACTCAGTCACATCTGACACTTTGTGAACCATGGACTGTATAACCCACCAGGCTCCTCTGTCCATGAAATTCTCCAGGCAAGAACACTGGAGTGGGTTGCCATTTCTTTCTCCAGGGGATCTTCCTGATCCAGGGATCGAACCTGGGTCTCTGTAAAGAATCTAGTAGGCAGATTTTTTACCAGTGGAGTTATAAGAGAAGCCTGTCCTCAATTTTTGGCTATTATCATCAATTCTGCAATGAATATTCTCACAGTTAAATCTGACAAGCATCCTTTATTATTCACTTAAGAAAATTTATAGACATGAACTTAGTGCATCAAAGGAAGACACTTTTGTGACTTTCAAATTGGCCAATGTCCTTTTAGGTCACCAGGCTAAATGATGATGAAAAATGGCATGCAACAAACCTTCCAGAAGCCACCAACACAGATCCACACTGAGTCTTATTTTTAAAAGATCCTAAAAACAGAAGCCTTCAGTTCAGTTCAATTCAGTCACTCAGTCATGTCTGACTCTTTGTGACCCCATGGACTGCAGCATGCCAAGCTTCCCTGTCCACCACCAATTCCTAGAACTTGCTCAAACTCATGTCCATTGCGTCAGTGATGTCATGCAACCATCTCATCCTCTGTCGTCCCCTTCTCTTCTGCTTACAATCTCTCCCAGCATCAGGGTCTTCTCTAATGAGTCAGTTCTTCACATCAGGTGGTCAAAGTATTGGAGTTTCAACTTCAACATCAGTCCTTCCAATGAATATTCAGGACTGAATTCCTTCAGGATGTACTGGTTGGATCTCCTTGCAGTCCAAGGGATTCTCAAGAGTCTTCTCCAACACCACAGTTCAAAAACATCAGTTCTTCGGTGCTCAGCTTGCTTTATAGTCCAACTCTCACATCCATACAGGACTACAGGAAAAACAATAGCTTTGACTAGACAGACCTTTGTTGGCAAAGTAATGTCTCTGCTTTATAATATGTTGTCTAGGTTGGTCATAGCTTTTCTCCCAAGGAGCAAGTGTCTTTCAATTTCATGCCTGCAGTCATCATCTGCAGTGATTTTGGAGCCCCCCAAAATAAAATCTGTCACTGTTTCCATTGTTTCCCCATCTATTTGTCTTGAAATCATGGGACCGGATGCCATGATCTTCGTTTTCTGAATGTTGAGTTTTAAGCCAACTTTTTCACTCTCCTCTTTCACTTTCATCAAGAGGCTCTTTAGTTCTTCTCTTTCTGCCATAAGGGTGGTGTCATCTGCATATCTGAGGTTATTGATATTTCTCCCAGCAATCTTGATTCCAGCTTGTGCTTCATCCAGGCCAGCATTTCCCATGGTGTACTCTGCATATAAGCTAAATAAGCAGGGTGACAGTATACAGCCTTGACATACTCCTTTCCCAATTTGGAACCAATCCATTGTTCCATGTCCTGTTCTAACTGTTGCTTCTTGACTTGCATACAGATTTCTCAAGAGGCAGGTCAGGTGGTCTGGTATTCCCACGTCTTTAATAATTTCTCATAGTTTGTGTGGTCCACACAGTCAAAGGCTTTGGCGTAGTCAATAAAGCAGAAGTAGATGTTTTTCTGGAACTCTCTTGCTTTTTCTATGATCCAACTGCTATTGGCAATTTGATCTCTGGCAATTTTAGGTCACCCAGGCTAAAAGATGATGAAAAGTGTCATGTGACAAGCCTTCTAGAAGCCACCAGCACAGATCCACACTGAATCTTATTTTTCAAAGATTCTGCAAATGGAAGCCTTATTTATTTGCAATAACATTAGGGCATGATTAGTTCCTTNACTGCTATTGGCAATTTGATCTCTGGCAATTTTAGGTCACCCAGGCTAAAAGATGATGAAAAGTGTCATGTGACAAGCCTTCTAGAAGCCACCAGCACAGATCCACACTGAATCTTATTTTTCAAAGATTCTGCAAATGGAAGCCTTATTTATTTGCAATAACATTAGGGCATGATTAGTTCCTTGAAGGCATGGATTCTCTCTGTTCATCTGTTAACATTCAGTCCACACCTACTCAAATCTAATTTGCTTATTGTAAAAAGGAGCAGGGCTTCCCTGGTGGCTCAGTAGCAAAGAATCTGCCTGCCAATACGGAAGACACAGGTTTGATCCCTGGTCCAGGAAGATCCCACATGCTGTGGAGAAACTAAGTTCACAGCTATTGAGCCTGTGCTCTGAGGCCAGGAGCCACAACTGCTGAGCCCATGTGCCTCCACTACTACTGAAGTCCACATGACCTAGAGAGAGCCCGTGCTCTGAAGCAAGGGAAGCCACAGCAATGACAAGCCCACCGCAACTAGAGAAGTAGCCCCAGCTCTCCACAACTGAAGAAAAGCCCAAGTGGCAGTGGAGACCCAGCACAGCCAAAAATAAATAATGTTAAAAAATCATTTCAAAAATAAAAAGGAACATTTTCTTCCCTCCTAGCTAGTGTATCAGAGAAGAAGCCACATCTACTTGCCCTCTTTTCCCCCACAGTCCCTATAGCACACTCATGTATTTGTGAAAACAAAGAACACATCATTTACATTTGAATGGAAGAATTGTTTTAGTTTTACAAACATATACTTCAATTCACTTCCTTCTTCTCCACATTTCTGATCTCTTCAAAAAACACTTAATTCTCTATATCTTTCATCAGAAATTTAGATTGTAGGATTTAGCTTTGAGGATATAAGAAAAGCAGAAGATCTTAAAGCTGCCATTTTGGCATATTCTGCAATTTTTAGCACATCCATTTTAACAATTTTCTGGATGAATTTAATGACTGTTTATATTTTATGAGCTAAAGTGCCAATTAAAATTTATTATTCATTTATCATCTTTAGGACTGACGCCTGTTTTATTCAAATGCCATAAAGAACGGGAGCTAATGAGAGTAACTCCCATTGAGTCAACCAAGGAAAGACAGAAAACTTATTTTTTGGCATATATTCAAATAACTTTCTTCTGATAAGACCAAGTCTTCTCACATTGGTGGAAATTAGCTTTGCCTCAAAGCACTTTCGGGAGAGCAACTTACTAATAAACTAAGGAATGTACCACCCTCAAAGGCTCCCTATTAATTATCTGACAGCAGAGAAAACTGAGAGGTTTAGCAAGGGAGGTGAGACCAGGAAGAGTGAGGTGTTCAAGGTCACACATAGAGTTCATTACCACTTACAAAGCTGATTTCATTCACTGAGTTGCATACTCAGTTCATTTCATTCATACTCAGTTCATTATTTGAATTCTGCTCATTCATTTACTTTTTTATATTGTTTTCAAAAAGCTTAACACATTCAAAGTAATGATATGTGATATGTATATATAACAATAAGTTCAGTTAACAACCATCACCTCACATAGTTACAATTTGGGGGGGAAGAATGTCAAGAAATTTTGAAATCTACTCTCTAAGCAACTTTCAAATATACAATACAGTATTGTTAACGACAGTCACCATGTTATACATTACATCCCCAGTGCTACTTCTTTTTATAAGTAGAAGTTTGTTCCCTTTGACCATCTTCACCCATTTCCCCCAGTCCTCACCTCTGACAATCACCTATCTGTCCTCTGTTTCTGTGAGTTCATGTTTTTTTTTCTCTTAGTTTCCACATACAGTGTTTGTCTTTCTCTGCCCTTTCACTTAGCATATTGCCTTCAAGATTCATCTATGCATTGTCATAAATGAGAGGATCTCCTCTCTATGGTTGAATAATATTTCGTAGTGTATATAAACCATGTATTCTTCTTTATAATATTTATTTATTTATGGCTGAGGTCTTTTGTGGTTTGATGTGAATTTTAGGCATTTTTTTTTTCTATTTCTATGAAAAGTATCCTTGAAATGTTGATACAGATTACATTAAACCTACTGATACTTTGGGGTAGTATGGACATTTTAATAATATTAAATCTTCCAATCCATGAAAGAGGTTATCTTTCCATTCATTTGTGTCTTATTGAACTTCTTTAATCAATATCTTATAGCTTTCTGTGTGCAGATCTTTCACCTCCTTCATTAAATTTACTAAGCATTTTATTGTTTTGAATGCTATTGAAATGGGGTTATTTCCTTATATCTTTTTCAGATAATTGTTAGTGCATAGAAAAGGAATTGGCTTCTGTATGTTGCTTTTATATCCTGCAACCCAAATCAGGCAAAAATAATGACTAAGCTCCCTAGCCAAATGGGGTCACCATCTGTGATCTTTGCTCTCATGCATGTGTGAAGAGAAATGTGGTCTGCCAAGACCTGAGCACTGGTTGCTCCTGCTCCACCCTCCTTCTCTGTTTATTTCTGATCCACAGGAGTCAAACCCTACAGAGTTCCCCAATGATCCTTGAGGAGTGAGATCATAGTGGGCATCCTGGGAAGCATCCTGCAACACTGGGGGAAGTGGATGCTCACTTTGGTATATTTCTTCCCCACTGGAGAAACTGTAGGCCCAGTAGGGCCCTCTCAGGTGTGGCTTTGTGCTTGCCTGGGGGAGGGGCAATGCAGTCAGAGTGTATTTCTTCCCATTATCCTTATATTAGAGTCCTTCTTGATCTCTGTGGTTCAACGGGCTATTTCACCTCACCTCTGTGTTCAGGCATTTTCATAATCATGTCCTGTCTATGGACAGTGGCTAGTTGGTCTTCTTGTGAGGGGTACTATAGTTAGGAATGATCTGTGTTGCCATCTGATATTATTTGTAATCCTTCCCTTCTGTAATGGAAATGCTTAAGACTATGGATAATTTTCTTCTAAGGGATTCCTGTCCTCAGTAGTAGATATAATGGTCATCTGAGTTAAATTCACCCATTCTTGCCAACATCTGCTGGATCATGGAAAAACAAGAGAGTTCCAGAAAAACATCTATTTCTGCTTTCTTGACTATGCCAAAGCCTTTCACTGTGTGGATCACAATAAACTGTGGAAAATTCTTCAAGAGATGGGAATACCAGACCACCTGACTTGCCTCTTGAGAAACCTATATGCAGGTCAGGAAGCAACAGTTAGAACTGGACATGGAACAACAGACTGGTTCCAAATAGGAAAAGGAGTACGTCAAGGCTGTATACTGTCACCCTGCTTATTTAACTTCTATGCAGAGTACATCATGAGAAACGCTGGGCTGCGAGAAGCACAAGCTGGAATCAAAATTGATGGGAGAAATATCAATAACTTCAGATATGCAGATGACACCACCCTTATGGCAGAAAGTGAAGAGGAACGAAAAAGCCTCTTGATGAAAGTGAAAGAGGAGAGTGAAAAAGTTGGCTTAAAGCTCAGCATTCAGAAAACTAAGATCATGGCATCTGGTNGGAATCAAGATTGCCAGGAGAAATATCAATAACCTCAGATATGCAGATGGTATCACCCTTATGGCAGAAAGTGAAGAGGAACAAAAAAGCCTCTTGATGAGAGTGAAAGAGGAGAGGGAAAAAGTTTATTTAAAGCTCAACATTCAGAAAACGAAGATCATGGCATCCGGTCCCATCACTTCATGGGAAATAGATGGGGAAACAGTGGAAACAGTGTCAGACTGTATTTTTGGGGACTCCAAGATCACTGCAGATGATGACTGCAGCCATGAAATTAAAAGACGCTTACTCCTTGGAAGGAAAGTAATGACCAACCAAGATAGCATATTGAAAAGCAGAGGCGTTACTTTGCCAACAAAGGTCCGTCTAGTCAAGGCTATGGTTTTTCCAGTAGTCATGTATGGATGTGAGAGTTGGACTGTGAAGAAAGCTGAGCGCCAAAGAATTGATGCTTTTGAACTGTGGTGTTGGAGAAGACTCTTGAGAGTCCCTTGGAATGCAAAGATATCCAACGAATCCATTCTAAAAGAGATCAGCCCTGGGTGTTCCTTGGAAGGAATGATGCTAAAGCTGAAACTCCAGTACTTTGGCCATCTCATGCGAAGAGTTGACTCATTGGAAAAGACTCGGATGCTGGGAGAGATTGAGGGCAGGAGGAAAAGGGAACAACAGAGGATGAGATGGCTGGATGGCATCACCAACTCGATGGACATGAGTTTGAGTGAACTCCAGGAGATGGTGATGGACAGGGAGGCCTGGCGTGCTGTGATTCATGGGGTCACAGAGTTGGACACGACTGAGCGACTGAACTGAACTGATGAACATTGGGATGCCTGTATCTTTCTGAATGAGTATCTTCATTTTTTTTCAGGTCTGTACCCAGGATTGGGATTGCTGGGTCATTTGATAGTTCTATTTTTAGTTTTTTGAGAAACCTCTATACTGTTTTCTGTAATGGCTGCACCAATTTACATTCCCACCAACAGAGTATGATGGTTCCCTTTTCTCCACATCCCTGACAATATTTGTTATCTGTGTTCTTTTTGATGATGGCCACTCTGACAGGTGTGGGGGTGATACCTCATTGTGCTTTTAATTTACATTTCTGACTATTAATGATGTTGAGCATCTTTTCATGTGCCTGTTGGCTGTCTGTTTTCTTTGTAAAAATGTCTATTTGGGTCTTCTACTCATTATGTATTTATTTATTTGCTCCACCAAGTCCTCACTGTTGCGAGTAGGCTTTCTCTGTTTTCGGTAAGCAGGGACTACTCTCTAGTTGTGGTGTGTGCCCTTCTCATTGCAGTGGCTCCTCTTGTTGTGGAGCATTGGCTTAGTTGCTCCATGGCTTGTGCAATCTTCCTGGATCAGGAATCAAACTCATGTCCCCTGCATTAGCAAGCAGATTTTTAACCACTGGACCAGCAGGGAAGTCTTTCTGGTCATTTTTTAGTCAAGTTGTTACCAGAATTGTTTCTAGTTATTTTAGATTGAGAATAATTCACATATGATAAAATTCACCATTTAAAAGTATAAAATTCAGCAATTTTTAGTATATTCACAAAATTGCACAAACATCACCACTATTTACTTCTGGAAAATTTTATTCAGTCTCTGAATCCCCACCCCCAAAATCCTATACCCATTAAGAGTTACTGTATATTACTCCTGCCTCTCAGCTCTCAAAACTACAAAACTAGTTTCCGTCTCCTTGAATTGCCCATTCTGTACATTTCATATAAGTGGAATCATATAATATGTATGAGTCTTTTCATGCCTGATTCCTTTCACTTAGCATAATGTTTCTTAAGTTCAGCCATGTTGTGTATATGTGTATTTGTGTGTGTGCGCGTGTGTGTGTGTGTTCAGTGTCTCAGTCAGGTCCAACTCTTTTGCAGCCCCATGGACTGTAGCCCGCCAGGCTCCTCTGTCAGTGGGATTTTTCAGGCAAGAATACTGGAGTGGGTTGCCATTTCCTCTTCCAGGGAATCTTCCTGATCCAGGGATTGAACCCTTGTATCCTGTGTTTCGGAGAAGGCAATGGCATCCCACTCCAGTACTCTTGCCTGGAAACTCCCATGGACGGAGGAGCCTGGTAGGCTGCAGTCCATGGGGTTGCTGAGTCAGACACGACTGAGCAACATCACTTTCACTTTTCACTTTCAGGCACTGGAGAAGGAAATGGCAACCCACTCCAGTGTTCTTGCCTGGAGAATCCCAGGGATGGCGGAGCCCAATGGGCTGCCATCTGTGGGGTCGCACAGAGTCGGACACGACTGAAGCGACTTAGCAGCAGCAGCAGCATCCTGTGTTTCCTGCATTGGCAGGCGGATTCTCTACCACCAAGTCACCAGGGAATCCTCAACCATGATGTAGCATATATCAACACTTCATTCCTCTTTACGGCTGAATAATGTTCCAACCTTTTTTAATCCATTCACCAGGTGATTGTATTGTTTCTACTTTTTGTCTCTTATGAATAATACCATCATGAACATTGTGTACACGTTTTTATGTGGACATAGGTTTCCAGCTTTCTTAGGTATATACCGAGGAATGGAATTTTTGGATCATCACTAACCCTTAAGCTTCCCTGATGCCTCAGTTGGTAAAGAGTCTGCCTGCAATATGGGAGACCCAGATTCGACCCCTGAGGTGGGAAGATCCCCAAAGAAGGAAATGGCAAGCCACTCCAGTATTCTTGCTGGAGAATTCCTTGGAGAGGAGCCTGGTAGGCTGCAGCCCATGGTGTCACAAAGAGTTGGACACGACTGAGTAACACTTTCACGGTAAACCTGCATTTAACCTTTTGAGGAATTGCAGACCACTTTTTAAAGCAGCTGCATCATTTGTCTTTTCTACTATCAATGTATGAGGGTACTAATTTCTCCACATCCTCTATGACACTTGTTACTATTTGTGTTTTTTATTACAGCCATTCTGTTGAGTATAAAGTGTATCATGTTTGTCTCGATTTGATTTTCTTTCATGACTAATGATGTTGAACATCTTTTCATGGGCTTATCAACCATGTGTATACCTTCTTTGAAAAAAATGTATATTCAGATCCTTTGCCTGTTTTCAATTTGGTTGACTTTTTGTTGTTGAATTGTAAGAGTTCTCTGTATATTCTGAAGTCCCTTGTCAAATATATCATTTGCAAATGTTTTCTCCCATTTTGTGCGTTTTTTTTCATTTTCTTGATTAGTGTCCTTTAAAGCATAAAATATTTTATTTTTTATGAAGTTAAATTTGCCTATTGTTTCTTTGATTGCTTGTGCTTTTGATGTGATATTTAAGAAATCATTATCTAGTCAAAGGTCCTGAAACTATACCCCTAAGTTTCCTAAGAGTTTTATAATTTTATCTCTTAAATATTGATCTTGAATCCATTTTTAGTTAATTTCTGTACATGGGGTGAAATAGGAGTTTACCTTCATTCTTTTGCATGTTAATATCCACTTCTCCCAATTTCATGTATTGGAAAGTCTCTTCTTTTCCTCCATATTGAGTTGTTTTGGTTTTGATGTGATTGTTTAAGTTTCCTCGGTGCTACTCCATTGATCTATAGGTTTGTCCTTATGCCAGTAGCACATCGCTTAACTACTATCTAGGTAATTTTAAAAAATTAATTAATTTAAAAAATATATTTGATTGAATTTAGTCATGTAACATCAAAGTGCTTAGTGAAGCTCTCTCTGGGGATTTTATTGTTTTCAATTTTACTAATCTCCATATTAGTTTTGTTTAGCTGCTGAAACAAATTGCCACTAACTCAGTGATTTAACACAAAAGCAATTTATTGTCTTATGTATCTGTAGGTTTTAAATCTGATATGGGTCTCACTAGGTTTAAATCAAAGGGTGAACAGGCCTGAATTCTTTTCTGGAAGTTCCAGGGGAGAATCTGTTTCTCTGGGCAGCTTTTTGCCTATGTTCCTTGGCTCACCCCTTCTTCTCCTTCAAAACCAGTAGGATTGCATTTCTTTAACCACTCTGTAGGCATATCTCCTTCTGGTTCTCTTCTGCCCCCATTTCCATATTTGAGAACCCTTGTAATTACATTGACCCACTTGGATACTCCAGAATAATCTTATTTTAAGGTCATCTAAATAGTAACATTCAATATCACAGTAATCCAAGTCTATGCCCCGACCAGTAACACTGAAGAAACTAAAGTTGAACAGTTCTATGAAGACCTACAAGACCTTTTAGAATTAACACCCAAAAAATATGTCTTTTTCATTATAGGAGACTGGAATGCAAAAGTAGGAAGTCAAGAAACATCTGGAGTAACAGACAAATTTGGCCTTGGAGTACAGAATGTAGCAGGGCAAAGACTAATAGAGTTCTGCCAAGAGAATGCACTGGTCATAGCAAACACCCTCTTCCAACAACACAAGAGA